>JAWNLB010000174.1:0-335000 GCA_035041595.1 Drosophila basisetae
GTTCTTCCACAAATCTAGCTCCTCAGCAACTTCTCTAACGGTGATTCGACGATTGGCCAATACCATTTTCTCCACTCCATTAATTTTTTCGTCTGTTGTCTGAAGTGCTCGGGCGTCCGGCACGCTCTTCGTCGTTCACATCTTCTCGGCCTTCTGAGAACATTTTGTACCACCGATAAACGTTGCTTCGGTCCAAGGTAGCTTCTCCGTATGCCACAATCAACATTCGGAATGCATCCGCGCACTTAATTTCGTTTTTCACACAAAATTTGATACAGGTTCTTTGATCCATTTTTTTGAATAGGTAAAAATCGAAGACGATCCAAAACACGTGCAGCAAAGCAGCTGTCAACAATTAAGTGAACATTCAAAATGGCCGAGCTTGTCGGCATAAGTGAGAGACATGAGTACCAACATAACGCTACAAAAAAATCGAAATTCGATTATACGTAACCCGCGAAAATTCAAAATTCGCGATACTTTTTGAGCCCACCTCGTATATGTTGTGTATAAGACGAACTTGATAGTATTACCGACTAACTAGTCTTAGATTAGTTTATCCCAATACAACCCATGCTTCTGTTTGCGTAAAATTGTATTTAGTTTGTGCTTTCAGATACAGTGTAGTAGTTATTAAAATTAATAATACGTATTAGGTTTACCATTTGCTCTTGATAACCAGAGGCAGCGACTTTGTTTCCCAAGTAGATGGCATAGCGCATAAACTTCTCAAACTCGCCCTCTTCGTATATCAATCGCTTGTAGCGCGGATGTTCAAACTTCTGTTCCTCGTTCAAAACAAAGGACTTTGAGTGCAATATCCTATATAAAAAACAAAAATGGAAGTTAGCATAAGTAAATAAGAAATTGGTTTAAATTATAATAAAATTGTAATTTTCTACACACTTGCAAAAACGTAGCGCAATCACAAGAATGCTATCAATAGTCTCTCGGAACTTGGCGCTTCGTCGATTGAGCAATGAGAGGAATGCGATCTTCTTTAAGTATTCCACATGCCGCTGGTAGAGGCCTTCAATCGAATCGACGGCGCACAGCTCGTCGGTAAAGGACTTCCATGTGGCCTGCAAGACTGTGGTCTCCAAATGATTTTGCAGCGTGATCACAAAATGCGCCAGTTTGTGTCGCACCATTTGCAGATTCCGGTAATGCGACGACCTCTGCATTGACCGGCCATGGAGTTTGGACAACTGCTGCAGGTGCAGATAGGCGCGCTCCAGCACATAGTTTACATGACGAAGTTTTATTAAGTGCGAGAATATTTGGCCATACTTGGCCATCGTCTCCACACTGATTACCAAATTAAGCGGCCAGTCCACTTTGCATGTCAATTGAAATATGGACAAGAGATCGATACTCATCAGATCAAAGGACTCCGGGATGTGTGTACTATTTAACTCGAGATTCTCAGCTACAAGAGCTGCACAAGTGCCTTCCGCCATTCGGCTGCCGATCGCATTGTTAACTATAGAATCTAGAGTACCCCTATTGCATAAATTGTGTGGCGCCACGCCCGATTCGATTTGTTGCAGAATACCCGCTATAAGCTGAGTGCCAAACTCGCCGTCCAGCAAAAAGAAGTAATTACGCAATTGGCAAAAATGCTCAAATACATTCAGATCTTGAAATATGCGCAACACCTCGTTGCGCAGCAGCGACAAATGCGCATTCAGTGGCACCACCACAGACAATTGCATATACCGTTTGATCATAAACGGATCGTGTACGATTGTTGGCTGCACCGGCTTTGCCAATGGCTTTAAGGTGAACATTGGTTTGACTTCTCCTTCCGTCACAGTCTCGGGCTTCGTCACACCTGTCGATACTGATGCTACGGTCGGATCTGTGTTCACGTGATTGATATCAGCAGCATATATTCTCCGCTTGATATTATTGTTATTGGCAGCATCGACAACCTCGTTGGGAATGGCATTGGCAAACGGTTCAGCTTCCACATCCGATGTGGTGGACATGGGCGTTGAGGTGTCCTGTGTCGTCTCCACGTACTGCTTGTGGCGCTCCAAGGGCAAATGCAGACCATTGCCAGAGGCTCCAATTAATTTGGAGTCATCTCTTATCGGATGGTGATGCTCAAGTTCCGTGTCCGAGTGCAGCAATCGCTGCTCGCGTTCACCGTGACCATCGTCGTCATCACTATTGAGCGAACTGAACTTGTTGTGCTGATGCATGCGCCGACGATTGCGCTGCAGGTCACTCAATTCCTCGAGATTCATGTTCATATCGGGCGGCCGTTGAGTTAGCTCATCCGTACAACTAAGCACACGCAGGCGATTAGCTTTGGCATCGCTATAACCACTGGTGGCACTGGTGGTCGTTGTACCCTGATTAAGTTTCACCTGTATATAGCACTCCTGAAATTGATCAGAGCATAGATTGCGCATACGATTGCGTGCCATATCCATGCCATCATTATTGTTATCATTATCATTCGAGTTGAGCACATCTTGCGACTGATGATTGGACAGGACCGTCTCTGAATTGGGCTTACACTTCAACAGGAGTTCGGAATCTGCTTCCTCGCATGATAAATAGCTGCGATTACTGCTCGTGCTGTCGTCTGGACTGATGGCCACTTTGGTCGTTTCTAGCGGTATTGTGGCCTTTTCCAATGCAGCAATTTGCTCCTGCAACGCCTGCTTGTGGCGTTGCAAACGTTGCTCCTCCAGCTGATCGCGTTGCCCTTGATAGGCGAGCTCAATCACAAGTTCATTGCGTCGCTGCTCCAAACGTTCCTGCTGCTGCTGTTCCTGCTGTTCGTTGAGTTCATCGTATCGTCGCTGCTTGGCAGCGTCCGCAATTAATTGCAAGTCCTTCTGGCGCTGTTTCCAGTCAGCAATGTGCGCTTGAGTGCAATGCCACATGCGATTACCGAAGCGCTGACTACTCGCCGTATATTCGTCTACGATGCTTTTCATTTTGAAGGGGTTTTGGATATTCTGCATTAACTGCTCGTAGTGTTGCTCCAGCTTTTGTGTCATTTCGCTCAACTGCTCCTCCGACATGCAGACAACAAGTTCGAGATATTTCAATTTAAAAACTACATGCTGTAAGCAATCAGCTGGTTATAATATGATTATCTCTATATCCATATACAAACCTGAGCATTGTATGTCTGCAGCAAGCGATTGTACTTGCCGCACTGCAGAATGGTCTGTTCACAGCCAGCTAGAAACGCTGGCACCGCATCCGAGCGCAGATAATAGCCCCTGTCGAAAAATTCTTTGCTGCGCTCGTGTATCGAGTGCGGCATGCATCCGCTAATGAACAGCTCGTTGAAGGGCTCGTCGAGCTCGCCTTGGTATATCCAACGCTCCAGCTGGCCATAGTATGTGACGGCCAAAGACCTCAACAGGTACAATAGCAGTTGCGAGTATTCACTATTTACGGACATCTCAACGGCTGACCAAACGAAGCTTAGCAGGCCGGCGCCATTTATTCCCTTGGCGATATTCACTACACAATTTAAATGCAGTTTTAGTGTCGCCAACTATTGAGTAGTATAAAAAATACTCACTTCTGAAATCGTCGTGAAACATTCTATTCAACTGCTGCAGCATCTGCATGGTGGGTCCTGTGATGTGCATGAGCTGTAACAAGCTATTGGCATTTACCGACAGTAAAAATTGTCGACTGTTCGCAAGGAATACTATAATTGCCTGTCGCAGAGCCTGCAAAAGACATTATACAGTACAGGATATAGTAAAAACTGATGAGCACAAATAACTCACTCGGTTCAGAGGACGTTCGCAATGATTTAATGTGCCATGCCATTGAGTTCGGTCGCATAGACTGCGATACGCATCGCCGGAGGCAAGAAATGGTTGCACAAACTCATCCAGTACCTCGGACTGCACGCTGCTGAGCGTTGTATTTGGCTTGAGTACGAAACGCCCATCGTCCGTGCGAATAAACGTTGTCGATTGCAGACCAGCTAAAGATCGACAAATATATGGTTTTAACTTTATGGATATACATATTTGTAACTTTGCTTACCCGCATTATATTTGAGATGGTCGATCAGATTGGGCAGCTCAATGAAATACAACTCCAATGTGTGATCCCGGTGCCATTTAAGTTCATTGCTCGCGTTCACATCTGAGATAAAGTTCTTTTTAAGCTGTGACCACGGCTTCTTTGGCATCCGATTAGCTTTGATATCAGGCGGAAACGTTTTGCATTTGTCCCGTGTCGGCAAATTGAATTTGACACGCTTCTTTTCCAGCTTGTGCTCCTTCATGCGTGCCATCGAGTCATTCAAGATTGAGCAGTTCAATTCGATATTGTTTTCGTTCATCGATGGCTTGGGCATCGCATCAAAATTGTTTGGCAAATAGTTTGTTTGGCGACGGAAATGGATTGGCTGCATTGAGGAACGCATCTGTTCGACAGACCTTAAATACTTCAGGTTCAAAAGTGGCGGCTGCAGCTCGCCGTTGCTCTGTTCCAGGCGCAGTGGCTTCGGCACCAGCATTCGGAATTGTCTTTCTTGCCTTTTGACGCCATCGCCTTTTAATCCTTGGCTCTCCTCTGACTTCTGGTCATCCTTAGATGTGCAAATACTTTGAAGACAGCGTCCAACATCGTCACCCAGTTCCGCCTCTAAATTGGCGCACAGTTCATCCAACAGCTTCTGACATTGGGGCAGTCGAGGAGTACGGAAGCGGGGTCGTTTCGCAAGATCGGCTGCCAACTGACGTCGCAGCACCGATTCGTAGATTTGAGAGCGTTTCCTGGCAACTGAAGCTGGCGGAGGCACAATTGCAATCGCAGCTGTTTTTTCTGCTTCACTAAGCTCATCCTGCAGGAGTAGCACGGCTAGTTTAGTGATCTGGTCGAAGACGCTATGGTTGGAACTGTTGCTTGTTTCCATTCAACGTTTTATTGCATTCTCTTTTTGCATAGAAATGTTAATGCAAACAGAAACAACAGCAAGTTGCACTTCTTCGTTGAATGTATTGGAGATGACATAAATTTGGATGTAACTGTTACTCACCAGTAACCACCGATAACTCAGATACGAATAAATACCATTATCAGTGACTGCTTTTAATCGACATTAATCGGCAATTTCACATATCCGGAGCATATGAATCTCAAGATTTGTAATTTAATAATAAAAACAAATTGGTCCGGTGACTAAAATATGGTATCTGATGATACCATTAAGATATTAAGATTCATACAAATTCTTATTGGACCAAGCAAATAGTTTTGCGCTCTACGAGGTGTGTTCAAAAAGTATCGCGAATTTTGAATTTTCGCGGGTTACGTATAATCGAATTTCGATTTTTTTGTAGCGTTATGTTGGTACTCATGTCTCTCACTTATGCCGACAAGCTCGGCCATTTTGAATGTTCACTTAATTGTTGACAGCTGCTTTGCTGCACGTGTTTTGAATCGTCTTCGATTTTTACCTATTCAAAAAAATGGATCAAAGAACCTGTATCAAATTTTGTGTGAAAAACGAAATTAAGTGCGCGGATGCATTCCGAATGTTGATTGTGGCATACGGAGAAGCTACCTTGGACCGAAGCAACGTTTATCGGTGGTACAAAATGTTCTCAGAAGGCCGAGAAGATGTGAACGACGAAGAGCGTGCCGGACGCCCGAGCACTTCAACAACAGACGAAAAAATTAATGGAGTGGAGAAAATGGTATTGGCCAATCGTCGAATCACCGTTGGTCGAATGTGAAAGTTTTGCTGACAGTTTTCTTCGATTGCAGGGGCGTGGTGCATCATGAGTTCTTGCCACAGGGTAGAACGGTCAATAAGGAATATTACCTGCAAGTTATGCGCAATTTGCGCGAAGCAATCCGCCAGAAACGCCCGGATTTGTGGAAGAACAAAAATTGGCTTTTGCACCACGATAACGCCCCTGCTCACACATCGTTGCTTGTGCGCGACTTTTTGGCCAAAAACAACACACTAATGATGCCGCAGCCACCGTATTCCCCAGATCTGGCCCCCTGTGACTTTTTCTTGTTCCCTAAACTGAAGAGGCCCATGAAAGGACGACGTTACGCTACGCTTGACGAGATAAAGACGGGATCGAAGGAGGAGCTGAACAAGATAAAAAAAAATGATTTATTGAAGTGCTTCGAAGATTGGAAAAACCGTTGGCACAAGTGTATAATATCTCATGGGGATTACTTTGAAGGGGACAAAATAGATATTCATGAATAAATAAATAATATCTGAAAAAACACAAAATTCGCGGAATGACAATTTATAGAAAAAAGTGTTGCATACTTTGTGGTGCTTAATTTGCATTGCCAGACGTAATGACAATTTATAGAAAAAAGTGTTGCATACTTTGTGGTGCTTTATTGAACGTACTCATTGAAGTAATTCCCAGATGGTTCTGGCTTCGAGCAGGTAATGCGGGTTCATCTTTTTGTATTTTTATCTGTCTTTTTTAACTTTTGTTTACAAGTGTTATTATTGTTTTTTTCGGAAATCGATTTCCATTCGCAGAACGTGCAAAGTTATCGATAAAATAAAATAAAATTACATTTGAAATTTGCATTGCCAGATGGAATGACAATTTATAGAAAAAAGTGTTGCATATTTTGTGGTGCTTCCTTCAACGTACTCATTGAAGTAATTCCCAAATGGTTCTGACTTCGAGAAGGTAATACGGGATCATCTTTTTGTCTTTTTATCTGTCTTTTTTAACTTTTGTTTACAAGTGTTATTATTGTTTTTTTTCGGAAATCGATTTCCATTCGCAGAACGTGCAAAGTTATCGATAAAATAAAATAAAATAAAATTACATTTGAAATTATACCGACTTGTATGTCTGTTGATTTGTTGACTGACTGTCGGTAATGCAAAGTCGTTGTGCAGAGTACAGTTGCTCACATATGGTGGAGCACCAGAGATGTCTCTGAGCACCTTGTTCTGCAAAACTTGAATTTGATTAATCCAGGATTTTGCGGCTGTGCCCCAGAATGGAATTCCATATGTCCATGTAGGCATGATGATGCTCCTGTATACCAGCAGCTTGTTGCTCAAGCTGAGTTTGCTTGATGGCTTCAGCAACCAGTTGAGTTTCGTTTTTTTGGATCTACACGCAGCTGCAGTGATCTGGATGTGTTTGCGCCAGGTAAGTTTCCTGTCCAAAAACATACCCAGGTAGCGAACATGGTTCTCCTGAGGTATGACCGTGTTGTTGAGTCGGACAATTTGTTGATATTTTGTCTTTCTATTATTGTTGGTAAATAAAGCTTCTCAGTTATGATGTCGCTCCTCGGCATTTCCGGGGTCAGCTGATTATAGATTTTTATCTTTTTATCTATCTTTTTAAACTTTTGTTTACAAGTATTATTATTGTTTTTTTTCGGAAATCGATTTCCATTCGCAGAACGTGCAAAGTTATCGATAAAATAAAATAAAATAAAAGTACGAGGTGATACAGGTTCTTTGATAAATTTTTTTGAATAGGTAAAAATCGAAGACGATCCAAAACACGTGCAAGCAAAGCAGCTGTCAACAATTAAGTGAACATTCAAAATGGCCGAGCTTGTCGGCATAAGTGAGAGACATGAGTACCAACATAACGCTACAAAAAAATCGAAATTCGATTATACGTAACCCGCGAAAATTCAAAATTCGCGATACTTTTTGAACACACCTCGTATTAATACCCAATCAATCATCATTTATTAATTATAATTTTTGAGCCTCGAGAGCTTAAATGTTTAAAATATATGAATAACTCACTTGATTGTAACATTGTAACGCTGTTTTATAGTCAGTTTTCTTGAATGTTTATTCACGTGGATTTCATTTCAAAAGTATATTCCGAACACTTTCTGTAATTTTCCAAAAATGTTGAATAGAGCTGTTTACAACTTAAGTTTATTATGATTTCAATAACTTACAACTACATACGATCAGGGTAATATATATTGTTAAAGAGAACTTTTGAATAAAGACGTGTTGCTTCAATAGTGCCATAATACGTTCATTGTTCTTGAGATTAGCCAGTTATTTGGGGCGCAAAGTAATTTTCGAGGAGCAAAGGAAAACAGCGGTTTACGTGGGAATAAACTAAATCAAATAAAACTTGCATGAAATGTTTATAATTCGGCAAAATTAGCGCCAGTGGAGCGGCATAGTGCTTATAGATCAGCCAAACTTGCAATAATAGGCTATATAATATTAGGTAAAGAGCATTTGGGAAGGCGGTGCATCAGGGGAGCTTTTTTGTGGGTTGTTGATAGATCAGACACTTTAGCTCGTCGTTGGGAACTTGTTGCACGGCTGTATAATGGATGTCTTGCGCGCTGGCACCGTTTCGGGCGTTGGTATGGCTTCACCGGTGGTCACCTTGTTGGCAAAGACCTGCTTGACGCCACCACCTTTTTGTTTAGCCATCTGATAATCACCCGAATCAAAGAACTTTTGCTACAAAAATACATCAAATGAGGGTGAAAAACATATATAATGAAAGGTTTTTGCTTTTCAACTCACGCCCTTTTGTAGACGCTTCTGGAGGAAGGCGGAATGACCGCCAGGCACTCGTACGCCACTAGCATATTTGGACTTGAGCTTCTCCTCTTCGATTTTCTCCAAGTCCCTGGGATTGGGTGGCTCGCCCGATGGTGATTCGTTCTCCTGTGGCGTGGTTGCTGGACTATTTTCCTCAGTAGAACTCATGTTGTTGGCCTGTGGCACAAAACAAGACATATTTATATTTATGCGATTCAAGAAAATATAAATTAAAAAAATTGAGTACACATGTAAATTGCAAATATGGCGATGGAAAAACAGCAAGGACAACCGAACCGAATTCAAAAAGCGAGCAAAAATGGCCAGATAAAATTGCATTTGATGAAAAGTACACTCGCTAATGCCCATCTATGTGAGTAGGTATATACATATGTATGTGAGAGTTCAGTTCAAACATGCACTCATTTACTTATTTACATAGACTTGCTAATATATAGTGCGAACAGCAACTACTAAGCGCAATATAATCGTATTAATCTCATATGCAAATATGGTTTACGATATAATACTAACGCAAAATGCTCATGCACATATGATGTACATATATATGTATTATGAATATGACTTTTTACCTTTTGTGAACGAGTAACTGTTGTTTTCCTTTTCGCAATCAAGAACGCATGTACGCCGTAAGCTTTTCTGTGTATGTAATTTGCAAATGAACAGGCACAAACTGGCGCAATGGACGAAACAATGTAAAGTACTTGTCCTAGCTGCGCTTTAAGTGAGGAAATGCACAAAACAAAATTAAAATTTTCGTTTTCTTTAACAAAATTTGTAAAATTTTTTTGGGAGACGCTACGAAATAGTGATGTATCGAATTATTCGGAATTATTGCAATCGAGTAGACGGAACAGGTTCCGTTTTGATATTCATTTGATAGTTCGTTCAGTAAAACATATGTTTTTGGCACATAACATTTGAATATATTTTGTGAAGTACTATTAATATGGAGACATTCTTCTCCCTCGCAAAATGCTCATTACTGATATTTTAGTACGGAATATATTACAAGTCCATATTTTATTATAGTAAAGAGAATAATTCGATACCATTAACAGCTGCCGATGTATGGAATACAGCTGTTATTTAACATTATCGATTAAGAATTTGTGCACGAGTATCGTTGCAGAATCTACATAAAGAGGCGAATCGGAAAGGCATGGCTGGAAATAAATAAGTATATTTCTTACTAAATGAATTTCATCATTTTCTTTCTTTTTTCTATAAAAACATATTAAGATTGGAGAAAATTACCATATCAATTTACTTTCAGGGCCAACAGCAATTATAGGAGTACCCCTATGATTTGATGTGGTTATTACTGTAATCTGTTGGGGCACATTGGTTCAATTTGCAGCGGCTATTGTTTATTTTGATTAAAATAAAAGTGTTTTAAATATAGCTGCGCCCTACAGCGCATTAAAACGATCTATGATGGGCTCCAAAGATAAATCAAAGTTCAAAATGTTTCTCAAGTCAACGAAATCGGCAGGTAACAATGAAAATTAACAAAACTCAATTGTGCACTTGCTTCACTAATGTGCATTTTCCCAGGAACAGCGGGGGAGCGTACTTTGCGTCCAGAATTTGAGAGAGAGTTGCGCCCTGAGTTGCCAATCGCGCAGCGTTGCAAAATGCTTAAGGAATTGGGCGAGTTGCATTTGCATAAATTTAACTTGGACGAGGTAAGCCGAATAGTACAAAGCTTCACCCACCCGGCAAATTGATACATACACACATTTTTGCATACAGACTTACATCACTAAGCTGTGGCATCTAACCAACGATCTCATTGTGCACAACAAGCCAGCTGAAACGCGACAGATAGCGTTAACCTTCTATAAGCGGCTGATATACACCCAATACAAAAACATTACACTGATGCGTGAAAAGTTTTTTCTGGTCATTCAAAATCATGAGGCGCATGAGGATTTGCGTCACCTGTTGGAGCTACTTGAGACACTCACAGAGAATGGAAAGGATATTACCAATTTTGAGGAGAAGGTGTGAAAATTTGAGCAATTGAAAAAATGTGTGTTAATTTTACTGACATTTAACAGATTGGAAAATTTATGCTGTGCTGGATACCAGCTATCACGGCTGCCAATCTGCTGTGCCCATACCTGGACATGATGGTTAATCTCATTAAGTTTAATGCGGCACACCTCGACAAAGACATACTCGTTGGAATTGTGCAGTATGTGCCTTGTGTATAACTAACTGAATATATTTTAAATGATTGTGCTTGCTTGTTATAGACACGCTTGCGACTTGAGCTGTATCATGGCCGACGATGATATCGGACTGCAGTGCTTGACCATTTTGGAAATGGTCATCGGTTATACCATTTTCCCCAGCGAACCGTTGCACCAATGCATTGTTACACTGTGCCGCACCGTGAACCATGCCCGTTATTGTCAATCATCCTTCAAGGTATGCCCCACTGTTATTATGTGTAACAAATTCAGTTTATTGCAACTTAGTGAACGTTTAATCGTTTAAAAACTTTGATGCTAGCTTATTGTTAATACCATCTGGATGGATTATCGGCCTATGGATTGTCTCTTTTGGAGAGGGATGATGTGCCTGCTCCTGGACAATCACCTCTTGTGTCTGCTTTTCGCTGATCACTTCCTCTGTCTGCTTCTCACTGATCACTTCCTCTGTCTGCTTCTCGCTGATCACTTCCTCAGATACCAAAGCTGGTATTTCAGTGATTGCCATGTGGCACCGGCCACCCACATCTGGAGCACAATATCGCGATACCACATCGAAATAATGCCCGTAGGGGCAAGTCAACTCGATGGCCCGACTGCCTAGACACGCAAGGTAACGGCTGCAATTGTGGCTATGTGGCAGCAATCGACTACCTTCGCCGGCACAATCCGACAACCACTCGCCAATCTCTGGCGCTGGGGTGGCTGCCCGGCATGTGCCCGTCACATCCAGCAGACAACTATTCACGCTGGCATCATAGTAGTTAAGCGTGGGGCAATGCTGCAAAACTGCCTTACCCTCTTCGCAACGATAGTAGCTAGTGCAATCTTTCGCATTCGGCAGCATTGAGTTCTCCGGCAGAATGCAGCTGCACTGATGCGCTGGCGTTATGGTCACTGGCAAGCAGGCATTGCGCTCAGCATCAAAATAGTGGCCATAGGAGCATCTAACAATTGCGAGTTCGCCGTCACTAGAACAACGTTTGTATCGTGTACAATCGTTCCGTAAACGTTGAACGCTGCTGGTGCCGCCTTTTGCCTTGCGGCAGCTTGTGGCGTTCGATTCGTCGGTGGCACAGGGGCCCTTTATGCAACGTTTCTTCTGGCTACTAAAATGGTAGCCCTGGCTACATTTCGATTCCTGGTAGCTGTTGTCTTTTCTGCCCGTGCAAATGTAGAATTTGTCACATTGCCGCTCATCCGGCAAAAAAGTCAGGGGAATGGCAATGCTGCACAGAGCCTTGATTGTCAACGATTCGCTTCGAGTGGTGGCATCAATTATGGTTAGATGCAGCAATAGGACTATCAAATAACGCAGTTGCTCTGAAATGAAGACACGACACTTATCCCGTCAATGCCTTGTACTTCCACCGAATATCAAAACGATCACCACTTACTGCACATCATCTAGTTGTATTTATTTATTGTCTGCACAATTCCGTAGAATGTGTTGAAGTTTTGATATCTGCGCCACTTTTATGGGGCTGGGCAACAAAATTTATCAGTTCATTTCCGATTAACAAGTGGAAACATCTGGGTTACAATTTGCTGTATGCTAATGAAATTGTTTTGTCTTCTCAACCCTTATCTGATCCGTTGTTATGTTTTCCCATCAATGTGTTCCTATCGATTGTCTATTGGGCTGATAATAAAACAGCTAAAACAACAATGTCGTTGAAGGTATTCCCGGTTATTTTCCGACTTCCGAAATGAGTAGCAACTAACAATATCGTAATTTGTCTTATCTGCCAATTTTATCCAAACATTTCCACTTTACGAAATGATTATCTTCAATGCCAAACATAAAATATATTTGCGCAAAATAAATAATGCATTTTGGATGAGTCATGATTAAATTGTTCTTTCTCAGCTTGGAAACATTATTAAACAGTTAGCCAAATTCAACAATTTCTTGAATTTATTTTTCATGCATAATAGCAACTAATCAGGTCCTTGGGCATGCAGCGCAAGTGGTCGAAACCAATCTTGGATATCTTGAGGCAGATTGCTCGGGTGCCATATTCCATTGCATCGCGCAACGACAATTTGACAACTTGGATGGCAAAGATGAAGGCACCAACGAAGGTCTCGTGTTCGCCAATTGTGTCCACAATCTCTTGCGGCTTGTGAGCGCCTACTTTAAAGTAGACGCCTCCGGGCGCTAGGCAACTGGCACCCTCATCATAGTTGTCATAGATTATGGTTGGTTCGTGTGATTCCGCTTCAGCTGTGCAACTGTTGTCCACTTTTGGTGGCACTCGTTCATCTATAGTTATATACGGACTTTTCTTCGGTTGCTTGGCCAGCCAGCATTTGCGTACCACATTCATTTTGTTGCGCACCGCCCAGACGATTTCGCGACCATTCATGTAGCCATATGCCGTCTTCACCCGCCTGTGTACGAGCACATAGTCCGCAAAGGCGGCGAGCAGTATGCTGCGTGGCCGTAAATCGAACAGATCCACAGACAGTACAATGTCCGTATCCGGAGTGCGTGCATTGTAGTCGCGAACCGCATGAATCATGCGCACCGTCTCCTTGAAATTGCGCGATTCAAAGTGTATCCAGCTGTACTGGCGATAATCGACGGCTCCCATGAACTGCTGATAGCTGAGCTCGTGCTGCCACGTTGTATACTCGGCGGTGATGCGTACAGTCTGACCACGCACCGCGAAGAAAGTGCGATGCGCTGGCTGTTTTGGCGAGCGCGGACAGTTGGAGATGTCAATGCCCATCGTCTGGAAACTGGAATAGAGGCTCTCGAATGCAGGTGCGCTTGTCAACTGGCCAAGGAACTCGCAGTCGTTGCCCAGTCGCCGTAAGACGTTGCAAGTATTGGTGGCAAAGCCACCAGGTCGCCAGTAACCATCTTTTGTACGGGTTTGGCAACCAGGCGTGAGTTGCTCATCGCACACATTGATTATGTCCAGCGTACAGAGGCCAACAATGAGCACACGCCGTGCTGGTGGGGGAGCAGGTGGTGGCGCCTCCCGCGGCAAATACCGTACCTTCTTTACAGTTATGAACTCCTTTACAATCTGTTTTTTCATCGCAGTGCAATTTTGGAATTTCTTTGTTGTTCTAATTTTTAAGTCAATTTATAGTCTATTAAAATGTTTTTGTTCATGGACACTAAGTTTAACATTTCTATTGTGATATTTTGAGACTTTTTGTTATTTGTATATTTGTATAGATCATGAAGAATCTGTTGGGCACTCAGCTGGGCTACCGTTCGATGAAGATGATGTGCAGCATACTCATGGATCAGGAGAGGTACGAGGACGCACAACTCTTGCGTGGTGCCGTCTTCCACCTCAATATGAACATATTTGGCTCAAATATGATATTCCAGGTATCGCCGATGATCTATGCGACGAACGTGCTAATGGGCTTCCTGAAAGTATGTTTCTCAAGTTGATTATCATTGTGCTTTAACTAACAAGCGTTACTCGATGTTGCATTAGGCATTGCATAGCCTGCAGGTGATTGTCACCTATGAAGTGATACTCAGTGTTCGCATGGTGATCAACAAATACAAGCTGTCCGAGATCATCTGGGATCTGATCTGTGATATTATGTCGGCAATTGTGGACAACATTGAGGAATATGGTGCGTATTGATTGATCAATCAGCGTTGTTACTGCGATAACTGATGAATCCTTTTGCAGAGCGTTGCGGTGTTAATAAGGATCAATTGCATCATTTACAAATCAATTTCCACGAGAATATCGATTGCATTGAGAAGATGCTGCAAGATGAGCGGGCACAAATACTGTGCAATGTGGATCGCATCTACGATCTGATAGAGCGTGTAGCTGATCGTCGTCCGGAGGCATCAGTGCTGGGCCTAATCGATTATCGAACGCGTCACATTACGGCCACCCGACCGGAGTGGCTGTTGGGCTTGACACAGTTTGTGCATCGCTATTATCGCATGAGCAACGTGAATGTGCGCATTAAGACGATCAACTCACTGGCACAGATCATAATCCAGAACTGTTCCAGCTATGAGGAGGAGATACTCGATCATGTCGTTGTCACACAGTTGGCCCAGATCCATCAAGAGCCCAACGTGCTGGTACGCACCGCTGTTGCACGTGCGCTCTCCAACTTTGCGGCACATTGCGACACAAAGCGCTGCATGGAACTGTTGGATATACTGGAGGCGCTCATGAAACGACCGTTTGAGGAGGCGAACAGCGGCAGTTTTGTTATTAAAAGCGCGTCAGACATTGCCGACATTATTGCTGCCATCGATGGACTAATCGATGTCTTTGCAATTAAGTTGCATCGCCTGCCTGCCACACATGCCATCAAGATTTTCAAAATTCTGACGGATCACCTCGAGCTGCACTACGATCAGCCAAAGGTTTTTGAAAAGGAGAGCATTGTACGACTCAAGGTAAGTGTTGGAATTGTTTGATTCGCGTATACATCACATACCTTATCTGTCGTATACCCGATAGATATTCAACTGGATGCTTCAGGCCCGTGCCAATGCTTCTTATCACATTGGCTACCCGGACGGCGACAATCCGGGGCCAATAAAGTTTAGCCACTATTTGGGCATCGACTCGCCTTTGCCGCCACCGGTACCGCAAACGCAAACGACAATGATTTCAATACGACGCGCCTGTAGTCTAATTGTGCGTTGTTTGGAGCACGAGTCTGATTACCAGATCTTCCAGCTGGTAACCAAAGAGCTGCCGAAGGTGTTGCAGAACAAGGCGCTCATCCAGGGCAATGACATTGAGAAGCTGGCAAATACGCTAATTGTGCGTTGTTTGGAGCACGAGTCTGATTGCCAGAACTCCCAGACCAAAGAGCTGCCGAAGGTGTTGCAGAACAAGCCGCTCATCCAGGGCAATGACATTGAGAAGCCGCCCAATACGCTGTTCAAAACCAACTCGGCCAGCATCAATCGATTCAATCGGCCCACCGATGAGTACCACGGCCTGGTGTTGCCAGCAATAGCATCTCTGGTCATTTACCATGAGTGCCTGCAGGCGCAAAAGCAATCGGCCATCATTTCGGCGCTGAAAAATCGCATACTCACTGGCAACACGGCCAGCAGCACTGTCTGCATCAACGCGATGACCATTCTCATACTGGAGATGCCGGAGGCGATGATGCGCACGTTGCCAGACGTTCTACTCAAAATAAGCAAGATACCCGATACGAATACGGTGGCCATACCAGTTTTGGAGTTCTTATCCCGTAAGTAATGTGCAAGTTTATTACTTACTCACTTAACCATCTCTACTCCGTTGCAGTTTTAAATCATCTGTCGAACCATCTGTTCACAAACTTCATATTCACGCACTACATGTACGTGTTTGCCATCTCCGTACCGTACACGAAGCTAGATCGATACGATCACTATACGGTATCATTGGCATACCATGTCATAACGGGCTGGTTTCTCAAGTGTAAACTGGAGATGCGTAAGAATTTATTCGGGTACATCAAGTCGGTAAGTAAATGCCTCACCACAATTATTATTGCTGCGTATATTTTCACATTGCTTGCTGGCAGGCGTTGCAGTCGAATACCGTCAAAATCAATTCAGTGGACGTGAATGAGGATTCGTCGAATCGTAAGCGCAGCACCAGCCTTACGGAGCCCGTCAGCCGGAATAGTTCAGCGACACGCAACGACTATGAGATGCGTCTGAGGATGGACAAAACGTTGCGCAACTTTCATGCCGAATTGACGGAGACCTGTTTCGATTTTTTGGCACGTCACGCCTATTCGCCGTGTCCATCGTTGCCCAAGCGGTGAATTGGAATTGGATTTTGATTCTCTTGATTATTTATTTATATATTTTATATAAATTATATAGCTTGCCGGCCATTGAGCATCTGTTGAAGGACGGCGTCTCGCAAACGTGGCTGGTGGGCCACAATTTAGTTACGATTACCACGGCTGGCTGCCCATCGGGACCCACGCGGAACGGGCTGTGCGAGCGCTGCGCTCAGCTGGGCAAGGCGCCCAGCATCAATCTGAACTCGAAGAGTCTGAGCGATGCAGCCCAGCCGCCGGATCGGGAATGCCGTTACAACCGTATGAGTTTGCAGCACAGCAGCGGCAATGAGAGCGCCGGCAGCACGGATCATACAACGTCTTCGTCCACATCGAATTCGGCGGCAACCGGCGGTCATCCGCATCGACAGATCTCGAACAGTTCAACAGTATCGCTGGACGCATACCCACGACGCGGCTCCAACCCGGAGGCATCTGGTGGTGCTGGTAATCTGGTCGAGGGCTCCCACACCGGCAGCAACACATCGCTCCTGGGCAATTCGTTGTCGCTGTCGACGGCAAGCGTGAGTCCCTCGACACAGTCCGCTTCCGTTGTGCAGCAGCCGGTCTGTGCGCGTGCCTGCACTGTGTGGGCGGAGGTGTACATCAGACGTCCGAGCGGTAACATTTCGTGGATAACGCGCATTCAGAATCCCATCGCAAACGATTGCTTTGGCCAGGATATGCCGTTCAATAACATGGTCTCATTATTTCTACCCTCTGCCTATGGTGGCGTCTTTGGCCCCGACAATCCGATGCATGCTCAGCAACAGCAGCAGGATGCGCAAACACTGCCGGAAGTAGAAGCCGAGGCAGCTGAGCCAGAAGTGGCACCAGTCCCAACGCCATCATTGGCACCAGCACCAACACCAGCACCAGCAACGTTGCCAGCAGCTACAGAGTTACGCAACCGAATGGTGGCCAAGGCGCGTGCACTGCAGCGTCAGGAGGAGATACACTCGTCCGTGGGTAGCGCTGTTAGCGGCACAGCGGCCATAGACATACCCATACCACGTTTAGCTGCCGGTGCGAAGCGTGGCAAGGATGCGGTGCTCAGCGGCAGCGTCAGTGACGGTGAGGCCGATGACGATGTGTTGGCCTTTGGCGATGGCCAAATTCGTGCCCGCAATCCGGTGCGACGTGTCAACTCCAGCCCCGAGATGAGCTCCAGCTGGCGTCAGACGTTTCTGGCAGCAAAGCCAGCACCGCTCTCACAGGAGCCACCGGATCAGGTTAAGACATCGTTCGAGGAAACCCAGCTGGCGTCAAAGAAACGCAGCGTCCAGTACAGCACCAAGGATATGCGTGTCAGTTGTGAGGCCATACCCGAGGAGATAGCCGGTTCAACGCCGCCGCAGTCCGTTGCACAGGCATTGAAATGTCCGCTGCAAGCGGCGCCCGGCACACTGCCTCCCAAGCAACACTCCGCCGACGATGTGAGCAGTCAAGTTGGTGGCATTGTGCAGAACTCAGCATCGGCATCCTCGCTTAAAATGGGCGCCGTTGGCAAGCCACCCTTGTCACCAGGCCAGGGACAGGGGCAGGTACAGGCAGCGACCGCACCCAAGCAGCCAACAGCTGCGACAGGCGCCAAGGTGACTAGCTACGGTACTGCCTTGGGTCTGGCCAAGTCAAATAGTAGCGGCAATGGCGGCAACGGGTCCGACTATAACAATGGCGGTGGTGGCGATATGATGCGGGGTCGTTCCAAGACCATATCGGTGCCGCGTGAGGTGAATAACGGCAAGGGACGTCCACAGCCGGCGAGCAGCTTTCGCAGCTTTGATGCCGCCAAGCCATCGATCAACGCCAAGCTGTGCATGAATCCCAGCTTTGTCTTCCTCCAGCTGTACGGCACCGGGCAGCTAAAGGTAACAGAGACACCGCTTAAGGTTGGCCCCGAGCAGTCCAGCGCATTGGCACTATTTGATTTTGTGCCGCCATTTGAGACGCACAAGATCGGTGTGCTATATGTCGGTAGGAATCAGTGCAACAACGAAGTGGAGATTTTGCGTAACTCCTATGGCAGCACTCGGTACGTGGAATTTCTGCGTAGCATCGGCACTTTGGTCAGCCTCAAGGAAGCCGAACAGAATAACCTATTCATCGGTCTGGACAAGAGTGGCGCCGATGGCAAATTTGCCTACATCTGGAAGGATGACATATTGCAGGTAAATGATTACGATGACTACCAATTTGGGGGTATTTGTGAATTTTACTCGCGCTTGCAGGTCACCTTTCACGTGGCCACATTGATGCCCACCAATCTGCAGGATGATCCCAATTGCAACGAAAAGAAGAAGCACATTGGCAACGATTTTGTCAAAATCATTTACAACGAAAGTGGCGAGGAATATAATCTAACCACCATATCCGTAAGTCGTTCCACAACTCAATTGAGCTCTAATCATTTATTTCCTGATTATTAGGGACATTTTAACTATGCCTGTGTGATTGTTGAGCCGCTGGAACTTAATTCGAACCGTGTCTATGTCAAGGCACGCTCAGAGATCTCTAAGTTCGTCTGTCATCCGGAACCGCGCATTGTTTCCGATCGCAGTGTTCCACTACTTGCCCGTCAGATGGCGCTGCACGCAAACGTAAGAACGATAAACGAATTTAGTCGATCAATATCGCTATACATTAACAATACTCCATACTCCATTCGTTTGCAGCTGGCCTCGCTGGTCTATCAAAGCGTACAGACGGAGAACCCGTATGCATCCAATTGGCTGGAAAGATTGCGTAAATTAAAACGTTTGCGCTTACAGGTATTCTATAAAAAAAATACCAACCTCCGAAGTCTATAACGTAATCTGTAATTTTATATATTTCTAGTTGCAAAGCGGCAAAGTATCCAGTGGCAACAATGGAAGCGCGGATGTTGATGGCTGGCCAGATTTCACCAAATTTACTTAGACACCATTGCAATAGTTATCATATATATATATATATATATATATATATGTAAATGATATCACTTCGTGAAGCACAACAACTTAGTCTCAGGGCAATTATTTTTTATTCTTGGAATGCTGTAATTGTCATTGGGAGCTTGAGTGAATCGATTCACGCCCTCAAGCGTTTTGTTTCCTATTTCATAAATTATCATGCACATATTTAATAATTACATACAAATATATACGTACATAACTACAATTTTGGTTAAATATTTCAAATATTTCCTGGCTTGTTGATCTTTTGAAGTTGCGCAATGTGATCGTATCCGAATTGGGATATCTTGTGTCCAGCCACCCGATTAGCGAGATCCACAGCATCTGGCAGGCTTTGCTGTAACGCATACGTTGCGTATATGAATCCGGCCATGAAGCTATCGCCAGCACCCAGTGTGTCCACGATCTGCTCTGGCTCATAGGCGGGACCATTGCGAAGATTCTGCGTGATGGCATCCAAAAACGCAGCTCCTGTGCTGCCCCACGGGCAAATTATGCTCGGGCAGTTGGGTTTTACTTTGTGAGCAAGTTCCGTGCATGTTTCCTGTGCCGTTTGCCAGCCCTGCTGGTTGGCAAGTTCCTTGGAGAAGACGACATAGTCGCACAGACCGCAGAGCGGCAGATTTGCCTCAAACAGTGACTCAAAATCTAGTGAGATGATGATGCGCTCCTCATTCATCCTATTGTGCTCCTGCACGGCTCTCATCATTTTGATCGTTTCGGACGCTATGCGTGCCTCAAAGTGTATCCAGCCATAGCGCTTGAGATCGATCTTGCAGAAATCCTGCCACGTCACATAAGGATAGTTTTTATTGCAGTGCACAATGGTGCGTGATCCCGTTGCCTTGACAATAATCACCGAAGAGAATGGCGGATCCATCTCTGTGCGGGGACAGTGCTGCACATCAATCCCCCTCTGATGCAGATCTTCGAGCAGCACACGGAATGCGCCCGCGTGGCTAAGCATGCCAAAGAAGTCGACATCGGAGCCGAGTAGTCGCAGCACGGTACTGACATTAGAGGCATTCCCACCACGCTGCCAAAATCCGTCGAGGCATCGCCTGTCCGTGTCCTCCTCGGGAAAGTTGTCGTTGATTGTCACAAAGTCAATAACGGTGCAGCCGACGCAGAGCACGGGCTTCATTCTTAACTAAAAATAAGCACATAAACGGACATTTAACAAACGAGACTTTAACTTTGTTAATACAATCTAATCGAGATTGCCTACATACATATACATATACATACAAATATAGGTTGATTAATTTCTGTTGCTTATCGCCAAATGAATTGTGAAAATATGAGAGTACTTAAATACATATAATATGTACTTGTAATTACAAAATTCGAATCAGAATGCATATTAAAATTACAAAAACACAATAAATTTGTAAATACACACATAAATGCATATATAAATCGAGATCTTATTGTTATCGATAAAATACTAAGCCGCGGGTAAATCAAAACCACAAAGCTCAAAAATGATCTGGCTTTCTTGGGCATAGCCAGTGTACTCACATTAAAGCTGATGTGCATGCATATTTACACAAGCACACGTTTCAAGTTGCGCGCTCAGAGAGAGGACGTCACCATCACTGCACGTTTCTCTCTAAGAGCTGGATGGATGGGCATGCGCAATGCGTCACCTTGTCAGTTGCGCTCCATGCTTCCAGCTGTAGAGGCGCTTGTCGATCAGTTAACCGCTAGTCACCCGCGCGCGCGGTGTTCATTTGTTGTGCGTTGTTGCTCCGCTGTTAACAGAGAATATTCGTATCAGGCAAAGCAAAGCGAAGCGTTTCCTTTAATTTCGCTACTAGCGAAGTGTGTGAAGTGAAAAAGGTGCCATATGATAAATGAATCGAAAATACAATTGTGATTGTGACAATAAGCCGGTTGGTAAGTGACAAGTTCAGAGGGGAAGTGAAAGTGGAAGGGGGAACCGGCAAACAAGTGACGACAAATGTGAACCCAGCTGGTGGTTATACATATAAAAAATAAATACATGCATATGTATATGTGTGTATATAAGCCATTAATGTATATTGCTACATAATTTAATAAATAAAATAAATTTAAACTTAATATCAGAGTGCCGAAAAGTATTTGTGTATTTAAGCATGTACACACACACACACACACACTTACAAACATCAGTATACGCATACATATGCAGCTTGAACGAAAACGAGTTGAAAATGAGAAGCGTGCTTACGTTTACAGAGAGAGAGAGAGAGAAAGAGAGTGAGAGAGAGATAAAGCGAAAGAGAGAGAGAGAGAGCGAAAGAGAGAGAGAGAGAGAGAGAGAGAGCGAAGAGAGAGAGAGAGAGAGAGAGAGAGCGAAAGAGAGAGAGAGAGAAAGAGAGAGAGAGAGAAAGAAAGAGAAAGAGAGAGAGAAAGAAAGAGAGAGAGAGAGAGAAAGAAAGAGAGAGAAAGAGAGAGAGAGTGTAATACAAAGAGCAAGAGAAAAAGTTGCTGTATGAGAGAGAGAAAGAGAGCGCGCTTTTGAGCGGTTGTCAGCTGGTTGTTAAGTTGCGCAAGTGGCCACGCAATATTCTAGGCAGACGGCAGGCACGCAAACCGCTCAAAAACTAGCAAAATACTAAATGCTTATGTACATAATTTAGCCATATGTGTATATACACAGACACGTGCGTAGCATTATTATGTATGCATACTCGTATATTTCTCAAATTTAATTTGCGACTTTGTTTACATGTGTGTCGTGCCAGTTGACAAAGAGATACCAAGTTAAAAGAGCGAGGACAAAGTCATTTGCTGCTCATTGATCAGTCCCAAAAACTGTGGCTTTTGTGGCGCACTAATATGCGAATGTTAATTCAAAACGTAAATACACGAATTGGTTAAGCAGCCCAATCACAACAACAATAATAACATCACAAAACAATGAACATAAACATTGATAAGGCTAAAAATTAGTTGCAAAACATGTGGAAAACAAATTCAAACATGTTGGGAATAAGAACAGAGTTGCATTTGAAATGCACATACTCGTAAATGGTTGGAATCACTAAATGCAGATCGATAAATCGCAGTGTAAACACACCAAATTTGAAAGAAAGGCGATTTGTTTGTATTGGACTAACAATAATACAATTTTGAGGCTTTCTGCAGCACATATTTGTTTAGAAAATATTTGTATGGAAATCAACATTGTTAAATAGCTTATATACCTTTGCACACCTCTTCCAGGTAAGTGTCATCAGTTAAAAGTTGAAACGAATACGAATACGAATACCACTATGAATCGATCGTCAGTCAGTCGGCCAGTGTCAATATCTCGCTGCTGCTGATGCTGCTGCTGCTTCTGCTGCAACAACAACAACAATGAGTCGTCAATTAAAACCGCAAAACTGGTTTCCCAATGTTTGTACAACAATGTGCATGAGAAGTGCACAGCAAGTTGTAAAATAATACTTATACGGATCTATGCATCAGTATCATCAGCTCAGCTACGATGCAAAAGAGAAAACAAGACAGATGCGGCCTGCTCTGTTTGCCGACCATCGAATACTCTTGCAACTGTGTTGTGTTAATTCAATTAACAGCTGTACGATAAATATATTCGTAAAGTACCAACGAGTAATCAAGTACTGCCAAATACTTCTCCTCCCATGACTCTCCTACCTTTTTAGTGTCAGTCAACAAACGCTTAGCGCCAGCGTATGAATTTCTATTGGAGAACACAGCGTAACGAATAATTAAAGTAACCGAAATCGATACTCGATTCTTTGTTTGCTGGAGTACGCTTGTAATTAGTATTCCGTTACCTACGTGTGTGAATTCAGTTTGGGAAACCTACACTCCACTAATGAGGTGCAAGGGCTATTTTTACGTTTTGGCGAAGTGTTGCTCAAAAACTACAAAAGAAAAACAAAAAACAAAAAAGATTAAAATTATGATGACTTAATATTTGAAATATTTAACCGCAGCCAAATAGAAATACGACATATAAAAATGTTGTGTGCAATTAAAAGTACTCTAAACAAAGTTTTTACTGCCAATAATTCTTGATTTCTTGCTTGAGCGTAATTAACATGAATACACATATATATATATATATATATATATATATATATGTATATATCTGTTTATGTCTGTATGTACTTATTAACCATGCTAACTTATATCTAGTTTAGCGGTCTTTGTTTAAGTGCTACTAGTTCCATTTTTTGTTGTTGTTTTTTTTTCTCTTTTTTTGTCAAATTGTGGACTTCAACCTGGTAAATAAAATGGCATATTGCCAAGTACGCAGACAAGTGCATTTGTCTATGGCTTTTTCAAATCTTATCACACTGTTAACTGTTGTTTTTGAGCTTTACTGGGGGAGCACAATTGTTTGTGATAACAAATTGGCTCTTTGTGTTCTTGTTGTTGCTGTCACAACGAACACACAACACTCAACACTCAATCCCCCTACTTTTTTGCGCCGTTTTGTCAAAGCCGTCCAACCGACCCACTGCTGCCCAAAGTGATATCGCCAGTTTTGCAAAAGCTAGCCGATTGGCAGCCCTCGTGTTTAATGATACACCCGGGTGCTATCAAAAGCTGCTTACACTAGTGTTCTACTATTCACTACAGGCCAAGTTCACAAATCAAAAATGTCGCACTAAATTTACAAGCTGCATGCAGCAGCAGTAGCAGCGGCAGCAGCAGCAGCAAGTGCTGTCAAGATCTAAAATTTATCTTCATAACTTGCTTGGCATGGCTTGCATTTAAAACGGCAATGGAGAGTTGATGCGAAGAGTTCCGCTTCATCGAGTTCTTATCTGCTGTGCACAGTAGCTGATTCGACGCTAACTTCTCTTTGGAGATAGTAAGTAAAAGGATTTGAAGAGACAGAAGCCGATTCATAAGAATTTAAATGGCAATTTTAATGTTCAGCTCAACTTGCAACCGAGCAATTCAATTTTTAAATTTCAGTGTTTTTATGTGCTTTTGGCCCAGAAATAGATTTGACAAGTCAACCACCAAATGAGATATCATTCTTCACATTCGTTTCAGGTTTTTTCCAACATTGGAATGACGAATTATATAGAGCTTACTCTAGATAAGAGATATCGCTGCCAAGAGAGTTATACTGGGCAAATAATACACTTACTTTCCAGCAATGTGTTATAAAAGCTATTATCATCTATCTCGCTCTTTATTTTCCAGTTAATTGGCAATAAAATGAACTCCAGTAAAGAGGCCAAAAGTGCCGCAAAGGGACAAAAGAAATTGCAAAAGACAAATAAAAAGCAGCAACAAAAGCAACAGCAACAACAACAACAACAGCAACAACAACAGCAGCAACAACAGCAGCAACAGCAACAACAAAATGGGATCAGTAAACCAGCCACGAATGCAAAAGCTAAATCAAACGATACAAATGCCAGCAATCACATTAACAACAACAACAATAACAACACAATGGTGCAAAACAATAATTCACAGTCAACGATTGGAGCGGGGGGAATCGCAGCCCCAGCAACGACAAATATTACACAAAAATTTAAGGAGCAATACGACGCGGAGCGTCGTGCCCAGATGACATCGGCGCCCAGCAGCGAGAACTTGCCCATTATGGAGCGTACAAGGAGTTTCCGTGGCAAGCTGTCCAAGCTCTTTAATCATTTGACTGGCAGCAAGGAGAATTTGACACGCACCGATGAGTCTAAGGATGAGACTGGCAAGACGCCATTCACCTTTACACGGAGTCGTTCGATGATATTGTTGCGACGACCGAATCGTCGCAGTTTCATTGAGCCGCAGCTGGAACAGTTATCGGAGGAGGCGGAGAAATCTGGGGATCCCATGTCGCCGGCATCGCCGCGCAAGAATTCAATCGTGGACACTGGCAACGCTCTCGATGCGTATTCACCCATTTTGCGAAGACGCGCCGATACGGCCACCTCAGTGAAAACACCAACGCGCCGGCAGTCCACCCAGGCGCTAACCTCGACGCCTCTCGACGAGTTGCCGGAGACAAGCATGCAGCGCAAGGCGTCGACCATATCGCTGGCGCCCAATCCGCAGCAGAACTTTCAGAAGCGTCGCTCGAACACATTAATCGCCTCCTTCAAGAGCAGTTGGGCGGGTTTGGGCATTAGTGCGGCGGTTGGTGGCAGCAGCGCAGGCAGCGGTAGCAACACCAACACCATAAACAGCCACAGCGGCGGCAGCGGTGACAAGAAGAAGGACAAAATGAACCCGAAGTGGAGCGCATCGTTGCAATCGCTGCAGGCCATCGACAATATGGTCAGCTATGCGAACATGTCCTTCATTGACTACGACAAGTTCAATGGCTATGAGAAGCAACTGGAGCGACAGCAATCATTAATGAGTCTCGCCGAGCAACCGATGCCAGCCATTCCCCAATTGCCATTACCAGCAACTGCCACAACCACCCCACAGCAGCAATCCTGTGCAGCGTCGCCTCTGCCGCGTACACCTTCGTTCGCCAGCTCCTCGCTGGAGAGCTCTCCAAGAACGGTGGTGATGCGTCGCAAGCGTAACAGCAACTCTGTGATCGATCGCAAGAGTAGCCAGAGCCAGAGCTCCTTTAATCTGGACACGGACTATGAGCACAATTTGGACCGGGTGCACAATGTGTATCGCGAGAGTCTGGATTCGCGCACGCTCGAGCTGCTCAATCAGCGATCACGCAACTCGTACATTCAGGATCTGCCGATGCTCTACGATGCCCTCAACCTCGAGGATGGCTCCGCGAGTCGGCGCTGTTCCCTCTGTGCGCTGCGTGTTGTCAGAGCGAACAGTTTCAAGCAGCAGCGCGACATCGTGGATGGGCGCGGGCAGCCCATAAAACAGGTGAGTTATTCTTGATTCAAACACGCTTTGTTATTTAAGTTGACGTGCCTCGTTCTGAGCGTGTTTTAAAGAGAGAGAGAGAGAGAGAGGGAGAGAGAGAGAGAGAGAGAGGCAGGAGCTTTATAGCGATGGTACGAGTATATCGATAACAGTGAGCAGCACCCTTAACCCCTGAGTCCATTGCATTTTCTGTTTGTTTGTTTGTATGCGAAATATACTCACAGATTTAAGGCTAAATAATCAATCAAATCGTTCACAACTCTACATATAAAAACATTAACTTTTATCGACGTTTATGTAAGACCAAACTGATATATTCCATATTAGCATATGTACATCTTGGTATATGTAGTGAGACTACATGGACGTACCTGAAACCATTTCATTTTATTAAGGCAAGAGTGTGGCACTATGAATAATAATTTGGCTAGTTCAAGGGTCTACAAACGACTAAAATATTCAAGTGCTGCTCAGCATTTTAAATGACTCAATGCACAATGACAAACCATATACAAATGGGACTAGTTCTCTACCAGTTGTAGGTAGTTGGCACTGTGAGAAAAACTCCATCAAATAATGACGCAATTTTTGATCTTAATAATTTGTATTTGCCAAAGTGTAATGCTGGAGCACAGCTACAAAAGAATAATGGGATTGTTAGTGTAAATAATAAATGGATAGAGTACGGCCCTCGAATAATCAGTGTGTGTGTGTGTGTGTGTGTGTGTTTGCTTGTTTGTGTGTAATTATAAAATGATAAACGATTCATACACAAGTTGCTTGATAAGTGGGTTAAGAACTAATTTGCACTTAGAGTTAACTGAATGTACATAGTTATGTATGTATGTTTTATAAAAAGTTGTCAGTTATTCGGCAGTTGCCACAGCGGCGCTCTTCATTTTTGAAACTAATCGAATATTATTGGTACAAGCTGCCTCGATTAGTTTGTGTAGTCGGTGTCGCCCTTGGAGTAGTGTATGCAAGCCAATACAGTATCCAGTAGATAGAGTGCACCCTCGATGACGCACAGCGAGCCCATGGCAATGCCCACCTGTCGCTCCGAATTGACGTACAGGAATCCCTCATCGGACATGTAGCCCTTCCAGTAATGCAGCGCCACACCGCCGACAGCGATCCACATGATGGTGCCCACCACATTCATGATGGTGTCACACAGTTCCCTGTGATAAACACGTTTAAAACAGATCAGAATTAGACTAGACACACCTTGAAAGTATCGTTAGTGACTGGCTTACCCCTTGTGCTTGGTGGTGCCAAAGAGATAGGCAATTGTGTGGCAGCCAGTGTAGATGAGGAAGCCGACCATCACACCGGATGCAACGATTTCTGCATCGGCGCTCTTCTCCTCGTTGAGGTTCCATGTGCCGCCAATGCCAAGGAATTCGCCGCCATCGCCCCACCGATATAGGCAGATGATCACCAAATTGATGACCTGTAAAATAGAAAGTATTACAGTTCACGAGAGTGTTCAATGCTACTTCATGAATCATTCCAATTATATTGCCTTGCAATGATTAGAATTGGTGAGCCCCGCCCTGCAGAGCTTTGGGCACAGCTATTGCGCACTCAGTCGCGACTCGCACTTGGTTTTTTGTGCTTTTCGCACACATGAGTAATATTACTAATATATAATAACCACACTGATAAGGCCAACAGCAGTTAGTCGCATTGCTCAACATTTTTTGTGCGTTGAGCAATCTCTGAAGAATGAAAACTGTTTCTCTTTCTTCTTTTTTGCTTGGGGCAAAGAAGATACGTTGTTTTTGCACAAATGTATAACATACCAGCTTAAGACCTTTGATGAAAATCGAACCAATTGTTTCCACAGATACCATTCTAATTTCTTTTATTTCTGGCGTTTGTTTAAATTTGTCACACACTGAAACTACAGGTTATTCGGATTTGTATTCGTATTCGTTAGGTTGTCACTAGTCAACTGAATGCTGCTTTACTGATATAAGCTTGGAAACAAGTAAAACGAATTCTGTAGCTTTTGCAATCTACCTAATCACACAAAGATAAGATAAGCTCGCAACTGGGAGCGATAACAGGTGCGTTTCGAAATGGGTTACACATAACAATTGGGGCTTCATGCTGCGCATGCGCCACATGAAACAATCTTATCGCCGAGGGAATTTTATCAATGTTATCGTTAGCGCTTCAAGACCCCAGACAATTATCAGCCTCAACTTATTGGTCATACATATAAACTCCATACCATAACTCCTGCCCAGTGGGGGCATTAATCATAGCCAACAACAAAAATACACAGCGACAACTAGCTCGATAGCAAATCGTCATTTCGTGCGCCGGAAACGTTGCTCATTACGTCATCATCATCGCTGGCGTTGAGTTCTTGAGCTTGCGTGATGATGGCAATCGCCTGCTTTATTTCGGACTTGCTTAGGCCGTATAATAATAATAATAATAGAACTCGAAATTCAATGCAAACAAAAATCGCAATTCGCTTATGTTTCATTAATCACGAATGAATTCAAATTGTAATTCAAATAAACGGCTATTTTACTATATACTATATAGCAAATGAATTGAAACTCAATTGCTTTCATTTATTAATGAATACATTCCAATTGTACTTCTAGTTACTTTTTCATTTATTTATTAATTAGCGACAAACGTGTTGTTAACCATTTACTCACTAATTTACATTTCAAATTGTTTTCAGTGCACACTCTTAAGCTGTTGGTCACTGATAACAGTTTTTCTATGTTTTTCTCATTCCTCAATGTTGATAAGTATTTGGCAACTGCAGACCTTCAAACCGATTAACCTTGGACACAGGGCAAGCTGCGATTTAGAAACTGGTTTCGGTAACACTGCTATAAAAAAAAAAAAAGAACTGATATTCTCCGAGTGGCGAAGCTTTAATACCCTTGCTAATTTGCCATTTATTTCGACTGATTATTAAAAAAAACAAAATAAAGCTAATATTTGTTCAGCCTGATTAAGCGGGCAATGAAAACAAAAATGATTTTCATACAGCGACTTTCAACTTTCTTATGAGTGAATCATCCACCACTCGAACCGATATATCATGGAATAGTGCAAAACTAATCGCAGTAGGTCAATGGTTTCATTGAACGAATAAAAATCTATACAAAATTATAATGCTAAACATATGCATGTATGCATAATTTACTCGTGCTCAAGTGTCACTGGTATACGAGTATCTGCTAGAGATCAATGGCTTGCTTTTCCCTTCCACATTTTGTTGCCGAGTGATTTTCGCGTAAAATCTGTGGCAACTCCGGTCACGCTTATTCCACGAATGCTGCATGCAAGTCGAACGGAGACTTTAATTTTGGAATCTTATACAAACATATGCACATATATACATATCTACAGATATATGTGTATATATATATATATATATAATATACATATGCATGTATCGCCGCTGAGTATTGTGCGATGAATCACTGCAAGTCGGCGTCCATATTGTTGTTTGCCAGCGGCAATGACAGTGTCGCGTCGAAGCCGGCATACGCGAGGGTAGATCAAACAGATATGGACCTTGCTCCTCGTCTAACATCAAAACATTGTTTAGCCTTGCTTAAACTTAATGCATAGTTTACTTTAGGATTCTACGTCATTTCTGTAGTTTACGGTCATTACAAATGTATCTTTAATTGTATACATTATCAATTAGACGAATTAAGGATATTCATTTGCAATTAAGTAACGGGGCGGGGTGGGCAAGAATCAGTATTTAATCCGCCCTCGCAATTAACGGAAGAACAACAACCATAAGCGCTGGCGCAGTAGGCGGCATTTAGAGCTTTAAAGGCGTGTCACAACAGCCACTATTTTAATGACTAAAGCATAAAGTCTTAAAAGGAGGAGCATAAACAAGCATAAAAACATTTTTATGTTTATATAGTATAAACATCTACAAAACTGTTTACTAATACATACATATTTATTTATTTGTGAGTATAAATAAAATGTGTTATATGTCATATGCTATAAATGGTCTTGTATCAATTTTATATATTTATATAATGCGAATTTTGAGTGTCATACTTGTTAAATATGTAAGCATGTGTGTGTGTGGGTGGGTGTCTAGCATCTATGAGGTGCGACTGCACATCAATAATTCGACTTCTCCCCAACACTACGAAATGTAAACCATGATTTGCGATAACAACAAAATTCACGCAGAATGACTCATTGCTGCTGGCACATGGCGCCGCATGAGCTTTTCAGCATAAGTTTTTTATTTTGATTATATTTGTTTTATACTTTTTTGAATTTGCGGCGCGTTATATGTACATGTTTATATGTTTGTTTGTACTATATACAAGAGTTTATGCAAATATGTGTGTATGAATGCTTAGAACTCTGCGCTTGGTGGGTATGAACAAAATTTGTTATTGCTGTTTCCATGAATGAACGTAATGTTTGTTTACCAAATGGCTTATCGCAAAAAGCATTCAAAAAGCTCTCTACCTCCAACACAAGCAAACACATTTAAGAGAGCCCAAAAGAAAGAGAAAGAAAGAAAGAGAAACTTACGTGCTCGCTCTCTGCGTTGCAAATGTGCATAGCCAAATGAAGAGAATGAGAGCAACAGAAATACTCTTATGTGATTTCATAGTACTTTATAAGTAAGTCACGCTCGAAAATGCTTAAACTCTTAAGATCTTAAGCACGATTTTGTTCAAATACAATTAGCTTCTTCAAGTATAGAAATTAGTCGAGTTTTTCATATCTTTTAGTCGTACAGTCTGCTCCTGAACATTCTGACTGCTTGGCACTGATGGACACTATGTGGTAAAAAGTAGGTGAAATGTTTTGGCGTCTCCGGCACTGAATCTCATCATCCCTCTGTCCCACAAAGTGACGCTAAGCAAATTAATTAAGGGAGAGAGAGAGAGAGAAACAGAGATAGACTCTTGCATGCGTTTGAAACTCAACACGCATCCAAATTCTCTTTGAGTGTCCTTGGGCCGTTATCCTTATCAAGCATGCTTTCTCAGCTTTTGCACGACCAATGCGATTTTGGTCGCCGTCGTCCTTTAAACGACCAACTCTGGCCTCCGCCGCATTAGTTCGTTGCGGAACGTCGCGCTGTGCGGACAACTAAAGGAACTACGCGACCCTGGAAAGTAAACAGTCGTCGAAGTCTCTGCAATCGCAACGATTACGTTTTGTTTTTGTATAGTTCTGCTCGTAATTGTTTTTGCGCGGGGACTTAAAAAAAAAACAAAAACCATAAAAAATACAAAAAAAAAAGCGAAAAGAAAAGCAAGCAAAACAACAAAACTAAGTGCAGCGCAATACTTATACATACATGTATGTATGTGTGTGTGTGTGTGTAATTCTATAAACGTAATGAATTACAAGTTCGGCACACAAAGCTGTGAATAACGCAATTATTATATACAAGACTTCAATGTCACGAGATGCCCATCAAATTATGATTACTATGCAAATATATATATATATGATGTAGATGTATATATGCAGCCGTAAAGCGCAACGCAATTAATATAAACAGACGATTTCAATTCACATGCAAGTGGGCGAATAATGCCAACTCTGAAGTGTGGCGATTGACAGAATGAATCAGCAGCCGCAAGGAGATGGAAATGGAAAGGTCCTGATTGAAGTCCCCATGTATTATTCCGCTTATGTACATACGCCTATGTACGAATAATTATGTAGGTACACTAGTTTATTTGACCATGCCACACACCCGCACCCACACCCACACCCGCAACCCAAACACAAACCCCAACCCCTAAGTTTATTACGACCAGACTGATATCATTTCTCTTCCTCAAGCGCATTAGCCATTATATAAAGTATACGAAGTGTAAACACGTTAATGCCGGCATGGCAAATACCTATTATGGCCAACAAATATCGCTTACGATATGCTCCAAAAAAAAATAAGTGAGTCGTTAGTGGATAACATATTTTGTTTGTCACTAATTGCATTTTGTTGTGCTTGAGTTGGATTGACAACGGAAATCATCTTTACGGATTTGCATGCATGTATGTATATATTTGCTTGAACCAGTGAAACTCAAGCAAATGGAATATTAAATGGCAACATGCAGTCTGTGTTGTGCTGCAGCTAAGCCATGGTTATCTCCAACATTGGGTATGAGACACGAGTGGACGCGGAGGAACGGATGAGTCCTCTCAAATATGCATAACCTAATTTCATTTTATGCAGCATACTTATTGGTGCAACCCACGCAATCCACACTGCACACACTTATGCACATACATATAAACATACATATATACTGCTCGCCTCTTATATATTCGTATTTTTGGCACAGCGGACACAGGGTACTGTAATATTCATTAGCCACCTGATAAACATGTACTATATAAGTATATATGTGGGGCAGGCTAACAGTTCTGTCCGTGACTCGTCAAAGCATTTAAATGCTTATTATATTTAGGAGCAGTCCGTTGCTCTGCCTGCTGCCTGCTGCTTGCTGCTTGTTGCCTGCAACAGTGGAGCGTGGCAGCTGGAATCGGTCTCCAGTGATGTTCGATGCTTTATACGCTGAAATTTCAATTCAATTGAAATTCAAGGTGGCACCACCGTATAAACAGATGCAATAACACGGCGTACACATGCAAAAAAAAAAAAATAAAAAACGAAAAAGAGAAGCGGAAGGGGAAGGGGAAGCGGAAGGGGAAGGAGAAAAACACCATTTATGAGCAGGCACGCTCCTTTCAGTTTCAGCCTGCCAGAGTTTTGCAAGGTCATTCTGCAACAACACAAACACGGACCGTAGTCATTCAAATTCAAAATACATAATTTTTAAGCACAACACATTAAAGCGCTGTCAGAACTGAAAGAAATATGAAATTTCATGCTCTAATTATACGCCTGTAGAGGCTGTTGTAATTTTGTCGTGCAATTTGTAACGCATTCAAGGAGACACCTCCGACCCCAGCTCTGACGCCATGTATCTTGATGAAACTGGGAATACATGCGTCTTATTGCTACATGCAGTCATTATGTCGAAGCCGATCGAATCGGAGCACTATATCATCTATCTGTCATAATAATATAATAATCGGTCTAAAAATGAGTTCTTGTATGGCCAACTTTTTTTCATACCACGTAATCCAGTCCAAACTCACCAGTTATGCGTTTGATTATCTTTGGACAGAAAATCATCGAGATCGATCCCATAATCAAAATAATCTTTTTTTTTTTAAAGTCCTTTTGTTGTTGAATTGAATTATTATGCATACTTCTAAAGATTTGTCATTTAAGAAAACATTGTTTCCTTAAAATTCTTATTGTTTCGGTCTCTAGGACTAAGTAGCTTCATATAATGTTATAATCTTATTGAAATCTTGTTTTAAATGATTTCAATTCGAGAAGAGAAAGATCTTAAATCAATCCACTTATAACGAAACTTGGCACTTTTAAGTTGTAACTTATTAATATAAACGATAAAAGAAATAATTGATTCGTATGCAAGAGAAGAACTTCTCTTTTTACTGAATACAAATTAAAAGGAAACCCAGAAGAAGTTTCCACCATCTATAAAAAGTTTCAACAGTTGACGTGGGTAACACAAATATACTACCAATTTTGCTAAGTGAAAATGTACACGGAGCCTGCAAGCAGTTTTATCTCCTATGTCTCTTTCTCTGCCTCTGCGTCTGCCTCTGCCTCTGCCTCTGTCGTCTTTCACTTTGCGGTCATGTCTACCGTATGGCCCCAATGGCCGGGGCACATCAGACATCTTGGGAGGCTGTTTTCGGGGCAGTTGGGGCAGCTGCTACGGATGACGTCAGCACGTAACAATCATATGGGCACCTGATGAGAGTCGAAAGTAAATACAAACAAGTATCACGAAGACATGTCCAGTTCCGTTCCGTGCCGAGCGGATCGGTTCGGTTCAGTTTGGCTCAGCTTGGGGCAACTTGCGACTGGTAAATATTTCGTTTTGTCCTTGGGTATATTGTGTGGCGGTTGGTACAAAAGTCATAAATCAAATTTAATTTGAGAAATATTGCCGCATTTTTGGACGGTTGGAGGAATTTTTGCGGCAACAAACCAAAGCATAAATATTTGTAATGTTATTTATGAATGTGGGCATAGTCAAACAGGATATAATAAAATGCGATGGATGCTTTAATTAAATCTTATCACACGTTAACTAAACACTGAAATTATACTCAAATATCCCTCGAGTGTCCTCCAAACTGCTCTCAATCATATTATATGTGTCCTGCTGTTATGTTGTGCTTCTGTTCCGTATTCCCAACGACCTCTTCAATTATTTGTTTCGATTTATGATGCTAATTCGCTTCTTTTTTTGTTTTTTGTTTTTATTAATATTGCCCTGTAAACGTGATTTTAGGTTGAAGTTCATGTTAAATTCCACTGCAAATTGTCGTCTGCTCAGCTTTCACAGCCATAGCTTCGCCCAAACTAAACCGATTTTCAAAAACAGAATATTTTTGTTCATTTGGCATTTAAATTAAATCTGCATATAAAGTTAAAATCGATTTTTTCAGCTTCGATTTGGTATCGGTTCGAATCTTTTCTTTGCCAAAAAAAGGAACACATTTTTGCAAATGGTTTGGGCTCTAGTTAAATTCTGAAATAGTACTTTAGGCGTACTGCTTGGATTGGAGCGCAGAATTTGGAATGTTTTCCATGTTTTTCAATAATTTGGGTAGTTATGGTTATCGAATGCGCTAAGAGCTGTTGACATCCATTTACCTTTTAGACATTTACGATTCAGCTTTTGGGACGTTGCCCTCGAAGCAGCAGCTCATCCACAAATTAAGCCAAAAAACTAATTGAATCATCTTAAATCAACGTTAACACAATTTGCAAACAAATGGAAATGGGGAAGGCGTAACACTCTTATTTTATTATATACCAATTTACGCACACACGTAGCATGAGAAATTTGTCATTAATTAGTCTACAGGTGTTGTTTTCCAAAGGTAAATTTTGTGTGTGTGTGTGTGTGTGTGTGTGTGTTCGTGTCCGTGTGTCCGAGTATGTGTGTGTTTATGTGTATTTATGCTAGAAGCGTGTGAAGAATTTGTTCGGAGCTCATAAAAATTGGCAAACAAAGGCAACTTTGGACAACGGACGATTCGAGCCCGGCAAATTTGCACATTTGCAAACATTTGTTGGCAACGCGGCTTGGGTGTGTGGTAGTGCCCCCAACGGACTTACGTAAATTTTTTTATTTATTTTTTTACGACAATAACGCAGATTCAGACAGGGCATAACAACAACAAAAAATAGCTGCGAATGCGAAAAAAGAAAATATGACATTTCACGAAAAGGAACCACAACGATCGATTTTGGAATTGGCAAGGCTTGGAAGGGCCATCGAATCAAATGGATGTGTATGGAGGGGTGCGGGAGGCGGCGTGGTATGGTTTGTTAGTTGGGTGGTGTTGCCGCCACGTGAGACGAGGGCGATAATGATGACACATACAGGGGCCCTAACCTTGCCAGCGGTGTGGCAAAGTCACCGTCAATTACATCAAATGACGTAAGACAAATGCAAGAAAGGAAGCGCACAAAAAAGCCAAAATTGTCTCATTTTGAATGTGATGCCAAACGATTATTATGCTCGTTTATGCAAAAATTAAAGAGTGCCATTCTGTACACCTGTTGTTGGCCAATTATGTATCTAATATAAGGCAGTTTAGTCGCAGATGATATGTACAGCGCCTAGAAGTGGCTGTACTTGCAAGTTGTACTTTGTATGCTCAATTTAAAAAATAGCACAACGTAGATATACGAGTATATCTGAAATGTGAGGCAGAACGGTTTCAACTGCATTTCAACTGGATATTTCCGCTTATTTCTACTTATCTGCATGTCCATCGCGACATACACTTGCCATTAGTTCGCTGAGTTCCTTTAAATACCATTTGCAAAATCGCTCGTCATTTGCATGGTTGCATGTCAACCAACCACTTAACAAAACTCCAGGATATATATATATATATATCTACAATGTATATGTACTGCATAGCTGCACTATGACCCAATCTTTGTGATAGCTGCGCAACAAGATTGTGGATTTAAATCCTTATTGCGGTGGGGCTTCGTTAGATTAGTTAATTGTGATCTTAGTAAATATAGTGTTTGTGTTATTGATATTTGTACTATTAATATTGCATATAATAACTAAAAGTTATAAGGCTACTGATTGACTTTTCCTCACTGCAATTGATTTCCTATTTGGTTGCAGTACATCCAATTTTGTGTCATGTTGCGTGCCTTGTGGCCATTATTTTGAAAGAAGAAATGAATATTGTCTAGTATACCCAATGCTAGACTAAGATATATCCTGTGCAACCAGCAAAAAGTTCCTTTAATAGGCAGTACATTGAAAGCATACATTATTTCTTAGCAAATTAAGAAGTTCTCAGTTACTCCATTGCAGGCACGAACTCAACAAATACTCCTCCTTTTATATATGTATATGTATGTGCAATATAACCTGTTCAATTGTCAGGAGCATAAATTTGTATCTATCTTAAGAAACTGCATTGCAAAACTAGAACACTTCCCCACTCCCATCCAAGCTAGTTAGCAAGAAATCATATTCCCCGTAGCACGATTTATTGAAAACCAAAATGTAGTAGGCAAAATATTCCGCGAGCCATGTAAATATATGCAAATACCCTGTAGCCATAAATATTAGCTTGAATGAGTCTATTCAGTAGTAGAGGAGAATATTTGTGAGAGTCAGTTGTAGAAAAGATGAGTTGGGGTTTTAGTTGTATTTAAATTGAATTTCTCTATCATTTAGCTGTTGTCTTAATTACTAGTAAAATAAACTAGCGAAATGAAAACTGATCATTTTTGGAATGAATTTCAAACCAGTGGTTAAATCATGATAAACAAAAAAATCATAATTATTGTCTATAAATGCATAAGTTGTGGGTAAGTCAACAAAAGTCCTTTTGCGTTTGACTTTAAACATTGGGTATTTTTCAGCCAGGCAACTATAACGAGAGGATCTTGGTGGTTGGTGTAACTAGTACGTAGAACATAAAGAACTTGCTGAATACAGAGGTAGGCCTCAAGGTAATGCGAACCGTTGTAACAGTGGCTTACTCGCAAAACACGCAAGCCAAACATTTAAATCGATTTCGAGGCAACCTTAGAATTTTCCAGTCCATCGAGGGAGTCAAATGCTTTTGACACATTTAAACTCGTAGATAGACCTCCTTGTACTGGTGGTTAAAAGAAGTCTTAAGAAGGCCAGTTCGGTCGTTCCGTTCGGAAGTGCAATGAGGTCAAAACCATTCATTTTCATTCTATTTAACGGGCCCCGACTAGCATACATATCAAGGCAAGTGTAAATTCAATAATTGCTTAGCTGCAACCAATCTGTGACGTAAGTGCTGTAGCCTGCATAATGCATTTACTAAACTCATAGTTCATGTTTGGGTTCAGAAATGAAGATAGACAAAAATAGTTGTTGAGAATGGTACATTAAATAAATAACGTATACTTAATACTACATTAAATATATCGTATACTTAATACTACTACCACTTAAATACTTGATATACAGATTGAGTTCGATTACTAACAGAGGATTGTAGAAAATATGAAATATTTGCATATACCCTGTACTTTTCACTGTATATACTGTATTTTCTCTATATATATAAATATGCACTCTTATCTACGATTCTGTTTCGTTTTGCTGCAATATTGCATTTTTGGTGTACTGCCTTTGCGGCTTTTATTAGATTTCGCTCCTCTGAGACTCGTTTAGGACTTGCTTGCTGCTCTGGCCTCCAGCCCACCACACTCACTCAAGTCAACTGGGCTTGTGTGTGCTGCGAGGCATAGTGAGCGATATAAATCAAATGTTTGGCAAAAAGTGCAGAATGGCTAAAGAAAAGAAATGACATCAGAGGGAGGCATGTCTACATCGGTCCCCTGAGTTTTTGTGGCCATTAGCCAGACGGACTGGCTGGCTGCCTGGCTAGCTGGCTGGCTGGCAATTGAGCGTGATTAATTGAATTGCCATTTTCTAAAAGCTTTGAAAACTTATTGAATAAGCATTGGGCATAATCAATTCTGAAGTCAATACAACGCATTTGCTCAAAGTTTGAAGCAAGTACCTTTTATGACAGCAATAAATATAAGCGTATGATAAAATATATGTAGAATTTAAAGAAACTTTATGTGTCCACGCTGAGTTAGCGTTATTTGTGCTTTTATTATATTTATATATAAATATTAAACTTACAAAACGAGATCACAAAAACAATAAATTATTACTTATACCATCTTAATAACGTTTTAAACATTCTTTTACTTTCTTTTTAGGTAATTTAAAAGTCCTTCATTATTCCCTATATACATATATACATACATTTATTACACCTGTCGGCGATTTGACATAATGTGATTGCCGTCCGAGGATATCAGCGAACCGGGAAATAAACAATTTTTCAGAAAATAAATGTACGGTAAGCGGCAGCGACCCTGCACAAGGAAGAAAACGCGCAAAAAGGACTAAATAGTCCAATATCGAAATGCTTCATTTTAAATCAAAAATCCATCTAAGGTGAGTAGCAATATATAATATTAAATTGGAAGGTCCGTTGGAGCGTGCAACAGGAAGACATGCACATCCTACCGTACAGTTGACAAATATGGTTTACCGTCATATATTTTAAATTAATGCTCATAGCCAATAATATACGTGTTTCTTTTCTGATTTTAATACGTTTTTGTGTTGGCTGTCATTTTTTATGTGGACATCGCTGCGAATGGGTTATTGATTTATTAACGATGTTTTTTTTTTCGCAAAACGTGGAACGCTTTGAATTGACATTTCCGACACCTTATCTGCTTATTTGAATATTTATACAATTATAACAAACAGATGTCCACTGTTTAATACATTTTTTGTATACCTACTTTGTGGAACTGAATTTGAATCTACTTAAAGGAAATTTAAAATAGAATTTTATTTTTTATCGTCATATTCTTGTTTGAGGTTATAAGTTGCGTAGCTGTTAGAAACGGCTCTTCAAAAAAGTAATTGCAGTCACTTAGCACATATCATCTAAAAGAAAAGACTAGTTTGAAGTTGTTATTACTGATTAACTTTGTTAACAAAAACTTTTTGTCATAAGCCAACATAAATCCCAACCGAACAAGACAAGGCGTTACACGGTTCGTGACAAAACTGCTATTATTGAATTAGTTGCAAAGCAGAAAGTTGGACTTAAGTTGGACACTGACAAAGTCGGACAGACAGACAGACAGACAGACAGATGTGGTGTTGTGTATTAAATCATTATTGACATGTTGCCGATTATTGTGTCTCTAACTTCAGCTAATCAACGGTTATCAAACTTGAATCAACTAATTAAGCAATACAATGCATATAGGCTACCTTTAACTGTTGTACTAAATAGGGCACAGGAAATGATACTACATTCAATGTGTTACATTGGGGAAAAAATAACGCTTCTTAAACTAATGACGATTCATTTATAAAGTGATCCACCCACGACGAACGTAAGCATTGCATACCGATTGCAATCCCTTACAAAATCAGGGCAATAATTTTTTTGTTGCTCTTTACGTGCGCGCCATCGAATAATTCGTTGTTATTCAAAGGAACACTAACGAACAGGCTGCATCCATGAACCCCTCCGTTGGCGTCGTCCAATAAGTGGCAGCTGGGTGTGGGGCCACTTTTGTCCATGAGCTGGACGGCGGCGACGGAGTGCGAACGTAATGGGTGGTGGCCTTGCGGCATTACCAATTGTATTCGCCAATCGGGAGCATCGAGCAGCGGAATTAGCCACCACCACAGTCGTCGTTGGCGAAAGGCCGTCGGAACTGTCGTTGGGAGAAGCGTGGACTTTGAAGGCAGCACCAATGCACGAGAAAATAGTGGAGGAGTCACGAAAAGCAAAGACTGAGAAGGTCCATCTTCTTGGCAACGCTAAGGAGAAGCCATCCAAAGCCGACAAAAATCCCCTCAAACAGTCCAAATTGGCGGAAAGATTGCGCCGTTCATTTCGACGTACTGCACACAGTTCGTTGGAGGCAAAATCGACACAGGACGAGCATCCGGCCAAGGTGGACAACAACAATCTTATCGGTCGCATACCCTTCTCGGTAGCCAGCCAAGTGCATCTGCCCGGCCTGGGTCTTGGCGGGCACATCAATACGGCCCTGCTACTGGACAGCCCGGACGAGTGCACCCCACCCGAATACGCATACCAGCACTTGAGCAGTGTTGCCACCACGAACACCAACTCGAGCAGCTCGCTCGAAAGCAACTACGAGGCGAGCGAGCTGAGGAGCAGCTCACACGCTAGCATCCACTGGGCCAGCAGTCAGCCAAACTTTGAAATGGGCGGAGAGATGAGCATCAATGCCACCAGCAGAGAGACGCCCGAGCAGAAACTGAAACGCAGCAATACTACAGCACAACAAGGACAGGCCCAGGCACAAGGACAGGCCCAGGCACAAGGACAGGCACAGACACAGGCACTGGGGCAGGGACAGGGACAGGGACAAGGATTAGGTAGCAATCGTAGTGATCAGCAGCCAGTTGGCAGTCGCAGCTGCAGCATCACCAGTGAGAGCAGCTCGGTGAGAATGACGCGCCTGCAGAACTTTCTGTTTAGGAGTAGCAACGAGAGCTCGCGCAGCTGCCAAGGTCATTCGAATGACGGTTTCACTGCGTCCTCGTTCAATTCATCGTCGGGCGAATGGGAACAGTTGGGCGCCCACGTTCTATCCAGTAGCAGTGGCGTTGGCGGCATACACGACCTGAATACGGGCTCCTTTCCCGAGGAGACAACGCCGGACGAAGCCGATGGGGAGGAGACTGCGTTGCCCGTGGAGAATGCCGAAGCTGGTGCATATTACCAATATACGCTGACATCTCCAAATAATCCATTTCTCCCCGAGATTACGGCACGTACCTATCACAGTACGTATGAGGACGACGACCTGGCCGAAGGTGCCCTTCAGCCTGAGGAGTTGGACTGTAATGTGACGTCCGTCAAGTACACCGGCTGGGGCACCGGCTCCCGATCCACACAGCTGCCAACGCCCGCCTACAGTCGCGCCGGCTCCCAGGAGTCCGCGTACAGTGAGAGTGGTGTTAGCTGTCCGCAAGGACCAACTCCCAGTCCAGCATCGAGCTCTTCCTCCACGCCCGGACGCCACAGGCGTAAGCTCTTCAGCCTGAACTCGCCCACGCGTCTGCTGCATCATCAGCAGACCAGCACAAGTACTCAGTCTCATCAGCCGCAGACGCCGCACCAGTCTCATCCGCAGAGAATTGAATTGTCTGCCTCGCCGACCGATAGCTTTGGCTCCAATGTTTTGATGCGGAGCCTGAACCCCTTCTTACACGCCAGCAGTTCGCCAATTGCTGTGCCCTCGGATTTGAGGAGCAAGCGCGAGGAGTTTCTGCGTGCAACAATGAAAATCTGTCTGGTGGTTTCACCGCCCGCAAGCAAACTGCAGGTGAGTGAGTCACTCTTGCCGCAAATCAACTTGTAACAAGCAAATAAAAACTTTTACTCACTTTCTTTCCTTGTTTTCTTTCTTTTTGTTTATTATTAATTGGGTTAGTTTCTCTTTTGGGGCAATCTTTTTATGGCATCTCAATTTTAGTAGTTTTATTTTTACTTATTTGGTTTTTCTTTCTTTTTTTTACGTACAAATGTATTTATTCACGGTAAAGTGAGCATTGCATCTGCATTCAGCCAAGCGCAATAAAACAATACTTTATTGATTGGCCGAGTTTGTTGCACATGCATTCCAATCAGTTTAAACAGGACTCCAGTGTGCAAATACCAGAAAACATGATTTCAGTTAACAGACCATTGCGGTTTGTGCCTGAATATTGGCCAAGAACTCAACACTGCAAAGGACTTGAGTTGACCACATTTCATGACAGTCGTCTCCAACCCACTATCTGTCTGTCTGTCTGCCTGTTTATATGCAAACTAGTTCGTCGGTTTTTAGCCTCTATAAATTCCATCGGAATAATTGGCCGAAGGATTATTTCTTGTATGAAAAGCTTCTTTTTTTTTTTATTTAAACAAGGGTATGTAATCTTCGGCGTGCCTAAGATATCTATTCTATCTTGTTAAATTATTATAAACGGCATTTATATAATTATTTTTTCTCTTTGTAGAGATTCCTGATTTACTGAATATTATTAAGTTAATGATTGTTGTATACACACACATAACTATTGTTTTAAGCAAAAAGAACTGGAATCAAAAAAAAAAAACAAAAAAACAACCGAACCAAATTCGATTATAAACAACGGATATTGGGTCTACGCTTTGTGGATTCCTGTCACTCACACACTTTTTCATTTATTCCATTTCAGTTGAAATCAAAAAGTCTCACCCATTTGGATGGCCTCGACACGCTGGTGCCCTGCCAGCACGGAGTTGCCGCACCCACTACGACGGGTGCAGAGGAGACCCTCGCATCCCCCGGCCTGTCAGCGCCAGCGGCCACACCTGGCCAACAGCAGACACAAGCGGTAAGCTCTGGATATATTGGGCTAAGTAGAAAGAAAAAAAAATAACACAAGGTGCATTCAGTTCGAGCAACTGCATACTGCCTACAAATGTGCAATCGTTCTAATCCAATTGTTCCACGTCCCCCTTCGGTTTTTCCTGTTTTTTCAATTATTTTTTGTTAATTACCATTCTTGTTGATTTATGGCATTTGCCGTCATATTTTACGGACTCTCTTCAGCTGTTCCGTCTTGTCTTTTTTACGAGCTGCTGGTATTTACTCAACCTGAATTATTCACTCTCTCCCGTACTTATCCTTTTCATTATAGTTGATTGTGGTTTTCTATGATTTTTCACATCCTTTCTTACTTTCTCCTTAGTCAATCATCTAGTTGGCTGTTTGTTTTTTGCCAAATATGTGTCTTCTATTCACCCTATATTCATTCACACGCTCTCTCTTTCTCTATCTCTATCTCTCTCTCTCTCTCTCTCTCTTCCTGTTTTCTTTAATCAATGCTACTCCTTATGCATACATATATATATATATATATATGTATATATATATATATATATATACTTACTACATACTATGTAGGGGGAAATGCGCAATTCCCTCAAGGTCTGTCAGCATCCACACTCAACCCACACGACCACAACTTGTCCACCGCCCACGATTTACACACAAGCTCCACAATTTGTGCGTCGATCGCCGTCCCTGGTACTCTCGCCGAGCAGCAGTCAGGCCTCGGCCAGTGGGTCAGGTGTTCGGTGTAGCGTTAGCTCCACCCAGCTTCCTCATCCGCCTCCGCATTCGCATCCGCCCTGCACGAGTGCGTCTGCAGCAACCCATTTGGCAGCTTCTTCTAAAAATGTGCAGTGCAATTTGGCAGCATCCTCAATCTCAGCGTCAACTTCATTGATTCCTCCTAATAGCGACAAGCCCACCACGGGCAATGTAGTTTACTACGGCGGAAACAAGAGCGTGACTTCAACGACAATGACGTCATCGCTGATACATCGAAAGAAACCATTATTGACACGCAGCGAGGTGAGTCACCCAACCACCTTTCAAATCCCACGAAGAAGAATCCTTTTGCCGCACTCAACATCTTGTGCATTGACGATACTTAATGAAATTAAACGAAAAACTATTCCCATTGGAGAATCCCTTAAAGACTGACGGGTAAAACTGTATATACGAGGTGTGTTCAAAAAGTATCGCGAATTTTGTGTTTTTTCAGATATTATTTATTTATTCATGAATATCTATTTTGTCCCCTTCAAAGTAATCCCCATGAGATATTATACACTTGTGCCAACGGTTTTTCCAATCTTCGAAGCACTTCAAAAAATCATTTTTTTTAATCTTGTTCAGCTCCTCCTTCGATCCCGTCTTTATCGTCGTCCTTTCATGGGCCTCTTCAGTTTAGGGAACAAGAAAAAGTCACAGGGGGCCAGATCTGGGGAATACGGTGGCTGCGGCATCATTAGTGTGTTGTTTTTGGCCAAAAAGTCGCGCACAAGCAACGATGTGTGAGCAGGGGCGTTATCGTGGTGCAAAAGCCAATTTTTGTTCTTCCACAAATCCGGGCGTTTCTGGCGGATTGCTTCGCGCAAATTGCGCATAACTTGCAGGTAATATTCCTTATTGACCGTTCTACCCTGTGGCAAGAACTCATGATGCACCACGCCCCTGCAATCGAAGAAAACTGTCAGCAAAACTTTCACATTCGACCAACGGTGATTCGACGATTGGCCAATACCATTTTCTCCACTCCATTAATTTTTTCGTCTGTTGTTGAAGTGCTCGGGCGTCCGGCACGCTCTTCGTCGTTCACATCTTCTCGGCCTTCTGAGAACATTTTGTACCACCGATAAACGTTGCTTCGGTCCAAGGTAGCTTCTCCGTATGCCACAATCAACATTCGGAATGCATCCGCGCACTTAATTTCGTTTTTCACACAAAATTTGATACAGGTTCTTTGATCCATTTTTTTGAATAGGTAAAAATCGAAGACGATCCAAAACACGTGCAGCAAAGCAGCTGTCAACAATTAAGTGAACATTCAAAATGGCCGAGCTTGTCGGCATAAGTGAGAGACATGAGTACCAACATAACGCTACAAAAAAATCGAAATTCGATTATACGTAACCCGCGAAAATTCAAAATTCGCGCTACTTTTTGAACACACCTCGTACGTAACCCGCGAAAATTCAAAATTCGCGATACTTTTTGAACACACATACCCTTAACACTTTTTTGAATAGCTATACAAGTTTCTGGACAGGCAAATGTTACGCTACGTACGCTTCCTGACATAACTGACTGTTTCTACAAAATGTTTATAGTTTGTTTTTCCAACGAATATTGTTGACAGCAGCTCCAATTTAGCATTTCACCTACACAAATTGCCAGTTGAAATCGTGCGTTGTGGATGAACTGGAATCACTTTGCTCTATTTTTTTTTTTTGTTTATTAGTAACTACAATTTCCATCTGCGATTTAGTCAATAAACCTACAAAGGACATGCGGATTATTCGAGTTTGGTTGCGTTTTCATCTTTTTATATTTCATATTCAAGGGATTTCACTCTTTTTAATGGTTACCTCGATTGCTAAATCGAACGCTGTATTCTATCCACTATTGAGAACAATTCATTGATTATTTAACAAGGCAGAAATTTAATTTCGATGAAAATACTCCTCGTTTAGGTTTCAAGCTCGGAATTCTTTTCGGTATCCTTTTGTTTGGAGTCATCTCAGTTGCCGGACGAGGAGTTTATACCGGCGACCAAAGGCACAACATTACTGTGAGTATTTCAAAGATAAAATGTGCATACACCATTTAATAATATTTCCAATTACAGAAATGCACTGAAGAAGGCACTGCAAAGGCGAAATCTTACTTTCTCACAAATCACAATCACAGACAATAATCCCACGTACAGCTATTTAGATACAGGTATTGACGGCACTCCTCATAGTTGGCTTGTCTAAATAAATATGTTTTGAAATTGTTAGGTCCGTCGACCATGACGATCCTCTTGGACGAGAATACTGATGTTGAGAACTTAGCGGGTCATCATCTTGTTATTTCGGAACGCGACAGCAGTCGAAAAACGTTACAAAAGGCAGCATCATTTGTGAGTTGATTCAGGAATTTCGTTTATGAATACATAATTAATGAATTTCGCTCTTTCCCAAAGGGCTCTCGACAGCGACCACATCGTCTGCTTTCATCCGCGTCAACAGAGGAGACAAGTGAATTGGGTACAGGGAAGCAGATAAAGCAACGTTGGACTTCCATATTTAGCATAAAAAATCCGCAACAGAATCAACTTTATGACCTACTCAACGACTTTGGGAAAAATGGTGTGCCTCAGCGTCCAGAAGTTTTGAGTTCCGAACATTCCACGCTTTCAGACCCACTCAGCTATCTACAAAACATGGACAAATCATGGCGGGACTTTGTCGATAGCGGTTCGATGAGTGATCGCGAGATTAAGATACAAACTGCCATATGGGAACTAGTCACCACGGAGGTCTATTATATTCACGCTCTGCAAACAGTCACAGATGTAAGAAATCCCATTATTTGGATAATACATCCTAAATAATTACTTTGTTTTGTAGCTTTTTTTGGCCTGTTTGGAAGCAGTTCAGGAGCAACGCCTTCTGATTGACGTCGATCAGCACAGGCTGTTCTCAAATGTACGTTCCGTGTGCGAGGCAAACATTAAGTTTTGGAGTCTATGGCTATACCCGATGGTCGCACACAGCATTCGAACGCATGAGCCACTGAGATGTGCATTCTTCCAGGAAGGTTTTATTACGTTTGCCTCAATCTTTGGGCCCTACAAGGTAAGGCCCTACAACAATGGCAATTATCATTTGCTAGCCGAATCACATAAGAGTTTTTTTTTTTTTTTTACGATATTCAGGTCTACTGTGCTGAGCAGAGTACGTGCCAGTTTTACTGCAAGGAACTTAATCAAAATAATGCCCTGTTCACGGCATATCTGGCGTGGTGCGAATCGCAGAAGATGTGCAATCGTTTGCGCCTCGCCGATATCGTTGTGCGTCCTATGCAGCGGCTAACCAAATATAGTCTGTTACTTGCGGCCATTAAAAAGCATATGAGTGATGTGAAGGAAATTGAAGTTATGGACACCATGATCCACAGCGTCGAGAATTTTGTTGGTAGCGTCAATAACCATTTGACAATGCGACAGGAGAGTGAACGTCTCAAGGGTGTTATGGCCCGCATCGAATCCTACGATGTGGTGGTAAGTATAAGTCAACACATCAAATATTCAGCCAAATCACACTTATCACATTTATATAAATGATGACAGGACACTAACAACGAGATGCTGGATAAGCTGATCAAACAGCACAGTCAGATGTTTGACCTGTGCGCCCCTATGCGCGGCTGTCCATCCTACCATGTGCGTCATCTGTTCATGGAGGGGGACCACAAGTTCAAGGACAACGTCGGCAAAAGCGATGTACATTGTTTCCTGCTGACCGATATACTGCTCGTGTGCAAGAGCATTGCAAAGAAAGGATTGGGCGCCCTTAAGGTCATACGGCAGCCTTATCTGACCGATCATCTGATCGTGCATTTGGCGCACAACAATATGCTGAATTGTGTGTATCTCAATGAGTTTCAAGTGGCCACCACAGCGTTTACGCTGCAGTGCACCGAGGCTAAGAACTGGTATGATGCCTTGTGGCGCGCGAAAACCATTTATCAGAGACTGAAGCGAGGCAATGGGGGCGATAGTTTTCGGTTTGGCGGCAGTGGCACAAGTGCTGGCACTGGCGATTCGCTCGGCGTCCGCAAGTCACCAATTAACTCTTCAATCGGCAGCCATGTGTCTAGTGCAAACAACAGTCACAGCGGCAGCTTTGAGTGGAACGATTCGCGAAATATATCGATTGATTTTGAGAAAACCAACTCGTTATCCAGCGACGAGGGATCTAATCTAATGGGTAAGACTATCTGTAAGCAAAACTCAAGCTCCTCGCAATTCATCTGCTCTTCCATATATCGCTTACAGTTAACCAGGGACAAACGTCAAAGGGTAAGCAGCAAATTTTTAGGAGCGTGCCCAAGCCACAGATCGGAACGATTGCCTCGACATCGGCCAATACGTTATCCGTGCAACCGGTAAACCATCTGGGTCAGAGTTTGCCCAACTTGAACTTACAACACAGCCAAACGTAAGTCGCCACAGACAATGCTACGCTTCCTGCTTACTAGAAGCAAATGAGCAAGCAATCACGTACATAAGTATTCACTATTCATCTTCTGATAAGCATTTTCCAGTCATTTTATTTAAGTCCTTAAGACCGTCCGTATACGTCGTTAATGTTATATTATACTTACATCTTATACATAAAACAAGCATATTTATATTTGTATACATAGTTTGGCTAATTTTAATTTTGTAAAGCAAACATTTTTAAAATAAATATATATACATATTTTTTATTATGCATACATATAATGTAATATCAAATTCTGTCTTTCATCTAAGCAAACTTTAAAAGCGCCCTCACAATGCTCTGCTTGAATTCACCATTAAATCTCTCACCTCAAATGTTCATGTGCATTTAAGCTACGATACGCAAGCCGTTCTAAATACTCTTCTCTCTTTCGTTTAATATTTGTTGTGCTTTTAGAGCACACGCACGCACAGAGCCCGAAAAGCCTAAAGTTGAGCTGAAGCTTAAGAAAGAAAATAAAATGTGGAAAAGCTTTTCCAATCATCTCTCAGCTCAGCTTTATGGCAATATTTGTGCTCGCGCCGTAAGCTTTTTTCCACTTGAAACGTATTTAGCTGCCAAATTGGTTTATTATTCATTGAGTTGGTTTTTTAGCTTGAATACTTTGTAGTCCGGCGACTTTTCGTCTGATCGTTGTTAAAGTGAACTTTACCAATACTTATAGTAACAATACATTGCTTGTGCCGGGCACAACGACTAGTCACTCGGGTAACTTATTGTTGTCGCCCAGTCATCGTGGCATTTCCTATCCACCGCCGAGTCCAACTAGGTGAGTCCGTAAATACGACAAATCGGAGCAGTTCTAGCATCATGTTCATTTATTATGTATTCGTCTCTCTCTCTCCCTCTCTCTCTTTCTCCCTCTCTCCCTGCTGACATATTTTTGACATTTATTTTTTCTTCGCATATATGTGTAACATTGCATTTTCGAATGTCTCATGTGCCATGTGTCCACCATCACCATGTGTATGTAACGCGAATGGTCGAAAATCAACTACCAACTATCGAATTCAATCCATTCCGATCCAACCACTTAAATGCGTACTGTGTTCGTGTCTCTAGAGTGCCGTTAAGACGTGGTATGGCATTCTCCACTTCAACGAAGAACCCACCCCTGCTGAAGACGCGCAATATCACATCTCAGAACAGTATTAATTGGCATCAGATACCTGCAACGCCCACACCGCCCAGTCCGCGATCGCAGCACAATTCGCCGGGCAATGCTTCTAGCACCTGCCCAACTGAGCCGAGGCAGCTGCAGAAGCAGATATCCCATCAGATGCCCTTGCAAACGGCCCAACAAAGTCATTTGGACCTTCAGCGAAATTTAAGCAATGAAACCGATGTTTAATACCAGCCAATATATAATTGGTCAACAATAAAATTAATTAAGTTATTAGATTAGATATACTGGACTAAGGACAGAATTTTCTTTTAAATGGCCATCGGATAAAAGCAAATAAAGTATAGAGTTGGTCAATGTAGTTGTTAACACTGCACCTTTGGGTCCAAATAATATACGAATATTACAAAAAGCATTCCAGCTAAGTGCTGTCCATTCCTATTGTCTATCCATCTACAAGTCTACATGTGCATATATAAACATATTCAACAGTTATACGAATGCATTCAAGAGTACTCTTCCAAAAATTATAAGCATAAAACAAAATAAAATAGCTAAAATCGAAATGTGCAAATGTGAATGTATAAAATTTTATAAACTTTTGAATACACACATTTACATATATAAATATATATTTATATAATAACCATGATCAATAGAATATACATATGAGCTACCATTGTTATTCATTAAATGAGGAACCTATTAATTGTTATATCTAAAGCATGAATACATTTGAAACGCTTTTTTCCAACTTTATTCGCTATTGCCATATCTGTCTTATATGCAAACTAGTCTACCTATTTCAACCAAATATTAATTAGGACCTGTCCCTCCTCTCATTATATATGCCTGTTGCTGCATTTGCAGAGAGATCGTACATTGTGTGTCCCTTTTTAATGCTTGAGAACAACTTTTACACTTTTACACATATGTACATGCAAGCACATAATCACATTTCATTTGTTCCTCTAGACAATTCAACGATCAGACCAATATTAATATGATATATACTATTTAAAATATATCCTTTTATTAGAATTGAAATGTGTTGATTGAAGCTACCAATACAATAATGGACGCGCTTCACCACAGCTAACACAAATCACTTGCAATCGGCACTATATACATACATATATATATATATATACATATACATATACCTATATATATATATATATGCATATACCAATATAGAAAATTTGTGTAGATTTGGTCCGTCAAATCTGGTGTACGCTCAAAATATTACAACAGCAAAAATACATATTTACTATATATAAGTTATAGTTTATAAACTATCAGTTACCCCTTAGGCAACTCATTTACAGAGGTCAACAGATTAAAAATGAAAAATAAGTAGAATTTTTACAGACGTGGCTAAAAAAAACTTTGCTAGGTATCGGTTCAACATAATACTAATCAGTCAACTATAGGTTAACTTTTTAGAATTCACACCTAATGGAAAATGAAATACAGTCTAACTTCTCGATAATTGAGGACATCCAATGCAAGAAAAATCTTTAAAAAGTTTCCGATTGTAAAAATCAAATAGAGAGATTTAAATAAGCAAGAGAAGATGGGCTATATTCCAATCTACTATCAGCGGGTGTATTTATCATTCTTTATAATTTGCTCGGCATTCTTTATATGCTTATTCTAAAATATACTATATCCAGTTGCGTAAATTTTAACAACTTTTGGGCATACAAATATGTGATAAACTAACATAGAATGGCTTTAAATAAGCCTATTTATATTCAAAAATGTACAAAAACTAACTTCATTTTAATTGGAAAACATACTAGTTTTGATAAAAGATAATGTACGTGTTCGTGTTTCTGTTCAATTAGAAAACTGCTTTCAATAGTATATGTAGTAGTGCCTAAGGAATGATAAACGCTATTTGAAATGTATAAATAAATGGTTATTATGAAAGATGTTTACATACATATGAGAAAGCTGTATACACAAATAAATATATATATATATATATATATTAAATACATATTTTAAATATATACACATACATGCAAATATACTGGATAAACAAAAAACAAAATTACTCCCACAGTATTATTTAGTGTGCAATTAAAAATGTATTATAAATAAATGTATTTTCAATATCAGCTGTAGTGCTCTGATTTAAGTATATGTATACCATAAAGCGATTACCATTGAGTTCGCACTCAGCCGACTATATATGTATTAATATTTGAATTCATATATCCTGATTTGGTTCTTTGTAATCATTTGTATCACCTAATGATTATAAATATATGTACTTAAGTAATAGCACTCAAGCTTGAATGATTTCCGCGGAAAGCCTCCAAAAACAGAGACACACATCCAAATAAATATACATATATGTATTCATGCAGAAATACAATAACTAAACATAGTAATGAGCGTAATACAAAAATAGCTTTATTTACACAAGTAAATTAATTATATTTACATACAACATATGTATAACATGTTAAAGAATTTATGAATTAAAAACAAAATGGTTTTAATGTTTGCTGGGTTTTATTTTTCTTCTTAATTATATATTCAGTTGATATGGGCAATACAAATGTTTTGCTTCAATCTATAATTTTTATATGTATATCTCACGTATTTTTTTTCATGTTTTAAGATTTGAGCGGAATGAAAAATTATACTTGTATGTAATAAATAATTGCAATGGCTATCCTAAGAGCGGACGTGCTTTAAGGGCCACGCAGCACATTGTTTATCAAGCTGGGTATCACGATAATTGCTTGCCTCGAATTTGCCTCTTACAAGTCTTAGATGGTCTGCTTTCCGCTTTCCGCTTTCCACTTTCCACTTTCCCCTCTCGACTGTTTTGCTGGCAGCTGCACAAACTTTTAATGGCTTAATAAGCATTGCTGTCCGTATGGCTTACTTTTTATATCTTTGCACAGGGCATCTTCATTTTGCTGAGAAATGTGTAACGACTCCACTAGATGTATGTATGTATTTTAAAATTTGCTGCATTTGTAAATTTGTAGCTATCGATTGTACCTAACAAGTAATCAGTATTTAAATGAATTGAAGGGAAACATGTCTGCTGTATAAGTGTATTCACATATTATTATCAAAAAGGATATTAAATATTCGCCACATCGTGGATATGGCGGTGTGAATTTCTCACAGTGTCGTGTGTGGAGATTGAGGTATGATATCTTATCATCCGCTGTAAAGCAATTGCCAGTTCATTGATAAGGCACTTGACTTGTCTACGATAATATCTATTTATTTCGAAATGATAGCTAGTCTTAAAAAAAAATGCTCCGCTACGCAGTCAACCGTCATTATTACAAACATCAACAGAAAATGTGGCAACCCAACTTATTCCGCTTAAGTTTTTTATTTGCATTAATTTACGTCCTTCTTTACGGAGTTGGGATAGCTGAGGGCGCCGTAAGCGCAGTTTCTACGGATTCAAGCCCGACGACATTCTGGCAGCGCCTCAAAGGAAGCGTAATGGGCTTTCAGTGGCAGCAGGCGAATGCAGATTTTGAGAGTCCTGCGACTATTCAAAGGCGACGCGAAATGTGGCAGCGCATCAACATGGCAACCGTTTTGTAACAGATACTTGTGTACTTAATTAAACTAATTAGTTAGGTGCATTTTCATGTAGAGCAATAATAAATCCAAATCTGCCGACTGCATTTATTTAGATATTTTTAAAACACTTGACGTTCTTAGCCTGGTCACAATAGCCGGCCTTCTGATCCCAATAGAGACCACTCGGGCAGGAGGTCAGCACCGGCATGCCCGCAATACAAATGTAATACTTGCTGCAGTCATCGGGATGCGATAAATAGCTCTGCTGATCCGAGGGGCACTTCAAAACACTATTGTCACTACTATGTGGTGCACTGGTTGGTGTTGGGGGAATCAAGCTAGTTGTTGGCAAGGCACTGCTGGTGTCCACAATGTAGCAGATGGTCACTTGGCCGGGTGTGGTGCTTTGCGCCTTTTCCCCCTCCACATATTCCAAATTGTTTTTGCTGTAGCACTCGGCGTTGCCACTTGGCTGACACTCGGAGCGCCTGTAGTTCCAAAGAGTACCTCGGCCGCAGTGATGACGATGAAGATGACCGTAGGCGCAAATAAAGTACACCTGACAATTGCTGGGATGTGGCAGGAAGTACGCACCAAAGTGACGGCACTCTATGAGCGCCGGATCGTACATATCCATGGGATTCACCGTCAGACCTGTTTCTATATCGATGGCAACAAAGTTCGGCTTCGGTTTGGCCATCCACCAATCGAAATCAGTATGTGGTTTGCTCCCAATTTCTGCGTTCAGGTATCCATTGATCTTTGAAGATGTGTCTGGAGAATTACTAGCGCTTGCAATGCATTGCGCCTTCTCGGGCACATCGCACACCAACTTAATCGCATCGAAATTGTGTCCCTCATTGCAGTAGAAGAGCTTTGGAACCGAACTGCAGGCAAAGTATGCACTGCAATCCAGAGGATTGGGCACCAGCTGTCCCTCCGTACGATCCTTACAAATCTGCAATCAAATCGGCACAGGTGAGAGGGAGGACATCTTCCCAAAAAATTTTAGTCTACTCACATGGCTCAGATTGGTGATTTCTTTATGAATTGGGTCCTCAGCGGCATGGGCAACTCCGAGGCAGATGCCCACAACCAATGCAAAATGCATGCAAATTTCCATGCGATCTCCGTAATTAACTGTAGTTTATTGCTATCAATTCCACACGCTGGCAAAAACACTTGACTATTTTTTCCATGTGCGACTTTTATATATGAACGACCCATCCCCACACCCAGCACCCGCTGGGTGCAGCCAATCTTAAACATTTTGCCTACACTAATTAAAACATGAAAACATATTATTTTTGGAGCACTTAAATATGCGATAACAAGTAAGAGTGCTCTAGTCGAGATAGCTCGACTACGAGATACTGTCAACCTGCTTTTAAATACAATTTAACTCGATTGAAATAGAAAAATGGTTTTAATATCAATATGAAAATGCTTTTTGAACTATAGACATAGCTAGATCGCCTCGGCTGCTTGTATGGGATCAAAAATGCTTCCCACGACGGCGTTACGTCGTTTGGCACAACTTAAATATACCCTTTTTAACCATTATTAATTGGTTCTTCGTGTAAAAATACAGATGAATAAATAGTACATACATTCGCGAACAATGTGTCATAGTAAACACAACATTTTTAACTGTGGCATACTTTCGGGTGAAATTTAGCAGTTAACATTTGTTTTATGCTTTAAAAATTAAACATAAAGAAAATTTAAAATATGAGTTAAGCTTAAAATCTCAACTGTAGGATTAATCAATGACAGTTACTGAGTTCAACACTACTCGTCCATATCGGAAGTCAAATTTGTAGACTTCGTTATAATCAATAAATAGCAATATATTTATATGTATGTATGTATAATAATAAATACTTTTTGTTGAATGATTATTAATTAATTAAATTCAGTGGGTTGAATACATTACTGTTTTTGTACATATTGATGACAACGATATTTTTAAACAATTCGTAAATAGGGTTATCTAGAGAAGTGATCGGTATTTCTAATTTGTTACTTGTCAAATTGGCATTAAGTCACTTGATAAAAATATGAATATAATAGCGACATTTGCAGCTCTGCTTTAATGCTCCAAAATTTATGTACTGTCTTTCAGCTATACATTTGTATGTATGTTCATACAATGAGTTCATTTTTGACACGTTATATTTAATGAACAAGGTACAACCCATTCAGTTAGTCGTTGTCTTAGCGCGTGGAGTTCGTTCTTGTGTTCCTTTTCAGTATCATCAAAATGAGTGCGTAAACCTCAGTATATATTCAGGATTATTTTTGTTTCGAAGCAATTGTTGAATGAAACTTTGAGGACCTATTAATATCCTAATTAAGTAAATTCACCTATTCACCTATGTGCTTTGCAGGTACTTCAAGCTATAGAGTATTGAACATACTTGTCGGCCTTAGCCTAATTATAGGATCATGCTTGGCTGATACGTTTGATCCGGATCTCATTTGTACACTTGTCGTTGATGGCACTAAAATGAATGATCCGCGTGCCTGCAACAGATGGATACAGTGCATCGATGGACAACCCATTAGTGGCACCTGCGACGATGGGCTCTTCTATGACAGGGAAAGCAAGGACTGTGTACCGTCGACTGAGATCACGTGTGTCTCGAGCGATCCGTGCGCTGAATTGCATGCGAATGGCTTTGCACCCGATCCGTATTCCTGCAATGGTTACTACTACTGCAAGCAGGGTACGGGCACAAAGGGCGAATGCAATACCGGAATGAACTATAATGCTGCCACTGAAGCATGCATACGTGACTTTCCCTGTAATGCCGAAATGAATCCGGATAGCGTATGTAACATTCTGCCTGATGGCGTTTATATGAAGGATCCCACAAGTTGCAACGGCTATCAATTTTGCTGGCTGGGCAAAGTCATTAATTACAATTGCCCCTACAACTTATATTTTAGTGCCGCGAATGGCGACTGCGATTCTCCACAGAACGTTGACTGCGCATTCACCGAGCCACCTCCACTAACTGCCTCGCCGAATGAGTGCCCAGAGACGGGCAGTTTTATCCCGGACAAGAGTAGCTGCAACGGCTACTACTATTGTTACGAGGGTGACGACGGTCAAATGCTACTCGACCATGGCGATTGCCCCGTTGGTCGCTTCTTCTATGTCAACGATACTGGTATCGGTGTTTGCAAGCCCCGATCTCAGGTGCAGTGCGATTACAATCGTTGCGTTAATCTTGGCTATACTAACATCGAGCTGGCGAACGAGTCGAATGATGGATGTAAAGGCTACGCCTTATGTCAAGATGGTGTCTCAATTGGCAAGGGCACCTGTCCAAACGGCGAGTACTTCAATGAGCTGACTCAGCGATGCACCACTCAAGTCATATCTTATACGGCCTGCGTCATATCAGCTCAGTCTACGACACGACACGAACAGGTATCGACGATGGATGATGATACCGCAACCACAAAAGCACCGTAGGCCACAAGCGGGAAATAGCATTTACTTATTAGGAAGTGAAACTGTTGATAATTGGTTTTGAAAGGGGCACCAAGCATATAAATAAGTTTGAGCCGCACCCAATCGATTTCACAATTTCTTTGCCCCTTATTCTTATATCTGTCTTATATCTGCACATAAAATTGGTATCTTTAAATTTTAAATATACTTTTTCGTATATCAAATCGAAGCAAAGAAAGTAAATCAGTTGCTTTTGCTAATTAGCGGATAACAAGCCCATCAGTTTAACTTTAAGGTATATGTTTAGTCGCCTTCTCCCAAATAAACTATCTTGTACTTGCTCAAATCGCGATCGGTGTTCCTTGAACACTGCTAACAGAAATTTTCACCAGCTAATGGAAATGTTGCTCAGATGAGCAATCCCAATTACATGCTCGACTTCTTCACCAACACAAATTATATATACTTTGATGCTACTATTTCACTAACTGTACAAACCTTGCCACTTATCAACAACAACAACAACAAAAATAAAAACATCAACAGAGACACTTACTACAACTAGTAAGTAGGTACAAGCACCTGCATATTATCAGCGCTCGTCAGTATTAATTAGCACGCATGAGGTATGTATTGTGTTGTACAATACTCATATTGTATTCGCATTTTTGAGTTCGGCGGAATGCCACATCGATATTTGACAGTCCGATAAGAGATTTTATTTTGGTGTTATTTTGTTGTTGTTCTATGTTTTTCAAATGGCCTTTGTTCTGGAACTATCTATAGGTATGCCTCTTAATTGTTGTTGTAGATGGCATGATATAATTACACTTTGTATTAAAAATGACGAGCCATATCAATCTTTTGTTCATGCGGCTATGTCAGAAATAATGTTAGCCACGGCGATTATGATTCCGATACAACTATTAACATATAGTAAATTAAATACAAACAAATCGCACTGCTTTCGACTTCCACCAATAGATGATTATTTTTTTTTTTTTTTTTGCTGTTTTAATTTGATACAATTAATTACAATTTCAAGACGTATTCCTACTGAATCTTTTAATAAGGGCTTCGTTTCTAAATTAATTTTCGCGTTTATGCCGCGCAAGCGATGTAGTTGTGATTGATGGGGGTGCATCCCTGGCTGCGTTCATCAAAGTAGTAATCGGTGGGGCACTGACCGGAACCGACGGTAACACCTGCCGAGCAGCGAGCATAGGCCTGACAGTCACCAAGCACATTGACATAGGTCAGGGTGGAGCCAACGCAACGATCCAGAGTGCAGCGCACATTGAGTCGGTCTCGACAGGAGAGCTTCCCGTAGTCGAAATATGTGCCTAATGGGCAGACCAGATGCTGAGGGTTTGTATCGTGCTTGCCGTTGATGGGAGCGCTACAGATGTAATAGTGGCTGCAGGACTCGTCATCCACAAAGTAACCCTGACGCGCTGTTGTCCCGTTGACCAAACAGAATGTGTTCTCTGGCGGAGGCAATGCAGCCTTGCCATAGCAGGTGACATTGGCGGCGGCCACACAGCGACCCAGGGCAACATCGTAAGCCATCTGGGCGGCGCATTCGCGTTCATGGAGCTCTTCATTTTGGCAGACATAGTACTTGTGGCAATGCTCCTCGTTGGCGAGCCGGGTGTTGTTCGGCAATGAGCGGCAGACTGGCGAGCTTGTCTTCTTGGTGCTGCCGGGGCAATTATAGTTGGTGGGATAGACGCAAGAGTGCGAGTTCGGATTGAAGATCAGCTCAGTGGGACAGTTGGCCTTGACTTCGCGATGACCCTTGCACAGAATGTAGCCCTGACAGGTGTTGCTTGTGGGATCGGCAAGGAAGGACCCATCCACTTGGTCGGCACATGAATTCTCAATAGTATTGGTATTGTCACTGTTGAGATATGGGCAATCCACATTTGCAGCCATGGTGCAACGACCCCCCTCTTTGTTATAGTAGAGGCCAGTGGCACACGTGCCCTCCTCCATGTTGTTGCCATTGGCCGGACAGCGCACCCAGTAGTTGCAGGTGTTTGGGCGCAGGAAACTCTGGTCTGATGGCAGCAATTCGCACATCTCTGTCATTGTTAGGTGCTCAAAATCGTCCATTTTGCTACCGGTGCTAGCCAGGCCATCACTGGCAGCCAGGGTGAGCACAAACAGTGGTAAAAGTCCGCTAGCTGCAATGGCAGACGTTAGCATTAATACGAAGTCAGTTATCATCCATCAGTTACCTTGATTCATGATTTTTGCCGTTGATGCGATGATTATCGATATCCCTAAAGTGTTACGATCGCTGTTGCTCCACATGCAGCTCCGCAACTTGACTGATGCGCTGGCACCGCGCGGAGCCTCTTTAAATATGCAAAGCGCTATTTTTCTCAAAAAAAAAAAAAAAAAAAACAGCGAAAAAAAAACAAACACAAAAAAAAAGAATAATAATTTTGGAAATGCACAGGGCCAAGGAAGACGTTGTAGTCGTAGACATCGATTTCAATGTTGCTTTCTCTGCCTGCCTTTGATATCTCAATCAATGTGAGCGATAATATTCGCATCTGATAGCGAGCAGCATGTAAATTACACGGCAATAACATGCCGCATTGGTGGTTCGGTGGTTCGGAGGCTCAATGGAGTCACATGCATATGTGTATGCAATCAGCTCCCAACTAAATGCTGATAGCAAAATTGGACATATCGAGGTATTGAGTTGAGTGAACGCATTGCTGAATTGAATGAAAAATTCGATACTATCGTCAAATCGAACTCATTGACTGATTTCTTTTCGGACCGAAGACGCTAGCATGAATTCCTCAAAAAAATTTCAATATGGAGGAACTGGATTTGTTCAAAAAGTATCGCGAATTTTGAATTTTCGCGGGTTACGTATAATCGAATTTCGATTTTTTTGTAGCGTTATGTTGGTACTCATGTCTCTCACTTATGCCGACAAGCTCGGCTATTTTGAATGCTCACTTAATTGTTGACAGCTGCTTTGCTTGCACGTGTTTTGGATCGTCTTCGATTTTTACCTATTCAAAAAAATGGATCAAAGAACCTGTATCGAATTTTGTGTGAAAAACGAAATTAAGTGCGCGGATGCATTCCGAATGTTGATTGTGGCATACGGAGAAGCTACCTTGGACCGAAGCAACGTTTATCGGTGGTACAAAATGTTCTCAGAAGGCCGAGAAGATGTGAACGACGAAGAGCGTGCCGGACGCCCGAGCACTTCAACAACAGACGAAAAAATTAATGGAGTCGAGAAAGTGGTATTGGCCAATCGTCGAATCACCGTTAGAGAAGTTGCTGAGGAGCTACACATATCGATTGGCTCATGCCATTCGATTTTTATCAATGATTTGGGCATGAGACGGGTCGCCGCGAAATTCGTACCAAAATTGCTCAATTGCGACCAAAAACAGCATCGCATGAACATTGCTAATGAGATGTTGGACTCTGTCCGCGACGACCCAAATTTGCTCCAGAGGGTCATAACTGGTGACGAATCGTGGGTTTATGGTTACGACGTGGAAACCAAAGCTCAATCACCTCAATGGAAGCTGCCCCACGAACCAAGACCGAAAAAAGCGCGCCAAGTTCGGTCGAATGTGAAAGTTTTGCTGACAGTTTTCTTCGATTGCAGGGGCGTGGTGCATCATGAGTTCTTGCCACAGGGTAGAACGGTCAATAAGGAATATTACCTGCAAGTTATGCGCAATTTGCGCGAAGCAATCCGCCAGAAACGCCCGGATTTGTGGAAGAACAAAAATTGGCTTTTGCACCACGATAACGCCCCTGCTCACACATCGTTGCTTGTGCGCGACTTTTTGGCCAAAAACAACACACTAATGATGCCGCAGCCACCGTATTCCCCAGATCTGGCCCCCTGTGACTTTTTCTTGTTCCCTAAACTGAAGAGGCCCATGAAAGGACGACGTTACGCTACGCTTGACGAGATAAAGACGGGATCGAAGGAGGAGCTGAACAAGATAAAAAAAATGATTTTTTGAAGTGCTTCGAAGATTGGAAAAACCGTTGGCACAAGTGTATAATATCTCATGGGGATTACTTTGAATGGGACAAAATAGATATTCATGAATAAATAAATAATATCTGAAAAAACACAAAATTCGTGATACTTTTTGAACACACCTCGTAGGCATCATTATATATTAACTAAATTCGATCGCAGTTAAGAGTTCAGTTAGGTTCGCCCCAAATAACTCATTTGCGAATGATATCTGATAATATGCAGCTATGTAATGGAGTCAATTAAAATATACACAATGGAGCCGAATGATAGAATAATCGATTTTATTGTTATGCATTTTTAAGTTGCAATATTTGTATACGAGCATACATTTAGGACAGCAGTTAAAAATGGCGAATACATTCCATTTGTCAATAGTTGTAAGAACGTTATTCAGGGTTTGTATCGGTACAGATTTTGTACGTTGGACTAATTGTCACACATCTCCCTTGTACTTCATCAAAGTATTCAAAGCCTGATTGGCAATAGGCAGTTTGACCAGTTGGACAATATGTATACTGTTTACACTGTGTGTATGGTACGGTCGCATATGTCAAATTTGTATTTGCACAGCGATCATAAGTGCAGCTTGTGGAAATGGGCGACACACATTTTGGAGGGTCTGAAGAGTCAAATTCCAATCCGAAAGGACATGTTCCCCAAACGGGTAAGGTTTCTGAGGTCGCATCGCAATAAAAATATCCATAACACGTTGTGTTATCGGGAAGGAATTGAATTGCCGCCGCGCAGTTTTCCGTTGTCGTGGGTGTGAGATTACCGGGTGTGTTATTTTCGGACGAACTATCGCAGGGATTATTAATCTGACAGGTTCCGAGAGCAGCGTTAAAGAATTTATTATCTGGGCACTGTCCCCATATTCCATACCCCATCAAGCACTGCAAATATTGGCCGCAATTATCTGGATCACCGACGAAGATGTTGTTCGGCATGAAGCGACAGATGCTATTCTGAGGACAGGTCGGTCCCCACACGCATGTGTTATTGTTAGCGGCAAACTGTTGACCAGTCGGACACGATTGCATTTGGTATTTACCATTGCCAAAGCAATAAGCATATTGGGTGCAATCGTTAGGATTGGCGACAAAGCCAGGTGTCGTTAACACACTACATGTCTGAACCGCACTGGTTGTGCACACTGTTTCGGTGTTGAATTTACACGTGCTAGTCTGTGGATCATATACCTGTCCCTGGGCACAGTAGCCATAAGACACAAGCTGCTGGGATTTACAGTATCCCCAGCCGGTGCAATCGGACGGATTGCCAATGTATCCATTCTGAGACCACTGCTGGCACATATCCTCCATGGTGTATGCATTCGCCTGGATGGCCAGCAAAAGACAGACGGCCGCAAAGGCGGTCGCCTTGAATTGAGAAGCTGCAAGGAATAAAAGCGTATGGGTAATTAAAAAATATCCTTGGTGCTATCCATATTAGCACATCACAGTATTTCCTACCTGCCATTGCGTTGAGGTTGTAAGTGACTTATTGGATAGACTTGTATGCTATAGAAGCACACCAACTCAGTACTAAACCTACCAATTCCATTTTATGCTTTATATAGAGAGTCAAGCGTGTGGCACCTAATTCCCTATCGGTGCGTTTAATTAAAACTGTTTTTACCTTCCCAGATAAGCTCACCCAGTACACCCGAAATTCATTGGTAATGTCATAATTAAAGTGCGATAATGCTCCGTCTCACCTAACATTTTCTTAATTTTTCCACTTCGCTTTTAGTAATTATATGTAGATGTGTGAAAAGTAACAACGGTTTGAGGCTTCCCTGACAGCCCTTTATATATATAAGCGATGAAAGCAGCAGTTTAATCAACGCTACATACGACCGACAAACCGAACGATAGTTAACTATTTATAGTCCACAGTGCGATTAATCATCCTTATTATCTACAAGTTCTTTTGGATTATCAATTGCCTCTTGTCGCTGTTTCTTAATGTACATAATTACTTTTAAATCAATGACAATTATTGATCGCTTACTGTCTTCAGCGTATTCAGCTATCTGCGTAATAATTCAAGTAATCGTATCGGGCTTTCCAAAAAATATATAAATATATAATTTATTAACACAGCTATTTCAGGCGACATCGGTTATTGAAAATTAGTTGCCAATTTTGTTTAAAAAATGATTAAGTCTTGACACAATATTCCAACAATCCAACGAATTTTCCTACTGTTTTAGTTGATCTCTTCCGAATAGATTGCATAATGTGGATTAATTCCCGGGAAATCTGTTATGTTATCCATCTATTAGTTAAAGTTAAATCGAAAATAGGTTGCATTTACTTATTGTATACGAGACTTTTCATATATAATTTGTTGCCCCTTGTCATTGCAGATTGTCTCTCCCCATCGCAATGTCTTCCACTCTCTCTCTTCTTACATACGAGTATATTTTATATATTTTTTCTAGGTATTACAAATGTAGATACATCAACAACTATAGCATACATTAACAAGCATAAGAATCTATTTTGAGAATGTAAGTTGAAATTTGTATTGCATATTTTTGTGTCCGCATGTAAGAATATTGCATACTTCAATGGGTCTTAAGAAAACTGACGAAATTGTTAGACTATGATTTATGATTTCAAAGTTGGACAATTTAAAGCTTTTCTTTTTACAATTCTTCAGTTACTACAATGATTAGTAAACACTGCATTAGACATATTCCAAATTTAAACATATAAATGTAGGTGCATCATGAGCTTGAAAGATATATGAGAATAACTTATCAATAATAGGATGAAGTTAAACATACAATAGTCGAATTCTGTCGTACCCATATTTTGGACAATCTACTGGTACAGGGTGCGAAATATGAGTAAGCCATAAAACAAATTTTTCCGTTAGAGTTAATTAATGGCGTTATGTTTTGACAATCAGTTTATCATTTTGACAGATTTATGAGCCAATGAAATATATAAATATGGAAGGTGAATGTACACCTGGTTCTATTAACGAGTTATTTTAACATATACTCGTATATATACAAGGTGTGTTCAAAAAGTATCGCGAATTTTGAATTTTCGCGGGTTACGTATAATCGAATTTCGATTTTTTTGTAGCGTTATGTTGGTACTCATGTATCTCACTTATGCCGACAAGCTCGGCCATTTTGAATGTTCACTTAATTATATATATATATATATATATATATATATATATATGCATATATGCATTTGAAATTTGGCGTTAATTGCTCAATAATAATAATAATAATGTTATACGCATGTATTCGATGCATGACTTGATTCACTATGGAATTAATGTTCAGAAAAATAAGTAGCTGGTTCTTTTAATAATATAATATCTGCCCATTTTAGCACGACAAAGATAAGATTTGAGCCGCTTAGAACATATACCATTGATTTGTTGCAAAATCTGTTATCAGCGTCAGTAACACTCCACTCCAAGTATAAATTCTCTTCAAGCAATCGTCTCCATTTAGTCAAAAACAATCTGATTGAAGAACCACAACAAAATCTAATATTTTACACTCGCAAGGGGCTAACAAACGGAATTTCCCACCCTCTCGAAAATGCAAGGTAATCGAAATGAATGACAAAAATACAGTCGTAGATGTTTTACCGAACAAACAAATATTCATATGTGCTTATTTATTAATATGCTTGTATGAGAACGAAATTACAAGAAACACGTTTCCGGATTTATTGCAGTGACATTTCGATTGAGTATTGGAGTTATCCTTCTGGCATTATGGCTGCCGCAGCCTTTGCAGGCATTGATCGATTTCAATGAAATGTGCAGCCTATTTAAAAATGGCACCCTTGTCCAGAAGCCGGCGTCTTGTGACGAGTACATTGAATGCAAAAGTGACATGGGCATTATACACACCTGTGACGACTCCTTTGTATTCGACACTAGTTCGAAGAAGTGTGTGAAGGCAACGGCCAGTAACACCCAGAATTGTGCCAACCCATGCGAAGGAAAGGACGGCATGTGGGTGGCGGACCCAACGGACTGCAACTACTACTTCTACTGCCGGAATGGGGAATCCCTATCCGGCCATTGCGAGGCATCGCAGCACTTTAATGAAGACACGCAGTCATGCGAATATAAGGATGACTCGCTTTGCGTGTACGTTGCCAATATATGCGAATTAGTGCCCGATAAAACAAAGTTTCGCCAGGAGAGTGACTGTAACGAATACTATGAGTGCAAGAGTGGTAAGAATTCATTAAAGACCTGCGCGTCCACGAAATACTTTGACGTGGAGAGCGGCAGCTGTGAAGATAAGAATAAAGTTGAGTGCAATGCGCATTCGAAGAAGAATGTATGCTTGTCGAAATCGAAGCCACTCAAAGGATTCCAGCCGGATGAAGCCACATGCCGTGGCTACTTTTATTGCAATGACTTTGGAAGCGTTCATGACGTCTCGCCCTCATGGTACCAGTGTCAGGAGGGCTATTTTTACGATGACACAACCAAGAAATGTGACATTGCCACAGAGGTGGTGTGCACATACAATCGTTGCGAAGGACGCGGTTCCATGCTCGTCACCAGCAGCAACAACAACTGCCACAACTACATTGTATGTGAGAACAACGTCGAGGTTGGAGAGTACACATGCCATTGGGATTATTTTTTCGATGAGCCATTGCAAGCCTGCACCTCCAAGATTATTTACGACGGCTGCTGTGATGGACGTGATTGAAATAATAATTATGTAATGCAGGCATATAAACGTAAATGTAGGTAAAATAAGTGTATGCCTACCAAGTGTCCGATTTTACCTATGTACATAATGTACCTGTACAAGTACGTATACATATGTATTAAAGTATTCCTGTTGATTATTTCACCTTCTTATTTTAAATATGTATGCATATTTATTTACATTACACCCGCAACAATAAATCAGTTAAATCAATAATTTGGAGCAATGTTCATTTGAAAATGACTATTCGTTTTTCTTATGTATTGAGTCAATTACATTGCGCTGGCATCTAATCAAAAAATAGGATCACTTTTAACCTTTAAGACAATTATTGTTTTGTGGTGAACTTCCTACACGTGTCAGTAGATCACGCACTGTTCTTTCTGTCTAATCCATTAATTAAGCTTAAGTGGCATCATTAAAAAATGAGTATTTCACCTAACATTATCTAAAATTATCTAATATAGTGAATAAAGAATTTGGCCTTTGAACAAAATCGGATTTATTTGAAAATTTATTATTATAAACCCTTCCATTAACGAATATCGGTGTTATTCATACTTAGTGTTCACTGTCATTTAACTTTTGCCGCAAATGTTAAATTATTTCGCTATTTTACTTGCTGTTAATGAACGGCCCAAGCAAATGTTAAGTTTCGTGTCGCTGTTATGCACACTGTTGATTACACCCAGATAGTTCTTCTTCTTTTTCTGCTATCAAAAGAAGTCGACGCCGTCGTCGTGAGTTTGTTTTTGCGATGCTTATGAAAAATATCATTTGAAACGATAATAATAAGCAAAATTAGTGCGCAAATATCAGACTGACACTAAATGCCGCCAAAGGAATACAAAATATTTAATACAACCCTTGCTAAGGTCGTTGAAAACTATTCGGGTTAAGTTTTAATTGTATATTGCCATAAAACGTATGTGTAAGTTACCAAATTGCGTTTACATTAAACTGATCGGTTATTTGTGTTGATATAAGGTTTATTTACTTTGAATAATTCAGTAAGCGCACCGAGATGAAGCCCACTCAGCCCGCTGGCACCAGCAACAGTGCTACCAGTGCCGGTAAGACAGGCGAGCCCATCGAGTATGTCACCCTAATCAGCGATGACTCTGACGGAGAGCCTTCGCCCAAACGGAACACGTCTGGCGGTGGTGGCCAAGCGAAGGCCAAGTTTGACGATGACTCCAACGACGCACCTGCCACCAGCGACGAACGTCGAACTAGCCGGCGCAATAAGCCCAAAGTTGATTACACGAATAAACCGAATGCCACTGTAGAGAATGCATCATTTGAAAAGAGCAGCTCCGGGTCTTCAGGTAGCAGTACTGGAATCCTGGATAAACGTGGTCATGTGCACACCGAACAGCGTTCACGGAAGTCGGAGACAGGACTTCACCATACCGCAACAACTAGCGCACGCAACGCTCTGCCAAAGGACACTTCAAATGGAACCAATGGAGAGATACGCGACACGAGTACGCCCACGGTGCTCTCGGGACAAGAGGGCGCAGTGTTTCAGTCGCGTCTGCCCTTTAGCAAAATGACGCCCAATGAGGAGGCCTGCTTTCCAGATATTAGCCGATCAGGCATACTGGGCCATCGAGTTTTCCTCAACATAAGGAACAGCATACTGCACATGTGGGTGGATAATCCCAAGGTGCAGTTGACTTTCGATAATGTGCTTAAACGGTTGCCGCCGCCGTTTGACAGCGATCCCAATCTTGTGAGACGTGTACACTCATTTTTGGAGCGGCACGGTTTCATCAACTTTGGCATATTCAAGCGGCTATGCCCCATACCCGTTAAGAAGCTTGGCAAGGTTATTGTGATTGGTGCTGGTATCTCAGGGCTGGCCGTTGGACAACAATTGCAACAATTTGGCATGGATGTCATTGTATTAGAAGCGAGAGATCGAGTGGGCGGGCGCATTGCAACCTTTCGCAAAAATACCTATATAGCTGATTTGGGTGCCATGGTTGTGACGGGCGTCTATGGTAATCCGATGACCATTCTCAGCAAACAAATCGGAATGGATCTGGTACCCATTCAGCAGACATGTCCGCTTTACGGCCCCGATGGCAAACCGGTCCCCAAGGAGAAGGATGATGTTATTGAGCGTGAATTTAATCGTCTACTTGAATCGGCTAGCTATCTATCGCATCGCTTGGACTTTAACTATGCCGGAAATAATCCAGTGTCTTTGGGCGACGCCTTGGAATGGATCATCAATATGCAGGATAAGGCCGTGCAGGAGAAACGTGCTGCACACATGCACGAGATAATTGCCGCTCAAATGAAAATCATTGAACATCGCAAACAGCTCAAGATCATTCTACAGAAGATCGCAGGTCTTAAGACTGAGCTGCAAGCGTTGGTCAAGCAACGCCAGCCAAAAAGCGCACAGAACGAAAACACATACGCGTGTCAAGAATACACAATTCGCACCACTCAAATCAAGCTGGAGGATACTATCAGTGTTGAGGATGAGATGCGCAATCAGGGCCATAAACTGGAGATCCAGCTCCAAGAGCTTGAACAAAATGGACCGAGGTGAGTAGGAATCCAATTGATAGAATTAAGCCACAAATTCATAAACATTTGATTTACGCAGCCAGGTATATTTGTCGTCACGTGACCGTTTAATACTTGATTGGCACTTTGCCAATCTGGAGTTTGCCAATGCCACACGTTTGAATAATTTATCGCTGAAGCACTGGGATCAAGATGATGACTTTGAGTTCATTGGCCATCATACGACAGTGCGTAATGGTTACTCCTGCGTGCCTGTTGCACTCACGGAGAACATTGACATACGTCTTAACAGCGCCGTCAAGGAGATTAAGTACACCACAAAAGGAGTAGAGATTGTTGCTGAAAATTTGAAGACTTCAAACTCACAGATGACGTACAAAGCCGATTTGGCTGTCTGCACGCTTACCTTGGGAGTACTAAAGGTGGCCGTTGCGCAGGATGAGTCACAGCACGCGAACACCGTTAAATTTGATCCACCACTGCCGGATTGGAAACAACAGGCCATTCGTCGGTTGGGATTTGGCAATCTCAACAAGGTGGTACTCTGTTTCGATCGGATATTCTGGGATCCTAATGCGAATCTCTTTGGCCATGTTGGTAGCACCACTGCCAGTCGAGGTGAGTAGCACGTCTTCTTCGTCTGCATTCTAAACTCGCTTAATATTAAATTTGAAGGGGAAATGTTTCTGTTCTGGAGCATCAGCTCGTCACCCGTGTTGCTGGCCCTCGTCGCTGGTATGGCTGCCAACATTGTTGAGAGCGTGACGGATGACATCATTATCGGACGCTGTATGTCCGTTCTGAAGAACATTTTTGGCAACACATCCGTGCCGCAGCCCAAGGAAACAGTTGTCACTCGCTGGCGTAGTGATCAATGGGCTCGTGGCTCCTACAGTTATGTGTCTGTAGGCTCCTCTGGTAGCGACTATGACCTTCTGGCTGCACCGGTCATACCGCCCTCAAGCTTCGAACCACATTTCAGCAAGGAAGGTGAAGAACTGCCACGTCTCTTCTTTGCCGGTGAGCACACGATACGCAACTATCCTGCAACAGTGCATGGCGCATATTTGAGTGGACTACGCGAGGCAGGCCGCATTGCTGATTACTATTTGGGCTATCCGGAAGGCACACCGCCGGACATTGGGTACTCAGTTAGTGAAGCGGCCAACTCAGTTTCGGTGGGCAATGTTGTTAAGCTACGCGATCTTTCGCCACGTCTAACGGATTCGCCCTTGCCCAAGAAGTTGGAGGAGAATTCAAACATTGCCGAGTCGACAGATTTGCAGTGATGCAGTGTATGTATTTAGTTGCGTCAGCCACAACCGAAGAACCAATTTGGAAATATAGATATGTCTAATATATATGTGTGTATATGTAACTGTATTTTATTTTATTTATTATTTTGGTTACTTAGTATTTCGATTTGGTAACAATTTTGCTATAATTACTTAATACACATGCAGAAATTTTTTATTGGCATTTGTGAGTGCTATTTTATTGAAATATCAATAGAATTATTATGTGCATTGAATTCAATTCTTATTAGTTTTACTAAACATTTATTTATTCAAAACAGTTAAAATATGTTGACACATTCATTAAAATTAATTTCATTTGGGTTGTTGCTGAGTGAAGTCGTCAAAGTTGATAACAATTTGCCTTTGCGTCGGCACATGTTGCTGGTAAATGATGCCAACAGCGTTGAACATGCGTTTAGAGGCTCGATAAGTGGGCTTGTCCGAATACTTGTCGGATATGTACAAAATGTTCCGAATGCCCGATTGAATAATTAATTTTGTGCACTCATTGCAGGGAAATAGGGTTGTGTAGAGGCAAGTGCCATCTAGACTGGCACCATTGCCATTGAGTATAGCGTTAGCTTCAGCGTGAACAACATACATATTTTTATTTTCTATAGAATCACGGTCGTTGTCCTTTGACCAGGGAAACACATCGTCGCTACAGTTCCTCGGAAAACCATTGTATCCAATTGCCACAATACGCTTGTGCTTATCCACAATGCATGCGCCAACCTGAGTGGATGGGTCCTTGCTACGTTTTGATGAAAGTATGGCTGTTGCCATAAAGTAATCATCCCAAGACAAATAATCCTGTCTTTTGTGAATGTGCAGCGCATTTAAACTCGCCGTAATCTCTGTCGCTTCCTCGCTTTTGTCTCCCAGGTCCTCGGACATGACACTGCAAATATTCATTAAAATAAATATTTGATGATTCGTATTTTGGGACTTCTGATATTGGAAAAATAATCCGATTTGTGAATTTGTATGTATAAATGTATCTGTATCTTTATTATTCATAATCGATATTATCATATATTTTTTCAGAGGCAAAATAATAGTCTGTAATTTATATTTAATATAATTGGAATTTACAGTAAATACTTTGTATAAGAATCTAAATATTCAATCAAAATGTTTGATTAGGTGCATTGATGTTGTGCATTATATTTTAGGCGCTTTTCTGCAATTGTATGGGATTCTGCTTCAGATGCAGGTAAATCGATCGCATACGTGAAACGTCTTTGCCAGCTTTATTAACCTTAGGATTGAAATCGCAGAGCTTAGCAATGCGTTCCCACTCGGTTCCAGGCTCAATAGCACCGTTCTCTAGCGATGCTGCTTGGATTTCCGCATTGCGCGACGATAGTTTTGTTTTCGAGATGGATTCCTCAATCTGGCGCAACCAGTCGTCTAACTCCTTCTTGGACTGCTGGCGCAATTCCTCCTTTTTGCGCTCCTCTTCAACATCCTTTTCCTCCAGCCGCTGCTTTTGATCCTCACGCCATTTGCGGATTTTCTCGGGCTCTTCGCGCGACGGCGGTGGTCCTGAGATGCCGACTGGTTCGTTCGATTCGCTACCAATTACCTCGAAGCTGCCAGTTGATGATTCGAGACCACCTCCAACAGCGGCAGATAATTCGCTACCCAATTCGGCACCAGAGCCCACAAGACCGCCAAGCAGTCCATCGTCAGTTGCGGGAGCCACAGTTGCTCCTGTCGCCGAACCTCCGGTTATTTCCGCTTCAAGATCTCCAAGAACTGATTGCTCGCGTGCCAAAAACTCTGCCGCTGGATCAACTTCCTCTTTGGTTGCAAAATCATCACCGAAATCCATTTTGTAGTCTAGAAAATTGTACACACAAACATGATTACAGTTAATGGGCGTATTTTCACTTACACGTATGAATGTGTAAATGTTAAAGTGCAACGACATATCTCAAAACGTTAACGTACATACCTACCTTTGGTTGTGTCCAAACAATAATTTATTTATTTTGCTTTTATACACCTATTTGCATAGGAATATAATTAATGTTATAAGTATTTTTCTCCTTTTTTTATAGATAATATATATATGAAAGATTAATGTAGAAGAGTAAAACGACAGTCACTAATAGAGATGGCAAGTTATCGATACTATCACTTCGTTTATTTGGATTCGGTGGCGATTGACATATACATTGCCATTTTACAATCCATATTATCGGTTATGTATTTAAAGTATTTGATGCTTTGATTTGATTTATGTATTTATATATATTTGTGTGTGTCGAGAATATATTACTTGAAACATATTCTAAGACTGGCGGCACTCATTTACTATTATATAAATATTTATTTAGGCGTTCAAAATGTATTAAGCTTAAACTTAATATACTAAAAATTGGCATCCATAAGTTGCATTTAAATATTAATTAATTTAAATATTTAGATCAAGATGAGGTGCTTATTCAAAAAACAGTAAATTTGATGAATATGAGTGCCAAATATGAGGAACTAGTTGTTGAATTGCTGCGGCGATCTAGTTGACCACTTGTGCATGGTGTTATCACGTTTTACAACACTTAAAATATAGTATGCTGAAAAATACACATGTATGTGTGTCCGTATTTACATGTATATATATAGCGCTTACACATTTTTCTATACGCTTTTACATGGAGTTTTATATTAACAATTGTGGCAAACCGTTAGTTCAACTCACCAAACAGATAATCAATTACCGAACAAAATAATACGAATTACGGAGAATGGTGTTAACACACTCGCAAGCTAGCATGAGCACACGAATTTCATCGAACTGATTCACGTGTGCATTGTTCAAATGAACAATGTAGTTCATTTGTACTTAAGCGGCCATTTTGGAGATTGTTTCACCCACAAAAAAAGTTATGCAGCCCATTTGTAGTAGTTTACAAAATAAATTAACCTAAAATTGCAACGTATATAGACAAGTGTATATTTAAAGTTAATCAATAATGATGGTCCATCGAAGTGTGAATCCGACGAAGCAGTGAAACACGCAACTTGCTTGCAAGTGACTATCTCTCAGCGCACGCACACATGTATGTATGTACATGCATATATACTTTAAGCATACATACAAACATAAGTATGTACATGTTAAAAGTGTCCAAAGCAAATGCAAATATCAACTGATGTACAAACACATACAATATGTATGTATGTATGTATGTGCTACAGCACTACAAAATACTGTAGAAAAACTGTTGAAAAACAATTAAATAAATAAAAATGTGCCTTTTAGTATCCAGCCAAAAACACGCCAAGTTGTGCGCGGCATAATTTATTTGTGTATGTATGTATGTATATGTGTAAATATCAAAGTATCTGCGAGAAAAATGCACTTGTCTTAGGGCTGCATAAAAGCAAACCCGAAAACATGTTTATTGCTATTTTTATTCGTTTATTAATTTGTTGCGTTCAGTGAGCCAATGCACAGATACAATAAGATGAAATTGTATACATATATTAATGTACATACATATGTTCGCCTCATGTACGGCATCGAGCAGACTTGAGCGTGTCCGAGCTTGCAGCCCTGGATTCCGCATTTTCTGTTTATTCAATGAATTAATCGTAAAAAATAAAAACCCTGCTTCCAGCTCAAGCACCCCACATGGATCCCAACTCCAGCCCCTGGTCTTACGCATACAATCGCATCGTACCCGGTTCCGCCGGCAGCACTGGCAGCACAGCGGAGGAATTTCAACATCCGCACCTAGCCACCATTACGGCAGCAAGTCTCGCCAGCTTCAATGCGGCTGCGGCGAGCGGTGGCAGTTTTGTGCCGCCATCCCCGATCGGCAGCTACAATCCAGTATTCCAGCAGATATATCATCATGCAGCCGCAGCCAGTGTGCAGCCAAAGCCGGCGCATTACGCCTCAACGACGGTCAACACACCGCACCGACAGCTGCAACAGCTGCAGCTGCCCACCACACTGGACAAGCAGCTGAGCAGTTTTCAAAATCAGGCTGCAGTGGCGGCCGTCTCGTCTGCCGCAGCGGCCGCCGCGGCTGTTAATAATGTTGCCTCGAACTACTATGGTGAGAACTCATCGTCCAGCGGTGCCTCGCCGTCGCCCACAACTGTCGCTCTTACCTCAACATCGCTGACGTGGAACACGCCGAACATGCTGTCGAACACGTTCCTTGCCATGCAACAGCAGCAGCAGCAGGCCCAACAGCAGCAGCAGCAACAGCAGCAAGCCCAACAGCAACTGAATCTAGTGGCTGACAAAGTGGTAAGTATTAAAAGTTGTACACATTTTTTACTGCAATCCAATTCAACAGGGGCCGGGAGCTTCAATGGGGCTCAGTTTGGGTTCGGTATATATATATATATGTATATATATATATTCTTTTATTTTTCTATTTTCTGACATTTTCAATATCTTTCTAATATGGGCAGGCCCCCTGTTTCGCGTAGAACTAAAACTTACATAGAACTCTGTATCCTAGACAAATATATATGTATTTTATGGCAATTATCGACTTCTTCAGCTACGGTCCCAAAGTTATCCTCGATTAATATATAGGCCCTCAATCCCGCGAGTTTATTTTACACAAACAGTCACTGCAGTTATAGTTTACCAATATGTGCTGGGCCCCTCTTTGATGCTCCCTCTATAAGTTGGAATTGCCTCTGTACTAATTTTGCTTAGAGTTAGACTATGCCTCAACTTATCTCTAACTGTCTTTTGTATGTACGTATATATATATATACTATATGTAACAAAATCCGAACAAAACAATTTCCGTTTCCATCAAATTTATGTACAAAACAAAAATCAACCTGCCAACCCCCTTCCACGGCTACAAACAACAATCATCAACAACGAATCTGTAGCAAATCAAACAAGAAAACACACAACAAACAAAAGCGCAAATCAAAGCGTACAACGAACTAATTTACTTGACCCAATTGCAACAACAACAACAGCAACAACAACAACAACAGCAGCAGCAGCAGCAACAACAGCAGCAGCAGCAAGAACAATTGCAACATGACATAGCTGAGGCAGAAACCTACTACACAATCGATGGTCAAAAGTTGAAGCTCTCACGCAAGGATCCACAATCGATCCACATCGAACACCAAAATGTGAGTCCCGCGTATGCGGCACAGTATGCGAGCCCCGCATTGAGTTCAGCGGATGGGTCACCGATCACGAATTTACACACAGTCGATGTGGGAGGATCGCCCCAGGTGATTGTCTATAAGACAGCAACGGCGCCGGTTGCAACGGCAGCAGCAGCAGCGGGGGGGTCACCAGTATCTCGACGCACCGTAATGAATGTGGCAGGCGCTGGTTCGTCTGCAGCGCCCAGAACGGTGGCATACTCATCTGTGATACAGAGCACACTGCAACAGCAGCACCTGCAACAACAACAACAGCAGCAGCAGCAACAACAACAGCAGCAGCAGCAACAGCACTGCTGGACAAAGCCAGTGGATGGGCAGGATGAGATAAAGAGTGTGTTGCAACTGCACGTCAAGCAAGAGCATCGGCAGCTGGACTACGCCAATGATGCGGCTGGCAGCGGGGCAGATAGCAGCGAGAATCTTGTATTTAATCTGCCACCAGGCCTTGAGATAAAGCAAACGTTCTATCAACCGAGCGTCATTGACGTAGACTCATCCGCCTCAGTGGCGTTGCATCAGGCACAAGCACAGGCTCAGGCCCAGGCGCAGGCAGTGGCTGCGCAGGAGCATCTGTTGCAACAGCAGCAGGATGCTGCCTCGCCGCAGGGTCGACGGCAGCACGTTGTGGCTAATATGATATTGTCACCGGGGACATCGAGCAGCTTAGCGTCACAGATTCAAACAGTGCCAAAGGTTTGTATTTCATTTGTATGTATTTATTTTGGTATACTTTTTTCTTGTTTCGTTTACGTTTTGTTGGTTTTTAGTTTTTTTTTGCTTATGCTCTGTTTTTATCGTTTCGGTGTTTTTTTTTTGTTTTCCCGTTCAGTAATTTCTAACGGCTGTTATGCAAATCTGTAATCGATTTCACATGGCGAACTAGTTCATTGTCGAACCATATTTAGCCATTTGTTGTATGAATGGCAATCTACTCATTTCAAATATGTCTACATATATGATAAAAAAAAGAAGAAAACTTGTTAAGCTGTTTTGTTTTGCTTTGTTTGGTTGTGACTACTGTAATAAATGCATAACATTTGTGTATTATGTTAAGTGGCGGTACTAAGCACTTCTGTTATGTTTTCTATACCGCTTATTATTGCTTTCAATTTGGTGGCGGTATTTTCTTTTTATTTGATTATATTAACAATTTGTTTCTATATATAAATACATGCATACATACCTTTGTATGTTTTATTTAAACTGCTAAATTATAGCTAATTGTTCTGTTGGCTTTAGAAACCTTGTGGTCAATTTGAAACTGTGACGTGACGTTGATTGAGGAAGTTTTATGTGATATTTGTAATACGTTTTAAACAAAATCCCAGCTGCAAATTAAATTAAACATAATCCACACAAAAAGCAACAACTGTTAACTTTCGGCTAATCAACATAAACATATTATTGGTCCATTTGCAGGAGGATGTGAAGCCGCCACCTAAGCCAGCAAAGACGCCGCGCAAGCGACAGCCGAAGAAGACTTTAATTCCGAGTAGCGAATACAGTACCGTTCGCAGTCCACAGGAATCGCAGCACCATCAGTTGCAGCAGCAGCAGCAGCACAATCAGCAGCAACAACAGCAGCAGCAAAATACGTATTATGATTTTAATAGCAAATGGAACACGCCACTAAAAACGGAGAACAATGCGGCATCTGTGTCGCCAGCGACAACCATTAACATACCCACATATCCGCAGCAGAGTCAGCAACACCAGCAGTCCTCCCAACAGCAGCAGCAGCAGCAGCAGCAACAACAACAGCAACATCTGCCGCAGCCGGCACATTTGCAATCATCGCAGGCGCAATCGCACCTTACACAGCTTGCCCAGTACTATCCAGCATTTCCACAGCCCATTGCATCCCAGTACACGGCGTGTATGCAGCAGCAGCAGCAACAGCAGCAACAACAGCAGCAGCAGCAGCAGCAGCAGCAACAACAACAGGTCTACACGCAACAGCAGCAACAGCAGCAGCAGCAGCAACAACAACAGCAAGTGTATACACAGCAACTGCAGCTGCAACAACAGCAGCAGCAGCAGCAACAACAGCAGCAGCAACATCAGCAGGAAAAGGTGGAGGCTGTGCAGCAGCAGGAGGAGGAAACGGCAGCTGCAACTGCTGCCAGCGAGGCGAGCAATAAAGTGATTGTGCCAAACATTGAAGAGGAACTGGACTTCTTGGCAGATGCAAGTAGTGTGCCCAAACAGGGATATGCCAATTCGCTAACCTTAAATGGGCGCAACACAAACTCGTCGACAAACAACACAAACTTTGGCATACGCAATCCCAACAAAACGCCTTCACCGGAACCGCCTTCTTCCACAACGCACGATTGCAGCAATAATGGTATAACGGCAGTCAACGCAGCAACACTTGGCAACTCTGGTTCAACAGCGGCAGCGTACAGTCCTGCTGCACCTAAGCCAGTCAGTGTGGGCACCTCAATTGGCGAGAAGAAAACACAGTTTATGGACAGCTATCTGAAGTTTCTTCAAGGCGAACGAGATGATGATCCGCCGCCGGTTGTGAAGCCATCCCGCAAGCTGAACTATCCACGTGCCCCTTACAAGCGCAAAGGCAAAAGTGGCGCCGCTGATGAGGCGTCCACATCGCAGGCAACAGCGGCTGGTGCAGCCGTCGCGGATAACCAGTCGGTGCAGAGCCTAGCCGGACTCGTCGACGACGATGGGCGTCGCATTAAAATAATCTCGCAAACTCAAATACTGCCGAAAAAGAGGCCGCATGCACAAATGGTAGCGGCAGCTGCCGCTGCAGCAGCCGCTGAATCAACATCTACCTCTGTCATACAACATCCGTCGGCTGGCGATCAGACGACGTCATCGTTTCGGCCATACGCTCAGCAGCAACAGGATTCGCCTGGGCTGGGCGCGGCACAGCATTTTGTGCAGCAGCATTGCGCACAGTTGGGTGCAGGTGTTGGTGGAAGCGGGAGCGGCAGTCAAGGTATGTTACTTGACCAACAGCATAATTCCAATAAGCACTCTACTATCGCAACTACTTCTGCGCCATGCAACAACAATTACAACAACAACAACAACCACCATCACACACCCGCCGACGCGTCATCGGCAACGGCAGCCAACATCAACACAGCAGTTAGCGTGGCGACACCAGCCGCGCCCAATCCTCATCACTTTATTCCTCTGCTTTGGCCATGGCAGCATTAGTCGCGACTCGCGATAATGACCGACCACATCGCATCCATGTGACTCGACAGACGAGACGACAGACAACGAACCTGCGACCAGGGACATGGACACTGTGCATATGTAAAAACCGAATACATAAACTTAACTTTTAAACAATTGTTATAATGCCGAAACGCAAGAGCAAAAAACAAAAAAAAAAAAAAAAAAAAAAGAAGTATAAGTATTTTTGAGATGGAATACCGAGAACAAATATTATTAATTTAAAAAAGAAAAAAAAACATCAAAAAATAAAAACTTGTATTTTTATTATTTATTTGTGAGCCAGCCGACAAGCGGGCAGCTGGTGGCAGTGTCGTCGATGGCTCCTCGGCTTTGGGTTTATGTTGTTGACGTAGTTGTTGTTACGCGCTGGCGTGATTGCCATTACGGTTGCTTGCTAACCACTTTTGTGCTCTTCACAGACCCATTAAACTTGCCGCCACGTCGGGAGCAATGCTCCCGCAAGGCCAAGGAGAGCAGCATGCACGCGTTGCTCTTGAATACGTCAACTATTGGGGAGGGCGGAGCGGTGGGTGAGCCGGAGGAGTTCACCGACTCGGACACGGATCCCGTCTGGACACCGCAGGAGGAAGATGTAAGTGTTACTTGCTTGCTCCCGTCCGTTCGTCGTTTGTAATCCACATTCCTTCCCCAAAAAAAATTATCAAAACAGAGTGACGACGGCGGCAAGGGCTATGGCAAGCGCAAAGCAACCGCGCGCCGCATCAAGGGAACACCTCGCAAGAACACCTATTGCCAGCCGGAAACACATATGCAGCAACATCAGCAGTTGCAACAGCTGCATTCGTCACAGCAGCAGCAACAGCAGCAGCAGCAGCAACAACTGCATACCAACGATGTCTATAATCCGCAGCAGGATCTGCAAGGTGGGGCGGATGTTAGCTATGGCAGCGCATCGACAGGAACCCCAGCCACCGCTGAGAACTTTAAAGTAGGTCACCCTGACAGAAACCTTACTCATTATCAAAGCTCGGGAACAATTAGTGTCATATCATAGAGCTGACTTGCTATTCGAATCAAATGTGTAATTATATTATACATTATTTTTTGCTTCCACAGACCGGAGATTTTATCGTTTTACGTTCGGATTTGGTTAACGATTGGCCCACCATTTGGCAGGTGGACTCCAAGTGTATATTGCAAAAGTATGAGCCATTTCGACAGAACGGCAAAACCTTTTACCGCAACATGTCCAAGGCGAGTTTTAAATAAATGTCCCTATCCATTAAAATTGTAAATAAATATTTTTTTTCGTGTCCTTACAGTACGCTTCATGGAATCTAGAAACGAAGAAACTCTACCTCAAGGCCCCTGTACGCATCCAGCTGCAATCGCACACTGAGACAATTGTTGAGTTTATGCGTTCTGAGTTGCTGGCCGACGATACCGAGCAGTTTATTGAGAAGATAATGGAGGATTTTCTTTCATATCGGGACAACTTTGAGATTTATATACAAACGATGATATCACAGGCGCTTGATCCAAGCTTTTTCTCTGAGATAACACGCGAGAAAGGTATATATATTATATATCATTGAAAACCTAGTTTATTTAACTTTCCAAATTTTCTTCAATTTCAGATGACTATTTTTTGGGAAGTGTGCGCGTAATAGACAACATTATGGACAGCTGCAAGCGAAAACTGTTGGCCATCACTCCATGGACACGCAGCATTATTTCTTCCATTGAGACGTGGCCAAAGTGTCACGTTTTCTCCGAGTGGGTGCAGAACAATCTAACCCAAAAGAACTGTGCTGGATGCCATCAGCCGGGCATTGCCGTTCGTTTCCTATTGTTTGGGGAACCATATAATCCAAGCACAATGCAGACCATTGCTGCAGATGCACGAATTGTTTACGAGAAGGTAATTACTGCTAGTACTGTTAGTTGACAAGGAACTGCGTGCCAAGTGCTCAACTTTGGTTTGCTTTTAGGACATTGTGTTGTGTCGCATCTGTGCCGCTCGTGCGGATCTCTTCCACAAGATTGCACATGAGAAGTTCAATTTGTTCATCAACTGTTCGCAGCGTGTAACTGAGCAGCAGCAACAGTTTCCCGGCAAAACATCAACGGAAATCCTGAATGATCTGCTAGCCGAGCACAACTGGATAGATGAGGTTAGTGGCTGCTTGATAATGATGTCTTCAAATTGATTTACTAATTTATTTTCGAATCTTATAGTTGTTCCGGAACATGCGTAACTGTTGGGCTGAGGTCGAGAGCTTGGAGCGACAGAAGCGTTTTCGTGAAGTAATGCAGTAATAATCAATAGAAATCAGTAATAAGTCTTAGTGGACTTCCTGGAGTGTCAGCTCCCAGCTCCAGCTGCTTGAAAATGTATTATTGTATACAACAACGTTGCAATAAACTCAATGAGTTGTTAATTATAATGATAAAGCTAATTTTAAGTTGTGCAGGTTATGCGAGCTGCTTATCGCAGTCTTCTTTCTGCGATCTGCGACCCAATCAAGCCATATGTTATGCATAACGCATAAGCATGCTATGTTAGAGTGTTTATGCTGCGACTGGTTGTAGCTACGTATAATACATATGTAAATATAATTATAATATCAATATTCCTAAGTTTATAACGCAATTCTGTCAGTAACTGTCTCATAAGCTTAAATCATTGCAAATCCAATGCAAATATTTTGGTTGCATACGACTTAGTTTTTTAAGTTTTATCGTATATTCATATAATGGCAAACAAATTGAATAGATTTTTATGTTAACGACACTTCCGAAATTGACGTTGAATCGTCATAGATAAGCGCACTACAAAATAATGGCAATATTTACCTTTAGTATAAGTGAACACAACAGACAGCGCAGAATTTATAGCTTGCGGCCTTTTAATTTTAATTCCCATGACCCGAGTTATCATTATATTTAGTTTTTGTTTTAGTTACATACAATAATATGTACATTTATTTTGCTCTCAAGTTCATTCAATAAATGAAATAAATTGCTTGTATATAAAGACAATGAAATATATAATATTAGCGAAAAAACGTGTATAACTTTAAAACACAATTCACTTCATTGACTACATTGCGTGCTCGGTAAATTATATACAAATATGTGACTTACACTTATTATCATGTGAATGAACCCTTTACGATACTTTTGACCCGGCAACCGGGTATTATAAAGTCTAGCTCTCGAAACGGAAGCTTTTTCTTGGCCGCTTGTTTGTAATGTTTTTCCTTTTCTTTTCGTTCATGCCCAGTTTGCATGGGCGAAATGGCATGGTCAACTATAATAAGCGGCCAAGCATTTTGTGGCCTTGACAAATTGCTTGGTCTCGCCCTTATTTCGTAGTTGTTTGCTGAATTTTACGTAAACTAAAGCCAGCCCTAACAGAACTTAATATTGATGACGTTGCAAAAGGCGTCGTTATATGTATATCGTTATGTGTATATTATTATGATTATTCGTATTCACTGCCTTCGTACGGATGATGACTCAGTTATACTCTATTCTTTCAGCTCTCTGTCTTACTATGCAAATCTATAAATACACTTTTGTTTTTCGTTGAGTTAATTGGAAAACAATCCAGGTAAAGGTAAAGTCTCAAGTTATCCCAACTTGACTCTCGACTAGAAGACCTTTATTACCTCGAGGGCTATGCAAAAAGCCTTTAATTGGTTATTAGTTGCATTACTTTGTTTTTTGTTATATTTGTTTTTCAAAAATCAAATTAATTGCTATATGCTATATATATATGATGAATGTGCGGTAAGATCGGTTTATAACGTTATTAAATTTTTTTTTATGTAAGGCTTATATTAAATTCGACAATAATTAGCATTATGTTTGATAAAAATGAATTTTATATTGATTACATTATCTGTGGCACTCTAAAGAGAGATATTCCCTTGCTTTAAAGTTGTTTAAAGGTTTCATTTCAGAAAAGCTATTGTTTTCACAACATTGCGCCTTTTGCGTTAAGTTCAACACTGGGCAAATCGGATTGGGTCCTTTGGGGGCGAGGCAAGCAGAGCCTTAATTGGAATAGACGCGGGCGTTGGACCGTAAAGATGCCCAACGCTAACTCCACATTATCCAGCCAGCCAGCGGCATTATCAAATAAGGGACTTATCAGTACTCAGTATGGGTGGCTTTGTGTCTCCTAAGTCACCTTGAGCAGGGTGTGGCTTTTTAACCCCCAACATTGTCTTTCCACGTAGATTTGGAATAAATCAAAAGAATCAAAAAATAAGAATGTAAAGAAAAAAAGAAAATATACAAATAAAATTAATGAAAACATCAAATGTTACGGTAAGAGATGTCTGCGTGAAATAAGAGTGAAAGTGTGTGGAACGAACAGCGCAGCCTCCGAGCAGCCGAAAGGGGCAGCAAAAAAAAAAAAACGCGGCAACGAAGTCGTCGTCAGCTGATTTTGGTAACGATTTTTGTTTTTCTTTCATTTTTCGCAATGAGTGCGCCGTCGCTGGCAGACATCGACTAAAAGGATTTCCGTGCTTTCAGCTCATTTTAGTTCGTATCGGTATTCCATACAAGACGGAACGGAACGCGAGCCACAAACGTTTCCACATGTAGTAGTAGTGCTCAAGTAAAAATTGCCATTTCTGTTGCACTCCCGAGCACACTCAGGCAGTCAGTCGTGCTATTTCAGAACCATAGCGTAGCATTAGCGCACTGTGTGCTATGTGTTTGTGCAATAATATTGCGGGCGCCGTATCAGTTTTATGTGTGGCTTCTTTTTAATGGTTTGCCGCATTTATATTTCCCGACTGTTATTGTCTGTCGTTGATGTTTGTACATATTGGCACACACAATCACAAATCAACCATTTGCTGGCGCAACAAAATTCGTGTTAACGCATGTTTGTATTTATACCGTACATAAATACATACATATGTACATGCATAAATACATCTGCAACTTTATTTGTACTGCCGTGGCATCATACAGCTACAGAGATGAATCCACGCAGTCCACTAAACCGCAAGCTCTTCCTCTAAGGTATACCTACTACATCTAATTTACATATTATTTTATGCATACGAATATATTTAAAGATACTTTGTTTAGTTGGCATAGAAGCCCTCTCAACTATTTTCTTTTATTAGTATGAATTTGAAGAAAATTAAATTGAACACCACTTGGTAATCATTTGTGAAAATATTGGTCTAGACATATATACGTGTTTATAAATATAAATCGAAACAAAACAAATAAAAATGCTCAATATGAAATAGCTCAACTAGCAGATACGCTATACCCGCAGTTGATTGTACTGTACTGTACTTTTGTATGAATATTTGAATAAATATTTATATATACTCGTACATATATACAAATGAACATACATATGCTTAAAGCTGCGCATTACGAAAGGCCTCTGCTCCTGACTATTAAAACTACATAATTGAATAAATTTTCGGCAATCGTTTGGGATACAGAAATGAAAGGTCGCCAAAGAGGTCTGCAAATAATGAAAAGCCTCAAAGCCTTTTGAGTTTTAAGTTTTACTAGGCCGAAAATGTAAAAGAGGCTTAACCTACATAAGTACACATACCTATATTAAATAGGCTTAGGGCTACTACTAACTTAAGCTAACTATACGTATACGTATTATGCCCAGACTCAAAGCTTTTAAAGTCTATTTATATTTTGCATTGTCGTTATTTTAAGATGCCCTTTTTGCCGCATTCTATTAGTACACAGTATAGGGAAAGAAACCGGCAATCTGCCCAAACTACTTTCTGCTATATTTTGCTTAGAAAAATAAACAAAAATTGCTCAACTTGTATAGGGGACATATTTCTGTGCGCATTCGTAAATAGAAAATGTGTGTTTTTATTGCCACCAGAATTTAGGCTATCGATTTATGTCGCTGATGAGAACATTGAGATATATAATTGGATCAGTTTTTAACACTTTCAAAAAGAGGCTGCGATTAATAGATTTGGGTGTAGACGCCATTTGCTTCGTTCCATTAGTATTAGATACCTACTTAATATTAGATAATTATCTGACAGATGATGTCATTACCAAATCTGTATTTTCTTCCTGCAGTCTATATTCGAGTCATCCAGGGAATCAAAAGAGGGAAAATAACCCAAACAAATTGGGTAATTGAAATAAATTGTGTGGTAACTTTCATTTCCTGCCTAAGAGCAAAGTTGCTCATTTAATTAGAACAAATGTTAGAGATTGTAGGCTAATTTGATATTACATGAACAATTACCGTACAACAATATTCTTAGATTTGTATTTGAGCGTACTTCATTTGAATTATGTGCGAAATGATGTGGTAAAGCAGACCTTGGCACTTATAAAATATTACCCGAATTTTATCAGCGATGAGGACGTGAAAAGCGCATATAAATTTAGCTTAAGGGGCTTTCAAGAGAGCAGTGTTTGCCATTAAATTCATATAAAAGGCAAAGCTAAAATATTTGACTGTATTCATAGCGTTGGCTATAAACAGCATCCAATTTGGTTTTTATTTCGTTGCACGTGTTTCCATTCAAAAGTAAAATGCGAATTGCAAATCGATAGCGCTCTTGTTCCATTTTATTGGGAGACATAAAAATCCGGTGAGAAACAACAGACAGTCAATTACAAACTTGGATTATAAATCCGTATGAAATTTGGCAAGGATGGAGATGATGGCGTAAAGGTGAAACGATGTAATCACACCTTCTCGCTGCCATCAGCGACACCTGAAGAGCAGGTAGGGGTACTTGTCGATCCACCCTCGTATTAAGTCTTAAGCGCGCACCCAAAACACTTTTAAAAAAATAATCTTATTTACAAATTGAAAATTAATTTAGAGACATTTTCACTTTGTACAAATTGAATTTTGATAAAAGTTTCGTAGCCACTTCCCGCATGCCACATTCCGCACACCTCATGCCACATGCCAATTTTGACGCCATTTTCGACACGATTTATGCGTGCGTTGTGGTGCTCCATTTTACCATTGGCCCAAGGCGAGCGCCAAGAAGCCAATAAGCCACGCTGCGGGTTCCTCCATTTTACACGCTTTGTTGCGAGATACTTACTACCTTCTCAAGGTTGAAACAACATTGCTTTAATCAACTTTAAGATGCTACACTGCCATATACTACTTAGTTGTGTATACACTTACGGCAACAAACGCAAACAAAGTGGTTAAATGGGGCAACATAAAGTGCACTCTATAAGGTCTATGCTTATACAAACACTCTCAGAAATAGTACTAATGGCTTACCGTGTGTAAAGGGGAGTTATAAGTCATGTGCTTAAATCAAATACACTTATTTTAAACTATATTATTTAGTCCCAAAAAACTGATAAAAATAGTCATACGATGTGTGTTCAAAAAGTATCGCGAATTTTGAATTTTCGCGGGTTACGTATAATCGAATTTCGATTTTTTTGTAGCGTTATGTTGGTACTCATGTCTCTCACTTATGCCGACAAGCTCGGCCATTTTGAATGTTCACTTAATTGTTGACAGCTGCTTTGCTTGCACGTGTTTTGGATCGTCTTCGATTTTTACCTATTCAAAAAAATGGATCAAAGAACCTGTATCAAATCGTGGGTTTATGGTTACGACGTGGAAACCAAAGCTCAATCATCTCAATGGAAGCTGCCGCACGAACCAAGACCGAAAAAAGCGCGCCAATTTCGGTCGAATGTGAAAGTTTTGCTGGCAGTTTTCTTCGATTGCAGGGGCGTGGTGCATCATGAGTTCTTGCCACAGGGTAGAACGGTCAATAAGGAATATTACCTGCAAGTTATGCGCAATTTGCGCGAAGCAATCCGCCAGAAACGCCCGGATTTGTGGAAGAACAAAAATTGGCTTTTGCACCACGATAACGCCCCTGCTCACACATCGTTGCTTGTGCGCGACTTTTTGGCCAAAAACAACACACTAATGATGCCGCAGCCACCGTATTCCCCAGATCAGGCCCCCTGTGACTTTTTCTTGTTCCCTAAACTGAAGAGGCCCATGAAAGGACGACGTTATGCTACGCTTGACGAGATAAAGACGGGATCGAAGGAGGAGCTGAAGAAGATAAAAAAAAATTATTTTTTGAAGTGCTTCGAAGATTGGAAAAACCGTTGGCACAAGTGTATAATATCTCATGGGGATTACTTTGAAGGGGACAAAATAGATATTCATGAATAAATAAATAATATCTGAAAAAACACAAAATTCGCGATACTTTTTGAACACACCGAGTTAAGAGCAATAATTTTTGTAAAACGGTCACTTTGTACTCGATAAACGCTTTGAAATCTAGTTATTCATATTCCTAGTTATTTTCTCAATGTGTACGCTCAAATTAATTTCAATTGTTTCCATTTCTCCGAATTTAAATTGCTAACCTTTTGGTTTTAAACATGGTATTTGAGTCAGCGTGTTTATGTTAGTGTCCTTATGGCCAAATTACTGGCACGCTTGGAGACACTCCCTGCATGACCAAGGACAAGCAGCAGCCATGTTCTGACCTCAAAAGGACGACAAAGGATGCGCGCCCGGAGCATTTTAAAATGGTTTGTCATGAGTTGATATTAATTAACACTGACACCTAACAAACTATACAAATAATCATAGATAGGTGAGAGGTGCTGGTCGCCTCAGGGATTTTTAGCAAATTAAGGTTGTTTTCCCTTTATTTTTATTTTTACTTTTTAACTTTCTGTCAACGTTAAAGCATTATTCAGTCATCCGTACAGTAAGCTGATGTGTGGTTATGTGTTTATAAGGGGAATTCACTTGGTATTGTGTATAGTCGTCGTCTTTAATTTTAAACTCGTGCATGGCCAACCAAAAAACATTTCGAATTGGAGCATTCGTACACTGAGAAAGAAGTAAAACTTTCAAATGATTTAAGATAATATACTCGTACGTACATATATCTTATTTAAATGCTTGTTATGACTAATCTAGATTTATTATTATTGTTTTTCAGTTAATCGCAAGACTAAATAATAATAGTAACATGATAATGAAAGTGGACTGCACTAAAAGCAAAGGACACAGAAGACAGTTTCAACACTGTACATAAACAGCCCACACACACCTGGAAGACAAACACACACACACACACACACATACATCCACCGTGTGGCACTGGGTAAGGGACGAAGGACAAAGCATTTTATGACCAAAGATGGGCGAATCATATTACCGTGTGGGGCATACTAGTGTATATAGTACATGGTACTAAAACTAACCTCAAGGCAAACAAGTCTCATGCATGTGGCATGACTGGAAGACCGTATCTATTTAGCGAGTTGTGTGTGGAGCAGCAATTAAGACAGACCGTGCCGGGGACCGATGACAATAGGATAGGTGCGCCCCGTCGACCTGCTAGTGTGCCCTAGTACAAAAGCCGTGGTGTTTTAGGTTACACAACACGACAAGACAACAAGAGAGCAACACGGCAATACGGCAATTCGGCAGCCCAACGCCAAGGTCCGAGGTAAACGCCTGTCCGAGCACAGCCACATCCAAGTGATAGTGCCATTGCCAACATGTTGCGCAGTTGTGTGTGCATGCAAGGTGCAGGTGGCGGTAAGCGACGGAGCTCCTCGGTGGAAGACGCCTCGTCGTGTCGCTCGTCGGAAATAGAGCGTGTCGGTGCCAGCATGCAGACGACCACACTGGGTTCCAATGGCCAGCCACAAACGCTGGCTCCCCAAACAACAGCGCGTGCATCCAGTCTGCTGCAATTGTTTCAAAGGAAAGGTTGGTGCAAGCACTTCCGCAAACCCCTTCGAGGCATGAGTGCAACGAGAGCTGAGAAAAGTAAGTATCCAATTAAAATGATTATTATTATTGTTATTACAATTCGTATATGACACTTTAAGCTACTACTGACAAAGATATTTGCAACATGCAAACACTTAAATCCGAAACCTCCTTGTTCAATTTCCTTGATGACTTGTAATTATTGCGAGCGCTCCATGTTGCTATTATTAATAAACTTATGAAAATATTTGTAATATTTTTGTTGTACTAGTTTAAGATTGTGGCAGCTAATGACAACTTTCAACATAGTCCAGTAGTACATAAACTTTGATAAACGATAAAATATCTGTGCAAGCTAAGTCTTGAGCCGATGTCAGCAACAGTCTGATTCAACAGTCCCCAATAATCCTGTAGAAGGGTATACAAATTTCGGCTATAATTCGTTTCTATCGATTTGAGAATGCAGAGAATGGAGGAATCAAAATATTGAAACTAACTTGATCTGGTCATGGTATAAAAGAGCCAATATTCGCCCAAGAGGGACCAAGTGGACTACTTATTTCACCACTCAACAAAAAAATAAAGAATAAACGAAAAAATACTAAAGGTTACCAGCAAACCCCAGCCCCAGTCTCAAACCAGAGCCCACCAGCGCCAGCCCCATCCCATTTCAACCTTATTTCCAAGTTCGGTCAACAACGTGGTCGTCGCTTTTTAGTCCAGTGGTGGCTTTCGTTCTGTGTATTGTGTTACAATTTGTGCTACAAACGATTTTAGGAGACGACGACAGCCAATAACCCCTCTCCCAACCACGCCACTTTGACCAGAAACGAGGGGGGACAAATCGACTGGACTGGCTTGTACTCCATGTGTATACGTATGCCCATGCATATACATATATACATATAAACATACATGTATGTATGTATGTATATATATAGAGGCAAATACAGACAGCGGAGGGTTCAAATTGAGAACCACAAGAAAACCACTCGATAAGTTGCACGTTCAAGTCGCAGTCTTGTGTTGGGTTTCGCGTGTAGTGCAACAATGAATATAGCTTTCCTAATTCCTAATTCCCTAATAAGTGATTTTACAACGCGCGCAGTTGGACATATGGCATAAGCCCCTTTGAAATTATATTTGAAGTGTAAATTTAGTGTGCCAGCTGCAAATTTCATTGGTCAATATTCGTGTAAACGACTCGTTAGCTGACTAATTGTATGGCTTGCATCCGATTGAAAGCAGCACATCTTTAAATACTATACAAAAATCGTTATTGAAATTTAAAACGCACAAATTGAGTGCAAACTAAAATTTCAAGTACTATTAAATTTGTGCTAATTTCACTGTTCGAGTTTTTAAGAACTCCCTTGCATAATGGATGACAACGGCAAGTAATAATGTAATTGTAATTATGCGACAGGCAACAGAAGCTTCTCCGACCCATTAAACTATACTTATGTATATATGTATGTATGTGTATAAACATACATATATATGTATGGCCTCGGTGTGCATCAGTCGTCTAAGCGATAAAGTAATCAGTCAATCAGTTCATCTGCATTTCCTTTCTCCTTCACCTGCCAGTGTGTGTGGTGTGTGTGTGTAAAGACTCGCAGGCAGCAGAGAGAAGGGCAGGAGGAATATGTTTGTGTGTATGTATGTCTGTGTTTGCCTGTTTATTAAAGTTAAGTTATTAGGATAGCACAGCAAATCCCTGCTAACAAGCACTTTGCACTGGAGAAGTTTTGTTTTAAGTGACAATTTAAAAGTTGCTCTTTTGCCTCTCGATTTTATTGACAACAGATATGTGTTTCGGACTTCAGACCTTTAGGGCATTGAGAACTGTCAATTCTATAACTTTTTTAAAATGGTCGGCTATTTTATATTAACTGTCGGTTTTATATGCCGTTTACAGTAAATCAGAAAAGATAAGTCTATCAGGGAAGGTAATTTATGTTTGCCTGACCTTTTCTGTTTGTAATAGAGTAGATGATAAAACATTTCTTATTTTGTAATTAATCGTTTTCAGATACGTACATTGTAAACTTTCACAATCTCATTTAATTGATTTTAGCAATCAGAGCGGCAATATTTATTCAAAAATGGTATCGACGACATCAAGCGCGACAGGAAATGCGGAAGCGCTGTAATTGGCAAATATTTCAAAATGTGGAGTATGCCAGTGAACAGGACCAGGCTGAGGTAAGACATAAATTCTTACTTAATGCGGTGAGCACAGGCACAAAAGCGCACCCAAAATAGAATTTGTGTGCATTTGTGAAGATTCAAAAGTCGATAAGTCTAAAATGAACTGAGCCAAAGATAGAACCTATGTATTCAAATATATATACGCAAATTACCATATATTTGGGTGTATAGGTTTAGGAGACGTTCTCTTATATGCCTTTGCTAATTTTCTTCTTTTCTTTTCAATTTCAATTATTTCTATTTACAATTAGCTATACAAATTCTTTAATGACCTTATTAAACATATGCCGCAGGCTGTTGAGGCTGGGAACAAGTGTCAAACATCTCAACAAAGTAAGTTTGCATGAATGCATACCCTGTATTATAGAGTTACTGAGTTAGCAATTGAATTTTACTTGCCCTATAAAGTATACTATATATATATATATATATATATCTTTTGCATAGTTAAGCCAATCAACAACGAAGTAAGATTCGTGTCATTTAACATTTTTTTGTATTTTTATATAGGTTCTGCTGTGGATAAAAATTCTCTTTTGATTGAAGAAACTGGCGATTTTGCGCGCTTACAAATTGAAGTACCCATTCAGAAAAGTGACATTGACGCCCTGATTGATGTATTCCGCAAAAAGAGGGTATGTTGCCAAACATTTCTCTATGCTTATTAAATATATATATATATATTTAATAAACTTGAAGAAATGTTTGTTTATAAGCTTATTATATACTGGTCCCTTGCAGGGAAGCCGCCTACATCCAAAATATGTGGCTCTGATATTGCGCGAAGCAGCCAAATCGCTGAAACAGATGCCAAACTTATGGCCAGTATCCACAGCTGTATCCCAGCAAGTGACTATTTGTGGAGATCTGCATGGCAAACTGGACGATTTGCTTGTCGTGCTCTACAAGGTAAAGTTGTAGTATCTTTAATTTAGAACACCTGTGACCTATTTGTGCATTTAGAATGGGCTACCGTCCGCCAGTAATCCATATGTCTTCAATGGTGACTTCGTGGACAGAGGAAAGAGGGGCTTGGAGGTGTTTTTGCTGCTATTGTCCCTGTATTTGGCATTCCCAAATTCTGTGTTCCTGAATCGCGGCAATCACGAGGATAGCGTCATGAATGCCCGATACGGCTTTATTCGTGAGGTGGAGGGAAAATACCCAGTAAGTAAAATCATCATGCCTTCACTTTTTACTCTGCATTCTATTAACATCATTATCTTTTCCAGCGCAATCACAAGCGTTTGCTAATGCTAATTGATGAGGTTTATCGCTGGCTTCCATTGGGCTCCATTTTAAATAACCGAGTGCTAATTGTGCATGGTGGTTTCTCGGATAATACGAACCTAGACCTAATTAAAAGCATTGACAGGGGAAAGGTAAAATTAAAAGCATTTCGCTTGGCGAACTCTTAGAAATGCATGATAGTTATGTATGTGCTCTGATACCGAAGTTATCAAGAGAATATTGGCTTTGTCAGATGTCCGACATGCTAAGAAATCGATAAAATCGAAAATCGCATATGTTATTATTTGTTTCTTTTTTTTTATTGTAGTACGTATCCATACTGCGGCCACCTCTGACTGATGGCGAGGCCCTGGACAAGGGAGAGTGGCAACAGGTATGATATAAAAATACAGCAATCATTGCTAACCTGAAGATACATTCACAGTCTGGTCCAACTTACAGATCTTTGATATCATGTGGAGCGATCCGCAGGCTACGCAAGGCTGTAAGCCAAACCAGCTGCGAGGCGCTGGTGTTTGGTTTGGTCCTGATATAACCGAATTATTCTTGAAACGCCATCGATTAAGTTACGTAATACGTTCGCACGAATGCAAGCCGAATGGACACGAGTTCATGCATGATAATAAGGTGGGTCAATCTTTAATTTTGATTTCATTAGGCAGTATAATATTTATAGCTTTTCAATCTTCCAGGTTATCACCATATTCTCGGCTTCGAATTACTATGCCATGGGTTCGAATAAGGGCGCCTATATGCGTTTAAATAACCAGCTTGTGCCGCACTTTGTCCAGTACATCTCGGCTGCCTCGCAGACCAAGGAGCTCTCGTTCAAGCAGCGCATGGGAATTGTGGAGTGTGCAGCACTCAAGGAACTTGCGGTGCGGATGCGTGAGCATCGGGATGAGCTGGAGGCGGAGTTCCAGAAATGCGATCCTGACAACACCGGCTGCATAACCAGCTCAAAGTGGTGTTTCGTCATGGAGAATGTGACCAAGTTGGGTCTGCCCTGGCGATTGCTACGCGACAAACTGGCACCGGGCACCGATAGCCAGAATGTGAACTATGGCAGAACATTGGATCTCCTGGACACAGACGTAATTGTGAGTAGCTCCTTAAGAAGGTCTTGATGAGTGGAAACTTTACGATCACATTATTGCAGATGGAAGCTGAGGCAGATGGAACTTCAGTTATGGACGCTTTGTATGCCAATAAAGCTAGCTTGGAAACAATATTCAATATTATCGATGCCGATCACTCAGGTATTGTTTTAAGGGGTGCCACTTCAATTGTAATCTATCTATAGTTTTTTCAACAGGAGAGATAACCCTAGATGAATTCGAGAAGGCAATTGATCTGCTGGTCACTCACATGCCGAGTGTTTACTCAAAGGATGAAATGTTGGAGAAATGCCGTATGATGGATCTCAATGGGGATGGCAAGGTGGATCTGAATGAGTTCTTAGAGGCGTTTAGGTTAAGTGACTTGCATAGAAAGGAACAACAAGAGGAGTATCTACGTAAGCGTTCCACAACTAAGGCCACAATGTATCAGAGACCCTCAGATTCCGTGCAAAGGTTGGCGAATACCATATCGAAGAATACTATGGTTATTGAGGGCGATATAGATCCGACGGACTGTGAGTCCAAAATTGTTGGAGAAAAGTCATAATTATTACCATTTAAAATAGTACAATACATATGCAATTATTTTTCAAAATGATAAGCTGTCAGACCTAACATAATGACATTAAAATACTAGTAGAGTTAAGATGTTCCAATTTGCTTAAGGGGTAGGCCCGACTTATGATTTATGCAGTTCTTATCCAATTTAAGGCTTGTTTACATTATGTTGCAATATCGATACACTGGAAAATACCGGGAATATGTATTTGGAATTAATTAATTAATGCACCCATCTCCGTCTCTTACATTCTCTGCACAAATGTACACCGTCTATGAATTCTCTAAATGTATTTAGTATGTACATCATATGAACATACAGATAAACACATATCTCAGATCAATGGGCATATAAGAAAGGGTAAATCGAAGGGTGTTGTGGGTGATTAACTGCAATGAGCATATAAATACTAATTTATCTATATGATTATGATATCTTAAGTCTTAAATACTAACTCTAATTTCCAAATGAAAGAGATCTATCAGGGCAAATCAGATAGTGGACCGGAGCATTCCCCGTCAATTTCTTTGAACATTGCATTAAATTATAATTAGTAAAAATAATGGAATAATGCAATAGCATCTTATCGTTAACTAGTCGATTATAATAGTCGCTTTTAATTCAAACATATTTTATTTTTTTAACTACCCAAAGTACAAACAATAAATAGAAAGAATCTCATACAACATTTTATAAAGAGCAGCAAGCAGAAATTGAATTCATATTTAACAAGTGGATTTCTAGCAAGCCAAATGTTGTAGTTGTAATTCACGTTTTATTACAAAACTATATCGAACTAAATATTGTCTACATATATAGTTCAAGCGATGGGATCAAAATCTAATATAAAAATTGTTTTGAAAAGCTTACGTATTACAATAGCAATTCAATTGTTATACAAACACACATATATATATATATATATATATATATACATATGCTATACGCTTAGTTGAGCAATGTTATTAATATGCAAGTAAATATATATTAATGTTAAATGCAAAGTACATACATATACATGAATATATATATTTTGATAAGTCAGGTCTTTCTACATTAGCAAATTAACATAAGCCAATACATACATATATATAATTTACATATAATATATAATTATATTAATCTGCACTCAAATGGAAACACTCGATCTCTGAATTTTAAAGTCACTGCGTTCAGCACATGAGGAATTCATTTTGTAACCACAACAATTGTAGTTGTTATCTATAAATTAATCAAACATAACGATCTGGTCCAAATAAAAATAAATAAGCTTCTCTCTATAAAAAAAAGTAAATTTCTTCAAATATCAACAGCTATTCCAGCTTTGAAATAAACATTATTTATTATTTTCCTTCAAAATAACTGACTGACAATCAAGTATCATATCAACCACCTAAGCATGATAACATTCACTTTTATAGCTAACAGCTCTTGCTCGTTAGTGCTAACATACTATTTGACCAAGTGAGCACAGCTGAAAACGCATTTTACTTAACAGAATTATGTTGCCTCAAATTTGCGTCGCGTGATATGCTGCTCAATGGTGCATAATGTTGTTAGAGTGACCATACCACAGTAAGTAATTGCAAGCATTTCGTTTCAAAAAACAGAAGACTTGATGATTATTGTTTAATTAATAAAATACATAAAAAAACATAGTATACAATTAGTTATATAATAACAATTAGATTTACCCGTCTGAATAATGTTTGATATTGGGCGTATGCCATAAGCGCTTTAAAGCAGGAAGACACAAAGCAAAAAGTCCCAAAACGGGCGAATCAATTAAAAAACAACGGTGAAATCGATGAAAAAATAACGGTCGGCGCCCATGTCTACATCGCCCAGCAACGTACAAGGCCACAAGGCACATGGATATGGAGTTCAAGTTTATATCTCGAAATCCACAAGTTTGCGAGAAATGAGGATAAGGACGAGACACTTGTTGAACTGAAAATGCAACAAGTTTGATGCCTGGCAACGGCTTGTAAACAATAAATTGAGCTCAAGTTCAGCTGTTGCATTGGCAACGTTCAATTCGATGGAATGTTTTATCGATGCTCACTCGAAGGATAAAAACAGACTAAAAGCAAGAAGCGCACATCGAACAGGAAAACCTAAGTTCAAGAATATATTTTAAAAATTCAGTAATGTCACGTTATAAAAACTAAAATAAAGAACGGTACGAGTGGAAAGAGTTTCAGTGACTTACCATCAGCTGATCAGGACTCGGCAGAATGGGGAATACGGAGAGCAATGTGACCAGTGGCGTCAAGAAACAGGCGGGCGTCTCCACCCAGGCCCTCTATAAGTTTGTCAATCTCAAGGGCGGTGGCCTGCTGGTGGACATGATGAAGCGCGCTTGTCAAACCAAACAGTTTGCCGAAATCGATCATGCTATCAAAACGAAAGTGGAACCCTTTTTATATAACAAGGGCGCTGGCCGTTATTTTCCCATATCGAAGCTGGTGCTGCTGCGGAATCGGGACAGACCGAGAACCAGGCAATTGCCTGAGATACGCGCTCTCGAGAATCCCGACGATGACTTCAATATACATGACTATTGCCCCGAAGTGTCCGAGGCAGAATACATATCGAATCCAAGTGCCTATCGATTTGTGTGCTGGGACCTGAACGTAAGTTCAATACAAATCACCTTGCCTAATGGGAATTATACGAAGAAACATATATTGCAGATGCGCGGCGCAGTGGGTGAAACGATTCTACATCTTTGCCTGCTCAATGCGTCCTCGCTGCATGCGGATCTGGCCAAGCGTCTTTTGAAGTTCTATCCAAAGCTCATCTTGGACATCTATATGAGTGATGAGTACTACGGCGAGAGTGTCCTCCACATTGCCATTGTCAACGAGGATCCGGCTATGGTCAAATATTTGCTGGATGCCAATGCCGATGTGCAGGAACGGTCTGTATTAGTAGTTGCAGTATCCACTATTTTGTATAGTTCATTCTAGAAATAATCTTTTCGCAGTTGTTGCGGCGCTTTTATGTCTGCGGAGGATACGAAGGCATCCCGAACGGATTCGCCCGATCACGAATTCGTGGCTCTCGCGCCCATGACCAACTATGATGGCTATGTCTATTGGGGCGAGTATCCTTTAAGTTTTGCCGCCTGTCTGTCACAGGTAAAAAAAATCAAAAAAAATCATTCACACTAAAATCGATATTGATATCATTGTTATCCTTAACCCGTGAAGGAAGAATGCTTTCGCTTGGTGCTGGCACGCGGAGCGGATCCGAATTTTCAGGATACCAATGGGAATACGGTGCTGCATATGCTCGTTATCTACGAGAAAATGGAAATGTTTGATGTGGGCTATGAGGTTGGCACCAATATACACATTCGCAACGTACAAAATCTGACGGCATTGACGCTGGCAGCCAAGCTGGGACGTGTCGAGATGTTCTTCCATGTGATGAGCATTGAGCGTGAGATTTATTGGCAACTGGGCAGCATCACCTGTGCCGCATATCCTCTGCTTATGATTGACACCATTAACGAGGAGACTGGCAACATTAACAAGGATTCCGTTTTGAATTTCGTGGTGTTTGGTGACAAACTGGAGCACTTGGAGCTGCTCGATGGCGTTGTCATTGATCTGCTGAAAACCAAATGGGATACATTCTGCAAGTCGCGTTTCTACAAGCAGTTTTATATGTTTGCTTTCTACTTTCTTATATCGCTGTTCAGTTTTATATTGCGTCCGGGTCCCGAGACCAAGGAAGACGAAGACGACGAACAGGACGGAAACTCTTTGACTCCTTCGAATGGCACTGCTCAGCATGATCTGTACACCAATGGTAGTCTGGGTCAGCACAGCAAACGTGGCACTTCTAGCACCGAATATAGTAAGTTAAATCCTATCCTTAAAACTTTCGCTTATTCATTTTTATACTCAACGCACAGAAACCTTTTGGCTTAACTTCACGGAGTATTACGATCCCAACGAGGTGGAGACCTTGCCTGCCTGGTGGCAAACCTATGCACAGTGTCCGCTCATGAATCTCGAGTCCGATCTGGCCAAATTGCGCATTATAGCCGAGCTCATTAACTTTGTGGGTGCCATTCTCTATCTGCTCGTGGCTTTGCGAGAGGCACGCTTCCTGGGCTACAAAATGTTCATCGAGAATTTGGTAAGAAATTCCTCCGATCAAATCTGGTGAAGGATTATAGCTATAAATTAATATATATAGATAAATCTAAACCATATCTGATTTTGGTTAGATGACTGCTCCATCGCGTGTTATGTTTTTGTTCTCCTGCGCACTCATGATGACCATACCCTGGCTGAGAGTCTCCTGTCTAACTGAAATCGATGATCATGTGACTGTTATGATAATGTTGACCACAGCACCCTATTTCCTCTTCTTTTGTCGGTGCGTAGAGTACATAACTAAATAGTTCTAACAATCTAATCTATACTAATTTACTATATAGTGGCTTCAAGACAGTTGGTCCCTTCGTTGTGATGATCTATCGCATGGTAATGGGAGATTTAATTCGTTTCGTTTCCATTTATTTGGTGTTCGTCATGGGCTTCTCGCAAGCTTTTTACATCATATTTCTAACCTTTGACAACCCCTCGACGCCCGAGGATCAGGATGCTGAATCGAATCCGATGCCCTCGCCAATGGAATCCATTGTGGCAATGTTTCTAATGTCGTTGACGAACTTTGGTGACTATTACGGTGCCATGGTGTCCACGCAGCACGAATACGAGGCGAAGATATTGTTCTTTTTGTTTATGGTGATTGTCAGTGTGCTGCTGGTGAACATGTTGATTGCTATGATGGGCAACACCTATCAGAAGATAGCCGAGATCCGTAACGAGTGGCAGCGCCAATGGGCACGCATCGTCCTGGTCGTGGAGCGTAGTGTGCCGCCTGCGGAGCGTCTCAAGAACTTTATGCACTATAGCCAGTCCATGTCGGATGGCAGACGTGCCTTGGTCTTGCGTCTGAACATGACCGTAAGTTGGCTAGCAAGTAATTGAACAAATCTTCAATATATTTTTTTTTTAATTCACTTACAGGACGAGGAGAAGGAGGAGATGAAGGAGGTGCAGGAGATGAAACGCATTCATCAGCGCTTCTCCAACAAGCGGCAAATGGAGCGAGAGGCGCGTGCCCTGCGTCGTCAGCAGGAATACGAGAAATTCTTTGGCACTGCACCAAAGTCGGACAGTACAGAGGATAATAATATGTAAGTCAGTTACGAGTGAATTCCGAACAACTACATACTTATATAATTACACATAGAACAAGTTCAAGTTTTATTGAACCCAAGTATTTTCAGTTCTGTTCTGTTCTGTTAAAATTTGTTCACATTGTGCAATAAATGTTTAGTCTATGAGCTGTTTCAACCACCACTAGTGTGTATATATATTGCTAATTTATATTCGGTATCATAAAACTCAGCTTTACGACATGGCAAACAAACTAGCGACGCGTCGTCTTATTAAGGGTGCCAATAATGCGCCATTTGAATGATAATAACCATTTTATTATGGACGTCTGGCCAATAAATCCATTCAACGATTCCATTTCAATGAGTGTTGGCTCTCCCAACATATGCTGCATCCGTTTATCGATTGCACAATGAATGGGAATGGGAATGGGAATGGGAAGAGAGCCTTGTCATTCTCGCATACTCACATCTTCTTCATCTTGATTACGTAATTGCAACTGTAGCAACAGATTTTTTGAGGCCCATAACACCTTCCATTGTGCCTACTGAGATTGTGAGGATGCAAGTGCAGGCAAACAATGGCCATTAGAGATAGAGAACCTTAAATCGATATCATCATCAGCGATCTACGTTGATTGACGGTGCGTGGGATCCTTTTTACAAGGTCCTTTCACGAGGACCGGAAGCGTTCAGTCCTTTATTGTTGTGCAAAAGAAAGGTGCGCAAATAGCGCTCTAGAAATAATCCGACTGTTCAGTGTTGCAGCTATTGAAAGTGTTAAAAAGCACCGATCTACCTTTTGAATCTAGAATTCTTAGCTGCTCAGCTTCCCAGCTTGACTTTAATTGCGTCTGAATAGAGCAATTTAGGGCATGCTGGGCGAGCACGATACTCTCAAAGTTCGCAATACACTTGAAGAAAAAAGTGACTCAGCTATGCTAAAAAAAGATTGAGTACGAATTGAATTTGGAACAATTGCTTTCTTATAAGGATATGTAAATAAATAAATTATAATAATTATGAAATATATTCAGCAAAGTAAGAAAACTTTCAAATGTTTTCTCTTCTGCAATAATCTCTTAAACAATATATTTTTAATTGTAACTTATTAACAAATATTATTTAAGTTAATTTTAGTGTACCTGCTTTGGTCAGCTTCAGCTCCTCCGGGTGAGGTTCCCAGTGCCATTTTCCATTGGCAGCTACATCCCTTGAACTGCGGTTGCACAATAGGCACCACATAGCGGCCAGCGACTTTAATGATATGGTGGCAACCCTTTGACGATCACAACAATGGTTTAGCCAAAATTTGAATATGTCAACCCGAAATTCCCAGCACTGGATTGGCTTTGGCCTGTCCTCCTTATTGTTAGACGTTTGATTCTTGCCACTCTCTGCGCCTTTCACAACGCTCAACATAATTATATAGTCTGGCTCTGGTTCTGTTGGCGAGGTGTCGAGTTCGTTGTAAGCGACAATTTAATCACATGTTTTGCCAGCACCGTCGCCAGGACCTTTGTTGGGCCTCCATTGTAGTTGCTAATGGGGCAGCTGGCAATGGGCTTCGGATTTTTTTTTTTTGGGTGCAAACGACGCCCACTTCCCTTTTGTGTTCGCGAAATATATTTATGATATTTTCGTTTTTCTTTTCTTACATTTTTTTTAGCAAGGTTCTTCTTGCATGACCTCCGCCGCTGTGTTTTCTAGTCCAAGAATAACCGTGCGAGTTTTGGCATGCTCATAAACTTTAAAGATCTCGATCTCGGCTTGTTAATTTCCCTGTCGTAAAATTGTGACTTGGGTAAAAACTCAAGTTCGGACTGGTCGAGAAAGTTGGCAAAATTGTTTAATTACTCGCATACAAACATTGTAAAACAATAAAAACCGATGAGGGCCGCCGTTGTGTTCCCGGAAAAATGGTTTATGAGATCCGTTTAGCGGCTTTCGAGGGGCGTTGCAAATGACTTTTAAATGCAGCAGTCGTGGACCGATGATTGCTTTTTTCTTTGCCCGTTTTTATTTATTTTCAACTCCCCTTTTACTTGAACTAACTATCGCAATTGTTTGGATTTTTGTTCTTTTGCTTCTGACTCACACTTGACAAATCTTTTGGGCAGCCAACAAGACCGAACCCAAAAGAAAGTCCTCTGGGACTTTTACTTTAGCTAAAGAAAAATGCAAAAATTATTCAAATCAATGGTACATTTAAATAAGAATTATGGTCTGAGCATTGGAGCTGGGTCCCAGGTGAACTGCCACTAGACCTGCCACCGCCTCTCCTCTCCCCGAAGTTTGCCTACATTTTCTTAATCTTTGCTTAAAATGTAAAGTTTGAAGTGTTCTTTGAGTTTATTTAAAGTAAATTATTTATGCAAATAAAGTAAACCAAAAAAAAAAATAAAAAAATGCTTGCAATTTATTTTGACAGTCTGTAGGGGTGTGTGTGTGTGTGTGTGGCAGTGTGTTTGTGTGGGTGGAAATTGCAAGGGTTGCTTTGAAATGATTCAGAGTTCGATTTGCTTGACCTTTGTTAACTCTGTTTACATTTTAGCTTTAGTTATTGATGTGGGGCTGTGTAGGACGGAACTGAAATTTGCCTAAAGAGAAAACTGCAAAAAACATTGATTCACATGAGTAACCCAAAAATTGTTTTGAATCCACGGCGATATTTGGAGAGTCAAACAGTATCTCGGTTGAATTGTGACTATTAAAAAACAATACAGAAAATGTATCAAATTTAAAGTTAAGAACGTGATCAAAGCGTATCTGAAATAATCCAATCCTTTTACTAGAACTTTTCCTAGAACTTCATTAATACTGATCCGATTTTGAAAAGCAATACATTTTTGCAGATGGTGTGGCATCTAAAGCGAATACCGCATTACAGGTGAGAAACGTGATTTTGGGTTGGAATTCACGTTAAAATTCAAAGTCAAACAGTCCGGTTCCAATCTGCCATAACTTCGTCAAAATTTGTCATGCAGATTAATTCAGCATTTAAGTGTGCTAGTTTGAAAACACAGTAAATGTTTGCTAAATTTGTGGTATTGTCATTTGCAAGCGCACTTGTGGAAAGGTTTTGAAATCACTCTGCGATTAGATGCCATTGTATCAGTGAGCGTTTTGAGAGTTCTGTCAATACTCGATTCGGCCATTGAGAGTGGCAAATAGAAAGGGTCAAGAGTAGTTGAGTGTGCGGGACAGTCCATTATTAAGCAATGCAAACCGTATATACCCTCTCATAGCTAAGTCTACGAGTATTTGAAAATTGTGTCTTTAAATATAAAATGGTTATGTATACTTTGGATATAATCAATACATTTATAATGTCTGAGATCTGCTGCGAGACACATTCTCTCTCCTTTACTGCTCTCACCCTCCTTATCTGGCTGTCAGCAAACGCCTCGCTTTGATTGGGAACCACTTGACGCTTATTTGCGGGGGTGCTAACAAAAAACCGCAAAGTTTTAATTGAATTTCCTGAACAAAATAATGTTTTGCCACTTGAGTCTCGCGGGAGACACTAAACAAACACGACCAACAACACAACTGAATGACGAACTGGCTGACTGACTGACTGACTGACTGATTGACTGAGAGATTGAAAGACGATACAAGGTACGAGGTATGTATACATACTTAAGAGCTCAATGAAATAAATTCAATTCGCAAAATCAAATCACTTGAGTGAAAATACGCAATACAATAAAAAGTTGCATTAAAAATTCAACCAAAAGAAAACACAAACAAATCGACAAGCAGGAAGCAGAGAGTGGGTGGATTGGTTAGTGGAGAATGAAAGGCGTCGAAGCGGGCTTCATAGAGCTAAAATATAGCTTTGATCTTTGATAGCATTAAACACGCGCAATAAAACTCTTTGACTTCGAATGCCACCAAACCCATTTGCCAAATGAGCGAAATTAATTACAAGAAGCCACAGCAAAAGAGGCACGAGGACAGAAAATGGATGCACTCGTCGTTGGCGATACTCTGTATTGACTTGTTCACAATTCCATATCTTGTAACTACTCTTGCCAGGTAGATAATAGATTTATAGTCTTTGCCGAATTTCCAATTTAGCCAAAATATATTTCATATGCTTACCTAAAGTTCAAACCGTGTTCAGTTTCTTTGTCAATTATATCAGGTTATCAAGGTATACTCGTATATTAAGGAAATATTGACGCCAAGTGTTGTCAACTACAGGGTATAATTATAAAAATATCAAAGTGGTTAGCAGACTGTCAACACTTTTGGTTTAGAGTTGTGGGTCTGAATCGGGGGTTTGGCAGCTGCCATTGACAGGGCTCAGCACGTGGTGTGTTTTGCTTGTGGTTTGGGCCTGGACCTCATTTGACTGTTGGTAACGCCCCCGCACGCCTAACCAAAACAACATTGCTTGTGATGATAATGATGATGATGATGATGCCCTGAGGCGACCGCAGAATTTTGACACTTTTCGGGCAGCTAATTCTGTATGGATTTGTGAGCTGAACTCTCTCTCTCTCTCTGTCATTGCGTTACGGGGCACTCGTTCCAACTGTGCTTGTTGGTCGTAAACACACACCGTGGGATTCGGATTTGGGCGATGACGTTTTGTGGAAATCGCGCGACTGAACTGCACTTCAAAAGTCGCATTGAGTGGGCACTTCGGGCGGCGACGTTTTCGGGTCGAGCGACAACAAAAATTAGACGTACCAAAGCACTTGAGGAGGGGCCGGCAGTATTGCCAACCCCTAAGCGTTGACCCCTAACAGCCGCAAGTAGTAAGTATGGTAAGCATACATGCAAAAATTATAAAGAAATTTGCTCAAGTATTCAGCGAGCAGCGGCTCTTAAGTGGCCCGTTTCGATTACAAGGCAATCATAAGATGAATTCCGGCCTTATGAAGTGCTGCTGCTGCGGTTCCGTCGAGGCTCGCAACCCTTTCTCGCGCTGATTGAGAAATTAACGTCGTTTAGCCAAGTGGCTGACGTGGTTTTAGGTTTGGAACGAGGTTTTTGGCTTGGGTTTGCCGACGCCAGGTGAACAACGCCAGAGACTTTTGCATGTCCTGAACATTTCTTAGTTAATCTGTTATGACATCTAGTTGAAATATATAGGTATGTAGAGCGGGTGGTAGGGAGGGGAGGTCTCCGTATTCAGCTGGGCTCCTAATGAGCTCAAATCGAGCATGACTTATGAGTGCCATCGATATCCTACGCTCTGACAGCTCCTCAATTGCATTTGCATTGCCATTTTTGTTTTTTCCCAGCCATTAATGGCGAGAACTTCTCACAGATTTCACACACCTAATCAGAATAGGAGAAGTAGCTGCTAAGACTGACTTTCAGGGCATTACATGTGGGCTTACACATGTTGCATCCTTTACACAAATACCGCAAATTGTGTGTACGCACATAGATTATGTGGAAAATGTTAATTGTTTGGCTAGTCAGCATTTCCATTTCCGCATTGGCCGGAAATGCTGCAACAAAAACACATTCATACAATATAAACAAAATGCATTCATTTATTATTGTTCTATTTATTTTTACATTTTCTTTTTTGCTCCTGGTAGTTGTTGTCTTTGCGAACGCTGAAACAATTTGCAGCATTGGGCGACAGACACAATTCGAGTTCCGTTGAATTGCACACAACAAAAGGACGACAAAAGGACGCTGCTGCTTTGCTGAGACAGCACAATTGGCCCAGCAGTAGCAGCAGTGTTTCGACCAGGTCAGGAATCAGGTGAACGAGAACGGATGTCGACATGGCATATGTGACCGCCCAATCTTTGCTTCTCTATGAAGGACTATGAATCCTTTGTTTGGCCAGTGAACTATTTAGCCCTAATGGGATGAGCTGAAGAGTTAGTTACGAGTATAGCCAGAAAATTTGTTCTTTTTTTCATAGCTTAACTAACCAACAATAGCTTGCACTGAATTGCAAACATCTTGCATGCATTTCAATAGAAATTTTCAATTAATATTAAATTAGATGAATTTCAGCTTTTGCATTTAGGGTCGATTGTATATTCTCTATATTAATGTTGTCGAGTGCTATGGTCATTAATCCTTATTCTATTTTTGGTTAATATATACATATGCAAAGCACACACTTATAGTCCATAAAACATGTTCATTATTCAAATCAAATACTTTCTATCTATCTGTCTTTCCATCACCACTGCGTAAATAATTTTTCATATTTTTCGGGCGAAAAAGAGGAAAATGGAAAGAAAAATCTTTAGATTTCGTGTGCATGCAAAATGCTCTTAACTAGAATGACACGTGAAAAGCGCAAAATCTGTAAAGTAATCAAATGGACACGTACGTTTAGGAAATTGTAATCAAATGCATAGTGTGTGTGTGTGTGTGTGTGTGTGTGTGTGTGTGTGTGTGGATGTGTGGGGGAGTGCTGGGAAATGGACAGTAGAAAATGGAATATGCGAACTGAACAAAGCATCCGCTGACTGCTTACTACGTGAGAAAATGTAAGTCGTTATAGTTGCTGGGAGTGGAAGCGATTTAGCCGAATGTCCTTTATGCCAGGTGCAAGGAATACATGCGTGAATTTTGGCCTCTGCTTTGGATCGCTTTGCTGGAACAAGTGATACTGAAAACAAGGAAAACCAATTACTTCTGTTGCCAAAACGATTAATACAGACAATTCAATCGAACCAACAAAGTAAACACAATTTAACCTCGTTTAATTGACATTAAAGTCTCGCAGACTTTTACCCTTTGTTCGCATTGTATTTATATTTATGATCTCATTATAATCATTGTTATTATCACATTCGTTGCATTGTTCCCGAATTTAATTTAAAAATAAATTGAAAGAAAAACCGAATTGCTTGTAAAAAAAAAAAACGTTAACCAGAGCCAAAGGCCCCATTCACAATTGAAGAATTCACAATGTCAACAATAGCAACAACAACAACAACAACAGATGGCAAACAATGAATCGCGCGACTCTCGGGACTTAACATTAAGCATATAGAAAAGCGAATGAATGAAAGAGAGCAAATTGAAAACGGGCAGAGAAAGGCAGACAAGTCCTTTTAAAGGGTTCGAGTTCGGCTTAGAAATTCCAAATTCCAAATTCCAAATTGAGTATCATAATTACAGCAATGCTGATTGTACTCGCAGTCAGTTCAAATTGAGTGCTCCTAAGAACGATACATATACTCGTACATATATAACACCTGACACCTTTGTCACGAGTTTTTCACTAGGAAAATAAATATGTGAAAACTGTAACTATTCTATGGTTAGTCGCCCCTGCACCCTTCTCTTGCACAATCGCCTCACACACTCAACAAACGCCGAAAGCAGCATTTGAATGCTAAATACGAGATGCGTATGGCAAAAAGCAAAAGTCTGTCTTCCTTTCTGCCTCTATCAAAGTCGGTTCTCTCTTTCCTTTTCGCCTACTCTCCTTGTCGCCTTCTCTCTTTCCCATTTGTATTCCACTGCTAAGTGAAAAGTAGAATGGATAGAAAGCAAATGCTAGCTGAACAAAACTTTTTCCATTACACAACACATCAACAGTTTTTTTTCTTCCTTCTCTATTTTTTGCTTTTTTTCGTGGACATAACAAAGGAAACGTTGAAAGTACTGAAAGCTTTTTATGCCCTGTAGTGAAAAGGGTGATCTGGGAATATTAGTTTGCCAAAGAACGATATCACAATTAATGTAAATATCTTAAAAGTTATGTTTTTGTATATATAAAGCTTAATCGAAACAAATACAGACAGTCTTGGGGCTGGGTTGGAATATGCCTTAAATTGCTCTCCTCCAGTTTGTTACTTTAATAGTTGTGGTATCTTTTGAACTCTGCATTGTTAAAAAAAGTCTGTCTTGCATGTAATTAGAATAAATTAGATTAGCTAATCAAATATAATGATTATCAGAGAGTATTTTATTCCTGAACGGGCAAGAAAAACACTTCATTTTGTTTATTATTTTCTAACTTTTTTGTTGCGCATTGTGCAATCAAAAGGAGAGCTCATTCATTCTCCCTCACTCACGAGCACACACACACACACCTACAGACACACAAACACACACAGTCATGGTCATGCATTTAGGTACACTCTATATAAATACTTATATAAATTTTGTTGGCCATTCAGGGCGTTTTTCTCATTTCTCATTTCTCGTTTTGTTATTGTGTTTTGTGGCGCATTGTGTCGCTTTTGCTTTTCCACTTTTCGTTACCAAATAAGTAAATAATTGCAGTAATATCCTTTCGAGCGCAAAAAAGAAAGCAACGAACAACGGCGGAGAATGGAAAGCGTGTTTCCATGTCCTTTTCATAAACTAAAATGTGCTTTTCACACACACACACATAGATAGATACATACATAAACACACACAGACACACACATATAAATTTGTCCACTCACAATACACATGCTGCTTGTATATAGAACAGAGAGCCACACAGACACCCACAATGGCCAGGGCATACAAAAATTCACACCAAGGCGCCATTATGATTGGCTGAAAAGGTAAAGCCAACGGGCCACGCACACACACTTAAGCACACTAGCACTCTCTGAGCGTATGCGTTTCGGCTCTCACACTCCCAAAGCTCATCTCTCTCTCTCTCTGCTCTTCTCTCTCTGCTCTGGCAAACTACAGCCATAAATGCCGCGGAAGTGCAGCGCCAGGCAAAACAATAACGGAAATTGTGTGCCCAGTGTATGCGAAAAATCAATGCAAGTTTAACAAGAGAAACAGAGCCGAAGCGAAGAGAGAGCGAGAGAGAGAAAGAGAGAAAGAGAAGGAGGTGTGCGTAGGAGTGCGGGTGCTCCAAATGAGGTCGCTGCCGCAAAAAATGGGAGCAGCGCAGCCAAAAAAACTACTAACAAGGCGACCAGACACGAACCGAGCCGAACAGTGAGCGAGTTGTTATTGTTGTTTTTGTTGTTGCTGCTGCTGCTGCTATTCAGTGTTTCTATTGAACACACCCCTCAATGGGCAACAACTACAACGAACAAGGCGGCCGATATAAAGGAGCCAATGGAACAAAGCCAACAAGCAGCGTAACAATGCACCCAGCACCAGAGAGAGTAAAAGAGTGAGAACGAGAGGGACAGGGAGAGAGAGAGAGAGAGCGCTAGCGAGTGAGTGAGCAGCATACAGCGCAGGTATGCGAGAAGCGAGAAGCTAACCTTGTGCGCTATCTCGCTCTGGCTCACAGGCATACCTGAGGCAGGGGGTTGCTGTTGCTGCTGCTGCCGCTGCAGAGACCCAGAGAGGGAGACAGAGAGAGAGAGAGAGAGAGCGTACGGCCGCAATGGACTCAAGCAACTGAAAAACTGGATTTGACTGTAGTCGTGTCAGTCTCAATTATTGCGCAGACAAATCAGTCAGTGTGTAGCTGTTGAGCCGAACAGAAGCAACAGCAAGAGCAAGATCTGCCAAGCACAGAGAAACGACGCACAAAACCCACATTAACCAACAAACAAACAAAAAAAAGAGACATTGTGGTGAACACAGAGTGAAGTGACAAGAAACAAGAGAACACAACAACAACAACAAACACGCACAGTGCACATTTTTCGACAAAAAACAATATCAAGTGATAAACGCACGTAAGCACAATGGCCACATTATCGTCACATCCCAACTACGGTTTCCATTTGGGCACCGGTCAGGGATTGGAGCTACCCTCCCCTGGTGATTATGCGTCGCAGGGTTTGGGCAATGCTCAGCTAAGTCCCAGCATGGACATGGATATTAAGCGTGTATTGCATTACTCACAGAGCAGTGGATTGGCCGCCAGTCTGGCAGCAATGGGCGGCTCACCCGGCGGCGGCGTCGGCCCAGGCGGTGTGGGTGGTCAGGCGCCCAACAATATGAGCCACCATATGGCGCACCACATGCACAACGCGGTGGCCGCACAACAGACCCTATCGCCCAACAGTTCCATTGGCTCCGCCGGCAGCTTGGGCAGCCAGAGCAGCCTGGGCAGCAGCGGCATGGGTGGCGGCATTGGAATGAGCGCGCATGGCGCGGGACCAAACACTGGCGCTGGCACTGGCTCGATGCACAGCTTGACCACATCGCCGGGACAGGAGGGACACATCAAGCGGCCAATGAATGCGTTTATGGTGTGGTCGCGTCTGCAGCGCCGTCAAATTGCCAAGGATAATCCCAAGATGCACAATTCGGAGATATCGAAGCGTTTGGGTGCCGAATGGAAACTGCTCGCGGAGTCCGAGAAGCGTCCTTTCATCGATGAGGCGAAGCGTCTGCGTGCACTGCACATGAAGGAGCATCCGGATTACAAATATCGTCCACGTCGCAAGCCCAAGAATCCGCTCGCTGCTGGTCCACAGGGCGCACTCCAGATGCAGAACAATATGAACATGAATATGAACATGAACATGAACATGAGCATGGCACAACAGAAACTGGGTGCAGCTGGCGGTGGTCCGGCGGGCGGTGGCTATAATCCATTCCATCAGCTGCCGCCGTACTTTGCACCCTCGCATCATCTGGACCAACCGTATCCGGTGCCATATTTCACCGGCTTCGATCCGCTGGCGTTGTCCAAGCTGCACCAGAGCGCGGCGGCCAACAATCAGACGCACAAACACCTTGAGGCACAGCAGGCGTCACAGTTACCGCCAACGTCCCTGAGCAGCTTCTACTCCGGCATCTATTCGGGCATCTCGGCGCCATCGTTGTATGCAGCCCACTCAGCGAACGCCGCAGCCGCCGGACTATACACCTCATCCTCGACATCGTCGCCGGGCTCCTCTCCCGGCACCATAACGCCCAATGGCATGGACGGCTCCATGGACAGTGCGTTGAGGCGGCCGGTGCCGGTGCTCTATTAGGCATCGAGTGCGGACTAAACTGTCCCAGAGTAAAGTACAATTTGCATTGTTGACGCGTTCCCAAAGTGATCCACTGGTTTTAAATCTTTAAAAGCTCTAAGTAAGCCAATTACAGTCTAGTAGTTTTCAATCTCTGCATTTCTCGCTCCCCATCAAGCAACGCTCGCAAAAGTCTAGTACAATCTTTGCACAAGAAAGAAACCGTAAGAAACATTCCTAGCCAATATATATATGTATATATATATATATATATATACACATACATATACATATATTTAACCTAATATGTAATAATAATGTCTATAATTTATTGTCACTAAACAACAAACACAAAAATACATACCTAATTGTAAATTAATTTTATTTAGTTCTAAGCGTGTGCTCCTTGTTGTTTTTGTCAGCACCATCCTCATATCCTAGTTACAACTAATACTACGAAACCTAACTCAAATTGTAAATATCGCGTGAATTCGTTATAGACTCAAAAACCACAACCCAAAAATGGGAAATAAAACAAAAACACATCCACACACAAAATATTCATAAATGTATTATTAATTGTATTAAAAAAAAATAAAACGTTTATATTTAAGGCGCAAATTGCAAAATATTTAAAGCGAATAAAAAACAACATTAATTAAAATGACAAAAAAAAACCTAAAACATATTGAAGACTTTTTCTTTGGCCCATTGCAAAAGGCTTAAAACTGATTTAATGAAGACAATATTAATCTTTATTTCTTCATGTCTTATGACATATACATTGAAGACATTCGTTTTTTCTCAGAAACAAGAATCTTTAAGAGCTGTGTATTGAATAATTATACTCAAGCATCGGTGAAAATTGTCAGATAAACATTTCGACATTGCTTTCCCATTAAATATAGAATGGTATCTTTTTAATTGCTGATCAACTTGTAGGATCTTTTAAAAATATTATTTAAGATAATATTTGGAGCGAACCTTCGTTAAATGACGAGATCTATCAATATTAACCTTGTCTCCGCGTATTTCTCACACACATATTTTGCTCATTTCTTTCCCGCAGTGTTTGGTTTTGTTGTTGTTTTGTTAAGTTTAATTTGATTTGCACCCAACAAATATTTGTGGTATTATACAACTATTTGACGTTGTATTAATTTCTATTGATTAATGCGCTGTTTATTTTGCGCCTTGGCAAACAATGATCTAGGGTATACGAGATGCAAACAAAGGTCGCCAGATCTGAAGAGCCCAAGAGTATGGAGTATGGCGGTATGGTCATCTGCTATGTGGGGCCTTTGTTTGGGCGCAACGGGGGCCTTTGAAATCTTAGACGGCAAGCAGATCCACAGACCTAGGGCGAAGAAATCAACGAGTTTTCAGTCAATTTCAAATATCTATTTTTTTTTTTTTATTTCTATCTTAACTTGTAATAATAATAAGAATAATTGCGGTCATTAATAAATCCACTTGCATTGTCTTTCAGTTTATACGACTTGTCTTCCTCAATTGATTGTGTGTGTGTGTGTGAAATGTGTTAAAATATCAAATATTGATTATTGTTGTTATTATAAGCATTGTTGTTGCTGTTGTTGTTGTTCCAACAGCGTGTTTGTCCCTTCTCTCGTCGACATAAATTTCACAAATATTTACTTTGCATTGACGTGATATCGAATAATTATGTAAAGAATGAGTTTTAGGCTAAGCTGCTGGTTTAATTTCGAGAGGTTGCCAGGTAAAAAAGCCGAAACGGATCGGAGAGAATGAAACCAGAGAGAGGATAGAGAATAGCGGAAGCATATGAAATATTAAGTGGAGACTGATTAAAGGGGTGGATTTAATAATATCATTTCTAACATGATCAGAATACAATATCAAATACAAGTATTGAAGAAATCCATCAAATAATCTAAAAACCAAAATATTTAAAAGTTAAGTTACAATTTCTTAAGATTTTGAATTCTTAAGATTAAGATTAGATAACCACGTGAAAGAACCGGAAGTAAGGCACTCTACGAAGCTACTCGGCTAGCTTACTCTTAACTAGTTCTCAGCTGGTTTTAAACATATTTCAGTTAGTCTCTTGGCCAGCAACTTTCAGTTCCACTTTTATGACTGCCTTCAATTACGATCCCATCCCATTCTCATACCTACTATATGGGTATATAGCCCCGTTTCTGCGATTTGTGTACGATAATAATTTCGCAAAACAAAGGAGGTTGACAAAACCAAATCGCAGCTATAATATTTTCTTTTTTACGTCTTTATTGGCGGATTAGCGTCCCCGTCGCCGGAAAGCAAAAGGAGTGTGCAATGTGGCGGGAGGGACTGTTAGGTGTTTTATTTCTATATTCCGATATGCATATATATGTATAAATACATATTTTCTGTTTTACCTGCTCCGATGGCATTTCGGGACCCGGATTAACCACAGATATGGACGACGGGCGACGCTGGCTGATGTCTGATTTTCACCGTTTTTCCAAATGGTTTTGTTTGCCGCATCTTTTTTTTAAGTGAAACGCTAATCCGGCGGATTAGCGGGACGGATTAGCACAAAGGTGATACAATTCGCTACAATTATTGCCGCGAGGTCGAATGCAATACATCGTTTTTACATGGAAGGTTAGATGTCATAAAAGCAACGACAACTGCAATGACAACGGCAATGACAACGTCCACGACCAAGCTGGAAAGGGGTCAAGAAGCAGTTGGCAACAGTTTTTGCTGTTGCCTTCGTCGTTGTCGTCGTGGTTGTTGATGCTATATGGCCGTTTCACTCTCGACAGACCCAGGACAATATGGCGACTGCGATGACAATGCGGAGGAGAAGTTGGCTTTAAGAGAGGGGGTGGAGTGTCCTTCGTCTGGTTTTACTGCCTAATTTGTGGGTGGTGGCTTTTGTCAAACTGTTTCTCATTTTTCCTTATACCGGGGGTGGTTGTCCCACACACTGGACTACAAGATACTGCAAAATAAAATTGTAGAAAATGGATTAATATGAACAGTCTATAGACTTAAAGAAGTGTTAGTGCATGAAGAGTTGTGTATAAATTAAATTGCATTAGTATTTTTAGGCAATAACCGATAATAATAATCGATTGGTTTATATTTTGATCTCAGAAGTGTTGTTGTCTAGTGTGATTTATGCGCTGTTAACTTGCGTTGCTGTCTGGACGTGAAGCATATTGTTGGGGGTGGCGCGTGGTTGACAAGTAGCAAAGCGTGGCGGCTTTTAAGTGCTAGTTTGACATTTTTTTGTCGCAGTCGTTGTTGCTGTTTTTGTTGCTGTTGTTGCTGTTGTTGTTGTTGTTATGGGCAACCGAGCTAACCAACCAACCAGACCGTCAATAAGTCGCAGCTAACAATTAATTAAAAGCCTCGACACACAGCGCACTTAGGCAAATGAGCAGCCAAGCGTTGAGCGGCCCACGAGGCGTATGCGCGATGCCAACTGGGACATAATTTGTCAGGGCGCGTCAAAGCAAAATGGCAAATGCAGCCACCAACTGCAGCACCATCAGCAGTAGTCACAGCAGTAGGAATAATAGCCAAAAGGATAACAGCGATTCGTCAGCTCAGAGACTCAAGACGCGCTCTCGAGTGTTGTCAACAACGTCATTAACATGGCACGACGCCAAATGGAAATTAAATGATGATAAATTTGCAACACGACTCGACTGATTTGCGTGCGGCAGCAACAGCAACCGCAGCAGGAACAGGAGCCTCGTCTCTGGCATTTGCATAATAAGCAGCGGAAACTGCGCGAGGCGCATTCAGTTGAACAAAATTTGATTAGGTGCGAGGCATTTCATTTGTCAGGCCGACGAAGAAGCGACCTGGCGACAACATCAACGTCAACGACTTGTTTTGGCCACCGCTGTGGCTCGTTGTGGTTGTGGTTCGTTGGCACAACCCTCTACGACATCGACTGACATCGATTGATGAGCTAAGAGTGAACTGGACGCCCATGTGGTGTTCTCGCTGAGTGCCAAAACACTTACTCTCGATTGACGAGCCAAGGATCTGTGAAGAAGGGGCCAACGATCGGTGGTAGGCAAATTGTACCTCAAAGGGATAAAGCAATCATAATTAATCAAAAGACCTGAGCAAAGCCTGTTTATGAAGGTTTAAAAAATCTAGCTGTCAGTAAAAGACAAAAAAACATTTAAATAGTATAAGCAGATTATAATATGTGTTTGTTAAACAGTCAGTTTTATTTATGGGTGAAGATGTCTAAACAGTAAATTGATTGAAAGTGAAAGCAATTTAAAGTCGATCAAATATAAATAAAAACTTGGATTGTAAACAACACTTGGACACATATAATGGGGGTTTTTTCTTAATGATTTCTATAATTAAAATATGAAAATATTACAAAAATCCTTTAGCCTACAGTTTGGTAAAAATATTATATTTGAGCTGCTCTGTCAGTTTTCAATGAATATTAATAATTCGAATTTTAAACACGCATTTCAATAGATAAATTTAAAGCAAACGAGAAGCTCGGCTCGCTTCAGTGGGTAATGGGTTAAAGCTGCTGGCAGGCGTCCAGTGCTCGCATGACAATGGTTGAGGGGATTTGAGACATGGAAGTTCCTGTCCTTATGGATCTCCACGTGCGCGTTGCATTAGATGGAACGCCCGCCGCTAAGCCTGCAGCCGGGTGAGCTATCCATTGTCGGTTGGCCAGTGCTCATCTTCTCGCTGCAGAAGCATCCTCAGCCGCTTCATCCTGTGCGGCGATAAATGCGGCTATCTAATGCATTATTGTTCCTGTCCAGTGAGATGATATGGACGAGTATGAGGCTGGGGACGAGAGACGGCGACAAGGCGCTTGGCATTATGGAATTTCATAACTGCTCTCGAGCGTAATTTGTTTCCTGTTTACGCGCAGCAGGACATTTCGCATCCGCGTGCGCATTGGCGTATAAATTATTGCCCGAATCATGAGCTAACCACCACCAGAGGACCATATAGTCAATATAGCCATGTGACCCGAACCCCGGGCCCACAGACTCAAGTGTTTGCCCATTAATTTGCTGGTTAGGGTGGCTTTGGTAGCTAGCACGGCGCTCGCTGCAAATATTTGCATAAATTTGTAATAATTTTATCGTCAATTTGTTTTTTATTAGCGTGTTGCGAGCCACTCAACTATACACCTAACTCGCACCCCTACCTCCCTCTCCATCCAACCATTCCGCTCACTGCTCACTGCTCACTGCCAAAGCGCCCCCATTCATTGTCTAAGTAGCTCTCATCTTTCTGTTTTGTCTGGCGTTGATTTGTGGTGCTCATCTGCCAACCACGAGATGGTTGCGGGTGCTTCATGCCGCATTTTTAATTTCTTTTATTAATTTGTTAACAATTTGTCACTTTGGCATTGTCTGGTGTCGTTTTTAATGCTCTTTGATGTTGAAGCAGATGAGTGGTTTCATTGAAATAGAAATAGAAGAAATACTAAGATGTCACTTAAGGTCTTCTTTTTGTATTTACATAATAGAAATGATTATTTAAAATTCAATCTGGCAATTTATATTATATTTGTTGTGACAAAAATAGACAAATTAATTAAATTACAGTAAGCAATTTGATGAGTCTCTGAAATTTAGCTACGTGCATCTCAATAATGGAACACCTTTTCACAAATCCATTTTAATCTGCGTAAACAACGATTTATAGACTTGCTTATTATCCTTCTTTAGAATAATATTGAACAAAGTAATTTCGCATTTCTTTCTGGACAAAGGCAGGTTAGTAAGTCCGAGAGTTGATCCACAGCTGTGCGGCTCCAACGGAACGGCGTGTGCTGACAATCAAAACAACTGCCACAACACGAGTGCTCGGATACAGAGAAAGAGATGGCAAACACGGCGCTTAACAACTGGCAATTGTTGGTTGTGGATTCCCCTGCAGATCCGAGCTATTATGACATAATTAACTCCTCGTTTAATCGACTGGTGATTACATAACGTTGTTGGGAATCATTGAGGCACGCGAAGCTGGCGGGGATTACGCACAATACGAACTGTTTACACTTTTGGCAACAAAACGGAAATGCAGGCTCTAAACTGCTTACAAAACTGGCCAAACAAATAACCCGTACAGCAAACGGCCCAAACAGTCGCTGGACGACAAACGGAGACAGGCGAAGGGAGAAGGGACTGGGAACGCATCGTCTGACAATGGGCAGAGACCGTTTTGATTTTGAGCGCCAGCTGCTGCGACAATCCGAAAAGAAAGCAGATAGAAAGCAATGGAAACACACACAGAAGTAGAAATAGAAATAGTTTTTATTGATAACTGGGTTGATGTTTTGCTGGTTGGTTGGTTTGTTGGTTTGCTGGCTTGCTGGCTTGCTGGCTTGATCTCTTCAATGGGTTAAACGCCACAGCTGTTGTAACTGTTGTAACTGGCAATAGCTTAGGGATTATAACTGTAAGCGGGCGACCAACAACCGATTGGAGCTGAGCAAATCTCTGCCAAAGACCATAACAACAATACAGCATACACAGAGAGGGATAGAAATAAGAGGGCGCTTTCAGAGCGAGATAGAGAGAGAGAGAGAGAGAGAGAGAGCCCACATAATTGTTGCCCATTGTTGGTCACTAATAATATTTAATAACATTTTGGCGTTAAGTTGGCGAACAGAGTCCCCCGCTACCCCTTTCTGCCCTGTCTGCCAGCCTGCGCGCCTCATCAATACCTTGACGAATCGTAAACAAAGCAAAATTTGAGTAATCAGCTTCATTCAGAAAACGTGTAGCAAAAGACACAGGGACTAGTTAAACAAAAGAAACCAGCTCAAGAGATGAGATCAGATATACTCGTATGCATCCCGAGATACCCTACAAAGCCCATATCGCAGAACTATCTAAACAGCTCAGACTAAGAAGCCAAACAACTACTTCAAGTGTAAACTACATTTATGGCAGGAGTGGAAGATACTTAATTAATTAAGATTAATATAAAAAGTATTCAATATTCAAGTAATTCAATTAAAGAAAGAGCATCACAAAATACGAGACAAGATGTATTTTTTTGCTTCCCATCATCGCAGAGGTGAATGGGGCACTAGTCAAGGAGAAGGTGGAGGGGGGAGGAGGTAAAGTGGGGTAAAGGGAATTAAAGCTCTCCATGAACAACAAAAGCGCTTAAATGAAACAAAGCAATCGGACAATGGGCGCGCATTATTTTCTAATTTATCGGCATTGTGCGAGTTGCCGGGGATGGGATCGGCTTCTCGGTTATTTGAGATCGGGTACGTTCAACGTGTCTTGACCAACAAAAAACATGCTTATCGTCGTGATGTTGTTGTTGTTGTTGTTGTTGCTGTTGCTTGTTTTCATTATTGATTTAAACAAATCGAAGAGCGAACAAGTGAAGAGCAGTCGGCATCGCTATTAATGCGCTTTTAATGAAGTAATAACAACAGCGATGACGATGCCCCCGATGCCCCCGGGGCATTCACAAGGTTCATTCATTAGCGTCGCTCTTTTGGCTAACATTTGTGGCACCTACACTAACTGTACAATCCGATGGCCAACTCTCCACAGTACCAGCAGCACACGCAATTAACGGAAATCTCACCGAACTGATCTCGGCTACAATCGCTGCCATTAATTGCATTTTGTCACAACAAATTATATACACAAAAGAAATTCGCTAGTTGCATTCTGGCACGCCATAGCCTGACCTGGGCTGGGCCACAGCTGCAACAATGTGGCAGCCGCTGGGAGTGGGACTTGTAAACTGTAACTTAATTTAGAACTAGGGCTAGGCGCTAATATCGCTTACCCAGTGCCCAGCGCATGTGTGGCAAACGTTACGTTCTAATAATTATGTAAAGATCGGTAAATGGCCAAAAGTCCGGACGAAGGGTTGGCCAAGCACAATGAAAGCGTTGGTGACCCAGTTTAATTGGGGCAACTATTGAACGCTGGTGTGCGTCTAGACAAGTGAAACAAAAGGGTGTGGCCCAATCTAAACAAATCCAATTAACAAAATATTCAACATCGTGACATATATTTTGCCAATGTGGTATAGATTCTTTTCTCTATAATTCCAATGAAAATTAGATATTCTTTTCATTTATACTTTTTGCATTTTTTTTTTGGTTTTAAGAGCTGTTAAAAAATCTATTCTGGAATTGCTTTTAGAATGCAAATTTGTCCACAAACGTTAAAAGCTTCAAATGTCCATAATTAAACAAAAACTTAATTTGTGAAAAAATCTTAACATTCCTATTGTCTGAGCTCCCCGACATTGTCCCACAGATTTACAGGTTGGCAGTCAGGCATGTGATTACCAGGAAATGTAGGCATGTACTAAGTGGTATGTATGATGGTCTGGTCTGCAGACAGCCTCTGTGCCAACATTGATCTGTCGCGACAAAGTCAATTGGCATTATCCTTGCGCCTGGACTGTTAATTACAAGAATGCCTCAAACACAGCGCGGACTCGACAAATTCCTGCGAATGCTGCATGTGGAAACATAAAAAATAAAAGGCCTCAGACCATAAAAAAAATGTGAACAATCAATTAACAGTAAACTAAACGTGGCCAGGCAGGCAACGCCGGCTGACAATGGCCAACTACTGTTTGGTAATAAAGGTTCCTACGTAGGCGCTACACTTGGAATGCGAAGACTCTACTCTGTCGAAGAGTGTTATAACTATATAGTGGCGTTTGATACGTCTCCTTAGAGCTGAATTTGATCACGATGTGGGCAGAGAGCTATCTAAAGTCTCATAGCGTCTAATATTTCATTTAGAAACTTTTCTTTGTTCATGAGATACGATAATCACTTCTTATATCCTTCCAGTTCAGCTAAAGTTGAAAGCTGTTACTGTATAAACCATATACGATTTTATAAATATATATTTGTGCATTATAAATACATTTGCTATCATTAAATATAAAATATTTTTTAAATGTTGATTGAATATTTCCAAACAAAATTGTGTTGCTTATTTTTTTTTCTGCTTCGCTCTTCCTTTTATTCAATACAAATTTGGGTTAGGGTATTCGGTTGTCAACTTTCCGAAGATCGTTGTATTTCAGTTAGTTGAAGTTTTGTTTGATTTAACTGGATGCCACTAAACGATGGCAAATAGAGCGCGAGATGCGCTTTTTGGGCTCGATTGGCCTCTAATCAGCTGTGGCGGCGGCGTCAACTGGATCTGCCAGTGGAGTGGCAACTGCTAAATGCAACTGAGGCATCTGAGGCAACTGCAACTGCTCGCATGCAAATGAGCAGTAACAACAAGTGTAGAAGCAAAGTCACATCAACTGTTTGTCTTAGCCATTTGTAGATGATGCTTTGTTTGCCTATTTAATTCATAGGGCTGAACGAGTTTTCCACTCAGTTGCTCAGTTACTTACTTGTTGTTGTTGTTGTTGCTGTTACTGTTGCTGGCCCGCTTAACACTCGATTGGTTTTGTTGTTTAGCACAATAATACCAGTACAAGCTCATATATCAGCGATCCATCGATCGGTCGAGATTCAAGTGTGCCCCACCCCAAAAAAAAGAAAAAAAAAAAAATTACTTGGGTTATGGGTGCTATATCATTAAGGTTCATTATGTTTTATTTGCGCATCGATGTCCATGTCCAGAAAAGGTGTTTTGTGTTTTTGTATTTCGTTTCATTTTCGCTTTATTGTTTGATTTCATTTCGTTTGTTGTTTTTGTTTACGCTCGACACCATTGCAAATTTTGATACAAAAATCTCGTCATTTATACACATGCGAACATAATTACGTTAATTCTTTGTGTTATGAGGGTAGTCAGTCCATTTCCCTATCTCCCTCTCTCTCTCTCTCTCTCTCTCTCTCACTCGCTCTTTCCCTATTTTTATGCCCCCCGCCGCAGCCCTTATCAAATCATGCGGCGGCCTGTGATTTCTCCTTTGGGTGATTTATGATGTGACGGAAGTTCAATGTTTTGGAATTTATTAGACAAAACATTGTGCGAATGTTGGTCAGGCTCGTATTATGTAGCTCAGCATTCCTGAAATCGAACAGCGATCCTCTATCGGAAAGTGAGCAGCAATTGCCAACTTTTCCTACAAAACTGGCAATACTGGTAAGCATTCAAAAAAAAAAAAGAAGTAAATCCAAGTACAATGCAAGCTGGTGGCAAAAGGACTCGAAACTGTCACAGAAAGGAGCAACAGCGTCAGGCTGCCACGGGCGCCCATTTGGATGCTGACAGCCATGTGGGATACTGGATATCAGAGTGAGTATGAGAGTGCTCAGCTATTTGAATGGACTCGCATCATGTTCGCATTTTATTTTTGGAATGCCAGCGAATAAACTGACGAGACATTTTTCGCTGAATTTGAATGCGTAGTTGCAAAAAGGGAAATTGCATTTTTTTAACTATTTTTTTAATGTAATTTCTTCAAGTTTGAAAGCTAACGCTATCTATTCCCTTAGAAATATAGATAGCTTGGTGTTTTACATAATATATATTATATATTTTCTTAATAAAATAATAGCTTAACATTTGTTACTGTAATTAGTGAACGTATGCGATTACTCCATCAGTTTCCAAAAGCGACCCAATTAGGCGAACTCAGCGAAACCGCGTCAGTTGCAATGCCAATTGGCAATTGTACAGGTGTGTCTCCACCAATTTACCCGATTAGTCGGATGTCGACGTCGCAGACTTGTGTTTGTTTATCTGGATAGATATTTTTAGCAAAGCTGAACAATTGCTGAACAAAAAAAACACAATTAAATTGAAACAATTGATAAAGTCGACGTCTCTGAACAGAATACGTCTGCCATTGTCTAATTCAGATCTCTTTCAGTTGTTGTTTGAGTTTTGGGCCCAAGTTTCTAAAAGGAGTATAGAGACAAAATAAATAGTAGATTAAAACTTTAACATATGGTTAAATATAAATCTATTTAATGGAATTTCTGAATAATGAGATAACAATTGTATCACCAATGAAGTAAATCGCAAATTTTGCACTTCCTAAAATATATATAAGTAAAAAGTGAATAGAGATATCCGAACAGTGTTATATAGGGTATATTATAGTCGCTTCTACTTAACTGCATCATATTTGGCCGCTTAGTTGCTTTGTATGCCTTTCTCTGTCTGTCAAATGGTGCGAAAACTGCGTTTTTGTGTTTTCTTTCGACCGCTTTTAATAAGTTTATTTACACTTTGTTGCATTCTATTTTTTGCTACTCTGTTTTGGGGCGCAAGCCGAGCCTAGTCGGAACGTGTCTAGATTGCTGTCAAGGACAATTTCCGTGCCTCAATTGCAACCCCTAATTGCTGCCCACTTGAGAGGAACTCGGCTCAGCTGCGCTTATCTCTGTCAGCAATCAGATGGCTGCGTTCTCATCTACACATATCCATCCACTTCTCTATCTCAGTCGGGGCTAATCGGCAAACAGTTGCCTTGCAGACTTGCATCCTTCTGTCAGTTCCACCATCCGTGGCAAGGCTAATTTTATATTTATCGCGGCATCGAAATTAACCATTGGCCAAAGGGGCGTTTTGCTTAGCTTTAGTTTTGCGGTGGTTTGATTTTTTTTCGTGTGACTCTTATCCATGTTGACCCCGCTGTTTATGGGCCAATTTCTTTTTTCTTTTGATGGACGTTTACCGCTAATTCGGTTGAATGTTTTATCAGTTTTATGTTTATTACCATCGTTTGGCTAATTTGCTTTCGCTATATTGTTGCAACAGTCCCCAGCACTCACCTAACAATCCTCCTCGCCATTGATATTTTGATTTTTGTCTATCTATCAATTGTATTTTGAGTGACTTCTGCTTCTCTGCTTTATATGGGACACATTCTGGTAAAACGTGTTAATTGTCATAAGCTGGCATTTTACTTAAATAAGCTTCAACATATCTCTCAGCTTAGCATTATTTTGATTTTGTTAGTCGTGCTTAAGTTTTAAGAATTCCAGGAACCTGTCCGCGAACCGAATACAAAACCGAATCTCATCAAATGTTTCAGAGTCTTAAAGACACAATCCAAACATATATTTATTATGCAGATAAGCAGCAAACATTCCTTGTAGGGTATTTTCGATTGAGTTTTATCTGTGTTCGATATTTTTTTGTTTGCTGTTCGATTTGTTAATGTTGAATAATGCGTTTGAATTTTTCCATATTGTATCGATTATGGATCGCATTGTGCTCGTCTATGACGATCTCTGTTTGCGTTGCCAATTAGCACAGCTTTTTGCTCAGTCCGACTCCATTGGAAACGACAATTTGCCATTGTGGCTCCAATTGTTGACATGGCCACTCATTGTATCGATTTCGATATCAATTTGGACTGCAGATTTCATTAGCGTGATTTTTTACACTGCCACACAATTTGTTGGGAAAACTATCGAGCACACTAAAAAGTTATCACTACAGGCATCGAATAGGCCAAGCTCTACTGTAGTTTTCTATTGCTTGGCTGCCTTGATGCTAAGCGCTCCATTCGATTGCATTTTGATAATATTTTCTCACAGGATAAAAAGGCTACGCCTTCGACCCACAATTCTGGACTTGGGCTTAGAGCGCATGGCTCAAGTGCGCCCACTTAGCGGGATCGCACAATGAAAATGTTTTACGGCGCTTTTCCCACCACCCTGCCCGCCTCCGTCTACGCCGCCACTCGACCAAAAATCGCGCGCCCATTAGAGCGTGTTTAATGTTATTTATTCATTAGGTTTAAGTGTGCGCGAAAAATAACAATTACAAATAGAAGAAAAGAAAAAAACGTATTTTTTTGTGCGAGGTCAGATTTCCCGAAAAAAATAAAAACGATAATTGAGTGGCAGCGTCGACGCTATGAAAATACGAGTGTACTCATATATGTACTCAGTTATTTTGTACAAAGGACTGGCATATTTTCGGCAAGGATCTCGCGATTCTGTGCAGCTGTTGTGGGTTGTGAAAAGTGCAGGAAGTCTGCTAACTCTGTCCACATAGAATACATGGAAACGGGAGCGGAGGCATGGGCTGGTGCAGGGGCAGGGGCAGCTGTATTGTTGTGCTTACTCTACGCAAACAATTCAAAAGATGCCCTTATTTAAGCCCAAACGAACCGCAAAATTGGCCCATCGCTTAACCAAAGAATGAGCTTAAAAACCATATTTAAAATGTTAAGTACTCCTTAAAAAATAGCAATATGCCTTTCTGGATTATATACGTGATGTATACATTAACTAAGTAGCGTGTAATAATGTTGAAAATTGTTTTTAATAATATAATATAAATTACATAACGTAAATCAGTCTGCCAGTGAATAAGAAGCTGCATAGTTAAAGAATGCTGCTTTTGCATTTTTGAAGACAGCAATGTTATCTTGAATTATGTCTGTCAGTTTCAGAACATTGCAATATATATGCCTGCCCCAACACATTACACATTATGGTCAGGTGTTGCATGGTAGCTCCATCAAAAGCTACCACACACATGCCACACACACACTCGTACCGAGATGAAGCTCCAGTTGTAACCTTTGACAATTACGCGCCTCGGCGAGCGTGAACAGCTTCCCAGTGGAGTTGGTCTTTGAATCGGGGAATCAGCCAACCAACTAGCGAGAGTTCCAGCACTTCAGCGGCTTTCATTTAATTAGCCACAGCTGACAGTTTGCCAAAGAAAGGAGCAACACACACACACACACACACACACACACACACATGCATACATACACACATCCGCTCACAGTCGCATATGAGTCACAGTTTTGCGCTGCCGTCGGCCAATCGAACCGGAGTCAGATTTGGAGTCAGAGTCGAATCTGAAGTTGGACCACTTGAGTTGGCGTGCGGCCAGCTGTTGCGACTGCAACCCGTTCCGCTGTTTCCGGTATTGTTGGTATCGGTATCGGTATCGGCACCGGTACAGGCCGAACCACTTGACGCTGCTTCAATGGCTACAAAATGCAATACATAATGACATTTCACTTTGCAATTACAATATAAATTGCGCGGGCATTAAACGGCTTCAACTTGCGCCAAATGCACTCGAAATATTTCGAGTGAATGTTTCACAGAAAAAAATAATATGAATCATTTTTTTTTTGCTGCTATAAATCAAAATTCTGTAAAAAAGTGCAACGCAGTCGAGCATTAAAAATTAATTATGAAATTATATTTTCAATCTCTCTCTCTCTCTCTCTGATTGCTGTCTCGTAAATCTGCTTAGGATTTGTATGATTTATTGAGTAGGTAGCTTCGAGTCGTAAAATTGAGTTATGTAAGGAACCTCTGCGGTTCATAGGGAAAAACAAGGAACACACCCCGTTGCAAATGCTGGAAAATGTTGCAGGCGCCAAAATGTTTGCCAAACAAAGCGTAAATTATGAAAATTATGAATTGCCCTCGGTTGCGTTTCCTATAAAGCATTTTTATGCCTCAATGCTAGAGAGTGAAATACATCTTAGAGGGCCTCCCGACTCTGACTCTTACCGTGTCGATTGTTGTATGCCAATGACATCTTTATTAGTTTCCACAACGATGGGTCCAAGAATGGAAAATGTCAAAAATTTATAATGAATTATGATGAATTGGTTGGCTGTAGCGATACGCAAAGAGCCTCCAGACCAAAGAACAAACAAACAGCAGACAACAAAAGCCAATTATAAACTTAATTTGAACTTAAGTCTAAAGAATTTAAAGAGTATCGTTAGCACACCGAAACTTTTACACACTGACTCTTTAATTTCAGCTAAAAGGTTTTACTATAACCGTTTATTTCTTATGCCAAGCCATATTAATGTTATGTTGTAATATTAATTACTATCCGTCCTTAGTTAAGAATATAATAATATATACAATTTGGCATGGCAATCCCAATTCAACCTGGCAAACAAACTTACTATACCCCAGAGTAGTATTCAAGGATTATGAAATTGGCAAAGCTTACCTCAAAACTGTTTCAGTTTTTGGGTTTCTCTAACGACCACTCGCTGTGATATTTAATAATCTTAACTGGTAGCCGTTTGCAGTAGCCAACAAAGCACAATACACACATACATATGCATTCAGAAAAAAAAATATATATATATAAATACATTTATGTGAAGTTTTGGATTTTGGTTTGTTATTATTAATTTTTTTTTTTTATTTTATAATTTTTTTTTTGGCATCAATGGCGGCCAGTCTTTTGACATGCCCAGTGACATTTGAAAGCGCTTTAGAGCCGAATCGCAGTTTGACATTAATTGTATAAATTCTTAGGGTTACTCAATTCAAATATCATTTCGAATCGATGCCTAACAATTGCGTCAAATTAAAAACTCAGCCAACCAAGTGCCTTGTCCGGATCTGTAGCTCTGGGCTGGGTCGGTTCGGTCCAATGTCTTTGGTCTCCCTCAAGTGGCACGTGCTTTTGTGCGGCGATGGTGAAACCGTTGCTCGCATTTGTCTCATTTAGAGAAAGGTGGCATTTCAAAGTGTCTATAGAGATATCTATCTGTACTACATACGCGTCTGCATAACAACAAGCTGGAGCAGAGATTGATTGTGCGACGCCATTTTGTGGCTCACAAGTTTAAGATAAGCTTTCGAATATATTAAAGCACAGCTTAAGCATGCAACAGCCAAGGCTTAGTACTAATACTAATTCACATTATTCCCACACAAATAAAAAAGTATTCACGAAAATTCGTTCTCTTTTATGTATGCAGGTCTTTTTGATCATGCAGCCGTCTAGCCTTACCCAGCCTTACACATAATGGAAGAGTAATTAACACAAATCGCAAATTATAACAAATCTCAGCTTCTATAGGTCCATTCATCCCCCCACCCAACAGCAGCCCTTAGCTGACTGTTTGTATGTACATAAAGTTTTTTCTTTTATTTCATTCTTGTTTGTGCCTTTTTATAATGGCCATTTATCATTGAAACTATGACGGCCCATTTGCTACACATGCGCGAACGCGAAACGGAAGTGGACAAAAGTGACCATCCTTTGTAGCCAGTTTCTTTTCTTACACAAATACGATATATTTAATGTCATTCTCAAGCGGCAACCAGTCCAAGGAAGTCCAAAGCGGCAGAAGGAGGCTGGCTGTGTGTAGTTTTGCGCAAATATGGGCAACAATTTGACCGCAGTTGCCGCACATTTGAACCCAAATTACTTGAGATAAATGCGTACTTAATTTGCAGACTTTGAGTGGTGGTATCAAAATAATAATCAATGTTCCATTATCCTTTCAACGGCAGGCGAGCCGAGCACTGCGTGAAGATTATAAGCGACACGTCCAAAAGCCCCTTTACCCGCCACCGCCACAGAGCCGTGCGAATTCCAGTCGAACCCGTTTATAGAACCTGAACCCTTCTCTAGCATAGACTCCGAGCATAGTCTGAGAGTCTGTCTATATACATATATATATATATATATATATATATACATATGTGTGTGTGTGTGTGCGAAAAGTTTGTCTTTGCGTCTCCCTGTGGCCCGAGGCTGCGCGAAAATTTGGACATGTTACGTGTTTGCCAAAGTTAAATAGCTGCCGTTTGGGTGCAAAGGTTAAACAAGGATTTGGCATGTTTTTCTAGACGTGCAAAAGTGCCAGCTAAAGCAACACAAGTTCCCAGTTTGAATAAACGAGTTTGCCAAACACTCTGATTGGCCTATGACACTTTTATACCCTGTAGCAAAGATACAAAAACTGTGTATTTGGTTTGGATCAAATTAAGCAAAGATAAGTGTATGAACAACCCCAAACAAAAGTAATCTAATATCAATTTAAACGTATCTCTATTGCAGAGCATCTGGGAGTTGAAGATGACTATCTAAGCTATTCCAATTTCCAATTTTACGCCTTATGCAAATCCAATTTGATTCAGTTAAATGCTTTGAGACCAAGACAGGTAGGCGTCATCATCAGCAGCATAATCATCATTATCATATCGAAATCAAGTTCGAATTTGCATTGTATCAAGTGGAGAGCACAAAGACGGCGACATTAAAACAAAAGTAAATCACAGCTTAGCGTCAAAGATGTTAATTTTATGGGAGACGCGGCTACCTTTTCGGGTCGCTCGCATCTCAAATTTATGCAGCGACTGTCAAAAGGGGGCGCGCCAAATCATAAAAACTCAAAACGTTACAAATCGACCAAAAGAAGAAATAACTCGACGAATCTGCTTCCATATTGGAGCGTGTGACACGTAACGGTCAGGGACTGGTGGCCGTTGACGATCCCCGATGTTTTCAACATTAGCTGATCCCGCATCAATGCTGCTCGCCTTTTGTCACAGAAAAAAACAAAGAAAAAAATCGAAAAAAATCGGATTTGATAAACAAACAACATCGAAATCAATGCCAAAAAATGAAAAGAAAACGCATCATTAGCATGGTTTCAATCAGCGTATTGATCATCTGACTACCAGCATCTATGTGATCTATGTGGCTTGTGTGAAATGGACAAACCGATTCAACTATTAACTGGAAGCTGCAATTGCAAAAGCGGGTCAGTTCTGCTCCTAATGATGTTAGCTAATTAATACAAATGAGATATGCAAGCAAATCTGGGCAGCCAAAGCAGAACTTGGGATGTGGATAGAGTAGTTGATGTGATAGTAACACAAAATTAATTTAATTTTACAAAACACAAGTGAAATGTTTTGTTAATTAGTGAAGCAGTATCTGAACAACCATCCATGATAATTTTCCATTTTCCATTTTCCATTTCCCAAACCACACAGCTTATAAATATGTAAGCACGCGCATTAACGGGATATCCAATTAAAATATTTCGCTATGATTTTCAATTTGTAAACATTTTAATTTCCACACGAACATATTCAGCTCTTTAAAGTAGAACAATGCTTGATAAATGTGTGTGTGTGTAAATCTCTGCACACATCTATGAATGTGCACACTTATAAAAACACAGTCAGATTTGGAGCAATAAGAGGACTGGAAAAAGCAAAACAAAACCAAGCGCGCAGATATATCACACACTCACAGATAGTGAGAAAGGGAGAGAGAGAAGGAGTCTCTATGGAAGCCAGCTATGTATGTGTGGTGGGGGAGGAGGGGGCGGGGTTAAACTAAGGAGGTGGCAGGGCTGGTGCTGTAATTAATTTACGCCACTTGACTTTTTGGGTAACAACAATGAGGATGACGAGGCCAAGCTGATGGCGCCAAGCGGAAACGGATGCGGAAATGCCAAAGCATGTGGAAACATTTGCCAATGTGCGCTGAGTAGAAAGGATAATGCTGGCAGTAATTAAAAGCGACTAGCTAAGCTGCGCCTACAATTCCCCCTGGGGGTCGGGGGTTCAATGTGCTCTGAAGAGCCGCAATCTCGAGTGGCTTTGGCGGGCATTTTTTTACGCGCCAATCGTTGTGCTAATTGAATATTTGCCAGGTGGACGAAGCTAGGCTTAGATTTGCATACGCTGCACTTAACCCAAAAGGATAACACAGAGAAAGAGAGAGAGAGAGGGAGCACCCGGCTGCTGACCAGCACCAGGATAGCTGTTGTTTTGATGAACACTTACCGCTAAATGCGTCTTAGGCTAAGGACAATGCAGGACCTCCCAATATGACTCTGATGCGGCACGTTGACAATGCGACAGTTGTCTCAATTGTTGCGGCCACATTCACAATTCTTTCAAGTAAAATTACAATTTCTCAATACGCAATTGTCCTTTTGCACTCGTTGTCCTGAACGGCGGCTCCCTTTTGATGCCTAGCATAGCCGAACAATTGTCAATTGTCCCGGCAACGAAAACTAAATTTGCATTTTTCGTACAAGTTTCAGTTCCTTTTTCTGTTTACATTTTTTTTTTTCAACAGAAACACTTCCACACAAATGTGAGCCCGCAACTGAAGTGAACTCGGAGAGCTGAGACCCACCGCAAAGCTGGCAAAGTAGACTATAAAAATGGCCCAGTCGAGACGAGACGAGTTGAGCAATAAACGCGGACGAATCGTGTGGAATCGCGTGCCTTAAGGCAATATTTACATATTTGCATTGGCATCAGTTCGAGCCGCAGTGCCTGCCCAAGAGAAGGAGCCATTCTCAACCTCACACCTTCTCTTGTTGCATGCCTCTTGAGGCATTGCGCACATAATGATTTATAACGTTTGTAAAAAAATGACAGACTTGTCATATAAATTCTCATATTGTTAGCATTCCAAAGGCCATACACCAAAGCATCGTTTCAACTGCAGCTTTGTTCTCCTCCTGTAAACGTGTTCAATGCCAATGATGCAACCAACGCCTTAGTCTCAGCCTTTGTTTGGACGTGGCTCTTGGCACTTCTGGCCATCTGCACGTGCTGCATGCTAAATGCCCCATTCTCCGCACTGTTGGCCCTCAACAGTAAATGGCGCATAAAAATATTTTCAATTTGAGTTTTGGCTCTTTACGCGTGCTAAAAAAGAGTTCAGGAAGTTACCTAATTCAAAATTACAAATTCTCTTTAATGCCTGTGGGCGTTTAGCCTTTCACATGATTACTGGTCATGAATTTTTTCGATTTTTTTTTATGGATTGTTCACTTAACTTAAAATTTTTATTTGGCTATTTCATAGTTAAATACAATCTTAACTATACTTAATCACGAAAAATACAATTCGTGATGTCTGAAATGTCTGCACACACTTTTAACTTTTAACTACACTGTTAAAAATAAACGATTATTAAAAAAGTGAAAACTTTGTCTTTACAATTTGATTTGCGTTGTGGTGAGTATAGAAATATTGCGCACCTAATTTAAAGGTATTTTTGGTAATGGCCGGGAAACATTTTCTTTCAATAGATGCTTTACCAAATTTGCAATTGGGTTATAAATTGTGATTGAGCATGAAATTAATGTTGGTCTTGAGCTGTTCTTCTGTGAATCAGGTTAAACTCAACGGCTGTCGTTGTTTTCTTAAGCATGTGCGATTTACTTTGGGATAGGGAGTTGTATTTCTTATGACAAACTTACACACAACACCCATTCGAGACGAGGGGCATCATAAACTGTGGCACTCAGGCAATGAGGGATCAGCAGTCAGTGCTTTGCGTAGGAGTGATTGTGAGGCGTATTTGTGACCTAAAGCTATTAGGCAAAATTACCTTTTGGGCTTCGCTCGTCGGTTATGGGCCGAAGGAGGTCATGAAGTAGTCGCGCTAAGTAGAAACAGACTTCTCGACACATTTCGGAATTTCCATGGCAAGGACGCGTGTCCTGCATAAAAGCTAAATGCATTGCACGGCCATTGTTTGGCCTAATGCTAATGGCTTGACCCTGCTCGGCCTGTTTGGCCTTATTAGTGGGTTTATTGAAGAGTGCAAAGGATGTGCGACGTGGCGCGGAGGCACAGGAAACTCCCGAATTCTTAACCCAATGCTCAAGCCGACACTTCCGAGAAGGCGAGCCGAGAAATGGACAGCGATTAGCGTTCAACGTTCAAAGCCGATTTCTTGTTAAAATTCACTCGAAATTTCACACTTTAATGTTAGTGCTGAGCATACAACAGTATATAGACACTTTATGTATGTATTTGGAGCGGCTGCTGTTCGATAACTGCCGCCTGCTGCCTATCGATAACAGCGGCAATTTGATACCCAATCTTTGTAGTGATAATCTTTGAACTCTCATCCTGCCTGCCATATTAGACAATCCAAATACAATGGCAACAAACGCAATACAAAAACATTAGGAAACAATTGAAATTGTTGAAACATAAATCCCCCTACCCTACCTTGCCCTACCCTACCTTACGTTACCTTACCGTACCCCACCCCTGCCCTACCCACTCCAGGTCGCGACGCAGCAGTGTCCTTGTGTCTGTATCCTGCGCAATATGTGTTGTGCTCTTATTGCTGTTGTTGCCGCCTTTGTTGCTGGGTGTTTCTATTTTTTTCTTTCCTTTTTTTGATTTTATTTCAGTCAACGTCATCGCATCGTTTGGCATTGTTCGCGCTTTATATGCCTTGGCATTATTACGTCTGATATGCCAGAGAGCGTATTGGTAATGGCAATGGGAAGTTTGTCTGAAGTGGCTACAATGGGCATTAATTTATATGGAGCATGCAGCAACAACAACTAAATGCGCATTATGACAGCATTTGCCCCGCTTTAATTGAGCTCCCAACTAAGTAGAACAAAAGCGTGACTGTACTACACTATGATCTATTCGTTCCATCTCTATCTCCCTCTCTATCTCTCTCTCTCTCTCTCTCTCTCTCTCTCTCTGCCTGTTGCTGTCGCTGTCGCTCTTGATGCGCTGCTGTCAACGCTGATCTAATCTGACATTTGGCAGACATTGACACAAATATGCTACATAAATGCATCGCTGCACAGATTTTCCAATAAACAAATTTTTCGCAAACACAGCACAGAGGACCCTCTAGAGTTACATATAAGGATACAGATACAGATAGACAGAGTCCAGATACGGACACATTCTGTGGTAGAGATTAGCGTTTTACGCTCGCTTGAATATTTATTATGCTAAGCTTGGATTTAAATTTTTCATTGTTTTCACTCAAGAGGGGTTGATTGTTTCAGCTAGGGGGTAAGTGCCCAGCGCTGTCTGGGCCAGTGGGTTGTACTCTACTATATAACTGTCAAATGGGAATGCTTGGCTAGTCAAAGCACTTGCTGCCTAAGAATATAAAACAATTTAGTGAATTGTCATGCAGCAAGTTCCCAATAGCGCAAGGTGATTAGGCATAGACAATAACCAAAGAACCGAGCGTTTCTATAAATGTTTGACGATCCTGGCAGACAGTGCGTCGCCGTCAGTCGTTGTCACAGTTAGTGGAACATAGGGACATAGGGTCATTGAGCATGTTTAGCATGGTGTTGGTGCTGTTGTTGGGCATTTAAAAGAAAATAGATTATAGCATGAATGAAACGAAATGAAATTTCAGAATGATCTGCAATTCTATACTAATCTAACAGACAGCAGGGCGACTGTCTGTCTATCCATTGTGTTTGCCACTGATCTTGCCAGACATGCTGGCGACCCACAGTTCCCAACTCGACCGGCAGGTAGATGGCTCAAAGGAAGTTCTCTATGCCCATTGTCCAGAGCATAGTTTATGTGTCTGCTGCCTTAGGCGATCCACGATCCACATCCATTGTTGGACACGCTTTTCGTAGAACAGTGTGTGACAAACAGTAGAACAAGAGGAACAAGAGAACCCGGAGAACAAGAGAGAACTGTAATGCAATAGAAGAATGCACAGAGACACCGAATTTTCTGTTGACTGCGCCCCAAGACAAAAGTATATTTTTTTGTTCTTTATATGGCATTTATTTAGTTGGCTTTTATGCCCAATGTGTTGCTGGCTTATTAATGTGGAAATGCCTCTCCAAATTGGAGTGTCATTTGGGTTGATAGCCGGCCAAGAAAACGTTGTGTACGGGGGGGAATCTTTCATAAAGGAAATGCTTACCAAATTGTTGGGGTGGTAGTTTCACGAAAGTCATAAAACTGAGAAAGGAAACGCATTTAAAAAGAAACTACGACAGATGAAAATACTTTTGTTTCGAATTGAGATCATTATATTATTGTCAACCCAACTAAGTCTCAATATGAAATGTGAATGGAGCTGGGCAGTAAATATTATCAAATGCTGCAAATTTCCAAACATAATGCAGATGGTAAATCAAATATAATTTGCTTACATATTAATCTATATTGATAAAGTAAGAGAACAACTACAATTTGAATACATTATGTTAAAGTGCTCTCAAATAGGTGGATCCCCAAGCCGATTTCAGTAATCCCACGATATTAATGATTGCTCTCAGAGAATGACACTCAAAACTCTCTATACACAAGCTGAGCTATCCAAGAACAACATTCGTTCAAGTATTTACTATTCTGTGCATTATATACTCAATATATGCATACTCGTGTATGTGGTATTTACAACCCACGTTAACCCTGCCGCCGACGCGCCAGACAGTCTGTCGCCAGCATCGCCAGGAAGAGCGAGAGAGTTAGTGAGAAAGAGAGAAAGAGAGAGACGCAGAGAGACAAGTAGCTGAGCGGACATAACAACACGCACAATGAGAGCGAGACAAAAGCAAAGACACAGGGCTGAAAGAAAGAAAAGCAAATAAAAGACAGCAGAGGATCACTTACAGCACACAAAAGCAAGAGAGAGAGAGAGAGAGAGAGAAAGAGAAACAGAGTGAGATTGGGAGGGAGCAGAGAGAGCAGAGTAGCAAAAACAATGGCCTCCTACACAGTGGTGATCAGTGATCAGTGATCAGTGGCCCAGGGCCAAAACATACAAAATTCGAAAACCAAACCCGTGCCCCGAGCATTTGACTTTTGTTGTGCGATTCACTTTATTTTCATTTGTTTTGGGAATTTCCCAAATAAAAGAGAGTTAAAGCCAGACAATGCCAACAAACAGGTAGTTGGTTATAGCCCAAGGTACAGTCGATCCGAGGATGACGTTGACAACGACATCGACAACGAGGATGACAGCGACCAACACCTGTGACAGTGTGCGAGCTGAGAGCGGAGTTTCCCAGGCTTCTCGGGGCGCAGCTGGTGCAAAAATAAACACAGGAAGGAGTAAGTAAGTTTAAGCCAAAGCCGGCCTTTACCTATCAGGGCCATTGGACTTAGCCAGTTAGCCATGGGCAGATTTAAATGACCGCAGCTCAGCAGCGATTTGTATAATTAGAATTAGCCGCATGCAAATTGTGGGAATTTCAAAGATTCCGATGCACGATTTATGGGGATCGTATAGACTTTTAGAGGCGTTTGCAATTGCGCTCATCAAAAATTGAGAGGTTCACACGATGCAAAGCTTGCGCGTCGTTTATAATTTATGATTGTGTGTTCACAATCAAAACCATTGCGAAAACCCCCGAAAATGTCAAACGAAATTAAAGAAAATCAACGTATTCGTTAGGCAAACGAATAATTGTCAGTGGAACCGTTTCGAACCGCTAAACCCCTTTTCTTCAATCTAGTTTTGTTTATGTCGTCAAGAAATCAATGCGCCCCGGAGGGCAACCCTGTGAAAGATCAACGCAAATTGCGATCTCTCACCTGCGCAGTTGACACAAAAAAAAAAACGCACATAACGCAAAAAGATCTTTGCCGAAAAGGGTCACATTTAATTTTTTTGCATTTGAAAATTGGGTCGGGGGTCGAGAACAATCTGTGGGATTTGAAACGGGGTCGAGACTTGGGTTTTCAACTTGATTGAGTTTTTGCTCTTGCATCGGCATTCGCAGATCCTTCGATCAGTTCAAAAGGTGCAAAATAATTGAACACGAAGGTTGCGCATAGTCAAAAAAATTTGCAAGCATGTAATTGTCTGGGACTGACAAAGGTCGCCCAAGAGTTGCAATTGAATTTAACTCTTTTGTTGTTTATTTATTGGTATCAGAGCAAAGCGTAGCATCAACATTTGACTGGCAAAAAGAAAATGAAAATGTATATCTAAGGAGGGGTTTGATTTCTGCCAAACAATGTTGTCCTGATTGCAATAACATGCAAACGAAAATAATAAAAATCGAGAAAAGGCGCCAAAAACTCAAGACACGCGGCTAATCTGCGAAATGGGAGCAGCAATTTGAAAGGATTACATTCCTAGCTACAAATAACTAAATTAACAAGCATGCAAATTGCTTATACGTAAATATAAATGGCAGGCTACAGTTTTGTAGGAACACACACAAACTGAAGGGATTTCAATTAAAATAAATTCTTTGTCGTTTGTAAGAGTAGTAATCAATATTGGCAATATAATCACATAATCCTGGGGAATCATTTGAATAAAATAGCACTTAAACTGTTCTTAATGAGTTTCATAGATGTGCCAGCTGAGTTCGAAATCTTAACGAATATTTAAAAAAGCAATAAATATTGTGAAGAAAGAAATAAATACAAATGTTTGACTTCTATCTCTACTTTTACTCCAAGAGTATACCACAATTTTCTGCAAATCACAGCAGAGATCTTGAATATTGTTATTCATACGCAAAAGATCAATGGAAACAAACAAAATGAACATCTTTCGAAATGGTAAACGCAATCACTTCAGATGACAGATCTAGGAGCACAGTCAACTAGTATACATTTTGTGCGCAGAGTATCAACTTACCGCGGCAAAGATGTGCAAATTTAAAATGCATTGAATTGCCATTGAAGGGCAATCGAGTGTGTGCGACGTGTCGCCGATCTTGATGTCGATCTATATATGCAAATCGAAATGGCCAAGGATACAGTTTCGGTGCACAACAATAGGGAATTGCAACCGTGGCGAAATGGAAAAAGTTCAAAACGATCAATGGGAAACTGAAGCCCCTCGCTCCGCACGAATCGACCCAAATCATGTGCAGATACATTGCCAATTGCCAATTGCCAAAAACCCCTAAGGATCGATTGTGCGACACATGAATTGCCTTTAAATGGCAAAGTTTCCCTCCTATCCCCCCCCCATTGTGACAATTGGCTCGCTCGCATTTGCATGCATTTCAAATTCATTGACGTGTCGACTACTGTTTGTTGATTTTTAATTTATTTTTGATTTTTTACGCTCTCCTAAGATGTCTGTCTTATACATATACATTTCTAGATGTTGTTTTTCTGTTTTTTTTTTTTTTTTTTTGCAACGCAGCTGTCAGTTTTTTATTTGCTGTTTGGCAATTTCTTTGCGGTTTGCTGAAGTGCATTCATTGCGCACTTTCCGAGTTACCGACTCAACTATCAAAGTGTCATCCATCATTTTGATGGGCCTCTTTTTTATTTAGCATTTGTGCAACGTTTTGCTGCTGCTGGCTGTTGTTGTTGTTGTTGTTATTGTTGTTTACATGTCTGGCCCACTCGCCGGAGATATACAAAAAAAGTCACACGAATCAAGAGCTGAACTCACTTACCCATCTTGTAATTGAATCTTTTATCCTGCATGCAGATCGCTGGGAACAAAAATTATTTATTTCCCTTACTTCTGCTTTTTTTCTTTCTGTTTTTCAGCCCACAACGCCTGCGCAACGTGCAAACTCAAATTTGCATGCGGCATGAAATTTGAGTGCAACAAGCGCGTGGGTCGACACTACAGACGACAACAATGGAGGCAACTTAATGGGGCAGCATAATAATTTTCCACTTTGCCATTGCCACGCACCATAAAATTGCCCATTGCGCCCCCAGCCTATCCCCCGCCCCCCACTTTGGGACCAACTTCAACTAATCAGATGTCAGGGCAAATAACTCAATTAACTTTATCACCGGTGAGTTTTGGTGCTTGTGGGTCCAAGCCCCGAGTGTTCCATGGAATTTTCAAATGCAACTGAGTGGCAACTGTCAAAATTCGGTTCGAAATTCAACGAATTTCAGATCAAAACAATACGAAAATGCATTGCCCCAGACAAGAAAAGAAAAGACAAGACAAGACAACTCTAAAGATGCAGCCATTGATCAGCCTCTTATAAAGTGGCGACTGTCATTCGACTGCGACGATGACTTTGTATGAAATGCATTTCGAGTGGAGAGAACCCCAACCTCGTCCCAACATCTAAACCAAGATCGTTATGGCACACACAGCTGGTGGCTCGTTGGCTGTTGCCTGTTGGATGTTGGCTGTTGGCTGCTACGGTTCCACTCTGTCTGGCCCTGGCCAGACCAGTCGGCGACTCTGCGCCTGTGCCTTAAGTGTGGCTTAGTGCCTTGGTGCCTTGGCGGAACTGGCTCTTGGAATGTTTTCATATCAATAATTTAGCTGGGCAGTGGAAATGCATTTATTTTGTTGTTTATTTGTCGCTGCTCGCCTCAATAAAAAAGAGCCACACAGCAATCAATATGCAATAATCAATAGAGCAACAACATTTTCATTTTCCATTTCCAAGACATGACAAAAGCGCATCCAAACTTCTTACCTCTTTGCTGGGCAAACAACAACAGCAACAACAAAAGCGCAACTCAGCCTCAACAATAACAATGACGCTGCCGCAAAAGTTTCTTACGAAGCCACCAAAAGAAGAATCGAACCTAATGAGTTGTCCGGGGGGACACGTGAAGCGTGCACTGAAAGAAGCCACTTGCACTTAACTTTCAATTTTCAATTTAGCTAGACCTTTTCAAATTGTGCATTCTTAAATGCCAAAATCAAGAATTGAATGTTTCAGGGAATCATGGATATAACATTCAGTCGGTTATTTCTTAGAGTTTCTCTCTGTGTAGGGGGACCGGTTCCTTGTCGATTGGGTACGGACTGGCATCTCTTGCAGGTCTGATTGAATCCACTATTTATGCGCTTAAGGTTAATCAAAGCGCGGTCGTGCGATGCTTTACACCTATGGAACCTGGCATCGACTACGAACGGGATGCGAAGCGAGAAGGAAAGGGATACTGCGGTAGCAAAAGCAGCAGCATCATCAGCAGCGGCTGCAGAAACAATTGGAATTTCGGTCGTGTCATAAATGCCACAGGATATGGCACTGCTTGCCATCCATAAATAATAAAATTTTATGTGCGTTCCTCAGCTTTGGCTTGGGGGATTAACAAAAATATGGCACCATGGGGCGCCAACCGATTGTGCCGACTCAACGGCCTGTTTGTTCTTATTAAAAGCCTCTGTAGCTCCACAAAATACACATCTGTATATATAAAAAATATCTAAAAAATTTTAATGAAAATCGGCAAGAGCTGGGAATTTATGCGAACACGTTGATTCCACACATTTCGGTTGCTTCTGCTGCTGCTTTTACTGCAGCCAGCTATGTGGCATGCATCTGTAACTACTTATATAGGCTGCCACTTATTTATCACAACAAATCAGCGCACGCACCCACACAAAACCAATTCGACACGCGCCCGTGGTGGGCCCCGATCGGACCTGCCCCGGATCGCTCCGGCAAACTCACACTTGAACGCTGTCCACGCGATCAGCGCAATTAAGCGTTGTCGGGTCGAATCGCAATGCTTCGCATCAGTGTCCGGGCGGGGTGGGTCGGGTAGGGGCGGTGCTTCTCTGTAACAAGGTGCTAAATCATTGGTGTGACATTAACCCCAAGCTATGGCACACTTTATCAATGCACCCACAAAAAATAAAAAATACAAACAAAAATAAAAATAAAAATAAAAAAATACATTGCACCTATCAACGCCCAAAAGGATAATGTTCACTTCAGTATCAACAATAAGATTAACAACAACAGAATTGTGCGGTCCGCTGTCCATTTGGTTGACCAACATCGGCTAATGAAAGCGAAATAGCTGAATTATGAGTGCTCCTGGTATACTGGGCCAGCTTATGTCAAAATCTGTACAAAAATATCCAAGGTGTGAAGCCCATGTAAATTACTATTGAGTGCTGGCCATCAAAGCATTTACTTAACTTTAGTGTTGAATACCTTCGAATTACTTTAAATTCCAAGGGACACTGAACTTCTGGATTGAGAAAGAGCCATACTTTAAAATATTTTTTTTATAATTTTCGGAATATTATTTATTTTAAATAATATGCGTATCTAAATAGAGTTGTTCAATTTGTAAGCATCCCTTCACCAACCAAGTTTGTATTAAAAGATTTCATAGTTAGCGAAAGTCTTAGTCGATTTGGAATTAAATGCACTATAATTAATATTAATAAATAAATTGACTCCATAGTGCGGCAACTATGCGCAATGCCATAAAAATAAGCGAAAAAATAAGTGACAGAAAAAGGTGTTAAAAATTGTCTCTTTTTTGCTCTTTGCATTTTCATTCAATCGCATCCCCGTCTCTGCGTTAGTGGCAGCATATCTGCATTTTCCAACCAGTGTCCATTTGTAGTTCATATTCATATGTCGCGACTGGTGGCGTGTAGTCAATTTCGCTGGCTGGCAACTTGGGCGGCTTTTGGGAGAGCCGGTTCGCAACATTGTCATGGATTAAAATTTATGGGCACAGTTGGATATGCAGACTACATAACAGAGTCTTCGCTTATGGCAGCAGTTGCACCCCCGGCGCACAGTGTCTGCTCCTTCTTCATTGTGCGTTGCAGCTTTTTTTGGTAAGCCTTCATGTGATAAAAAACAACTTCCAATCAATAGTAAATACACACACACATATTGGTATATGTCTAACGTATGGGAAATTGGGTCAATAAGCGTTTGTAATAACAACAGCAAAACTAAGAAATAACGATCAAAATACTTAATAATAAGTAATAATAATGAGAGTGAGCGACAAAATTGTACAAAAGGCACGGACACAATAACATTTTCTAACAACTGAAGCAACACCAACAATGCCAACAACAATGGCACACGAGAAAGCTTAAAAAAACTAAGTGTAACAGCAAATGAAATGGAATTTGCAATCAATCAAATATTGCTTAATAATTAAACAATTCAACAAAGTCAACAATCGAAATAAATTGTTATAATAAATTGTCAGCATCAGGTACAAAAGTGGCAATAAGAAAAGGTTACATATCTTAATATAAACGAACGAATACCCTAATATCGGCATAGTTTTTACAATTATTATCGAACTAAGAGATCAAAACTGATGCTGTCGCAAATTGGATTAGCTTTAAACAAATAGACAATCAAAGTGTAAATTTCTTGACTAAACAGGAAAGTTTTCGCTTGGGAAAGAATTCATTTTTCTGTGAAGAATATATGAATAAAATTAAAATTTTAATCAAAAGCTCAAATAAATAATATGCAAAATTTGATTTGTTAAAAACATTCTTTTACTAATTCGGAGATAATAAAGCTTGATATATGAGACTAAGAACAGGGTATTATTATAGATTCTGTGAGTAGTTTTAAAGCTGAAATTGAACAAATCTATCTTTTGAAGCGAAAACATTAAAATTACATAGTTAGAGGACTGTGTTGTAGATTAGTGTATATTAGAAACCCTCGAGCAAGAGCAAAAACAACAATTTCCTATGGCAATCAACTAATTCGTACTCGTTAATTGCGCAAGCACTTCGTGGCTGGAGGGGACGAAGGCGGAGAGAGAGGGTCAGCTTATTGATAAATCTGAGCTTGGACAGACAGCTATATAGAATAGCTATAGTAAGCAATTGAAATCAAAAGTTGCAGAACCGCTGCTGGAACCGTTGCTCGTATAACTAACTAACTATAGATATAAATAGAAATGCGTTCGATACAGATACATTTCTAGATATACAGATACAGATACAGATACAATCAGTAAGACAGTCAGTTGCCCATAGTATTACACATGCTTAAATGACAAATATTTGTTTGTTGTTTAGTTATTGAACGTCGTGAAAAGGTCCAGTCCGCAATCCGATTTGTGGGCTTTTGTGATTCGATTGGTTTGCTGTTGTTTCAATTGTTGTTGTTCTTGCTGTTGTTACTGTGTGTGTCGCTGCTTGTTGCCTTTCTCTCGGTTGTTGTCGCTTTTGTGGCATTCGTTTCGCTACTTTTTCGGGCCGTTTCTTTTTCGGTGGCTGTAAGTAGTTGCCGTTGTTTGTTGGCCCTTTTGTTTGTGCCACAAAACATTTTTAATTATAAGCAACTTACACAAAAGCCAATTGTCATTGTAACTGTTTGGCCAAAGCTCATTTATCAATGCGACAGTTCTAAGTGGAAAAAGCGTGGAAAAACAATGACGGGAAATTGGCTGCGTAGAGAGTGACAGTTGTGATCAACTCAAAGATGCTTGAAATTGTATCAATAAACTGAATTGATTGACGTGCTTTGCAATTCAAAACAACCTATTTAGAGTATTACACTTAGGGTATTACATATATTATATTATCAGTTACACTTAAGTACCATTAAACATTGCGATAACTAATACTCTCTTGCTGTTTATTTGGCTCAGCGTGAATGAACCTTGCATGTAAAGTACCAAAAACAGCAGTATCCCATTTGCCGCCTCTCTCGGCCGCTTGGTTGGCCACAGTTGCCACAACAGTATCTGACGGATACAAAACACCTCGACGCGTATCTTTCAACACGCGCGCTGTGCGCATCAATCACAACTACTTAAACAGCATATGAAAATATGCTCACCCAAAAAAAAAAAAAAAATCTGAGAAGCACAACAGCTAACAAATATTTATTATTATTGTTGGATTTCACGCCTTTAAGCCGACAGATACAGAAGAAGAAATACAAAAACATAGAAAGAAAAGCCCCGAAAAAATGGAGAAAAAAATCACTCTGCTATGCATTGCATTTTTCATATACTGTTTTGTTGCCCATTGTGTGTCCCTTTGTTGTTTGTTATTATTATTTGTTGCTCTTGTTATTAAGCTCTCATTGTTCCATTGGTGCGAGCAATTTCTCATCGCCAACGCAGCTGTATAATAAAATCCAAACACACTTTCCAAACTGCAGTTGTATATGGGGAAAACAAGAAAAGGAATGGAAAGCTTTCGACTCATCCATGAAAATGTGGCATAAGCACATAAATTTCGCTATGCCCCCCACTCCAGCCCATTTCAAACGCTCTGTAATTGTTACAAATTTTTTTATTATCCCTTTTTTCTTTGCTGGGTGACAATCTTTTAGGTAGCTTCCTCCAGTCAGTCAGTCAGTCAGTCAGACAGTCAGTCGGTCCGCCCTTGGGTCAGTGCCTCATTGTCTTTTGGTGTCTACAACCCCCTTTTTGAGGACAACAACATTTTCTCAGCTTGTAAGTTGCATTTTATGGGCCTGGACTGTGGCATCATTAGGTTTGTGCTGAAAATTAGGGTACGATTTATGGAGGTGCCCCGTTCACCGTTGCCCGGTCTGGCAATGGGATGCGCTGCTAATTTTCCTTGAATTTTCCTATTAAAACGAAGGTAAAAGTCAGACCCATTGGCATAGCTTGTAATTTATGTCGCTGAGAAAAAGGAGGCGCTACAAAAGGGAATCAGCTTTCCAAAAATGTGGCCAATTAGTGGCAGCAAATGTCAGCCCTTTCACCGAGCCCCTCCCCTTCGAAAAGTTTACCATTTTGGCAGGCAATTTGCACCTTTTTGACGTGAGCTTTTCGTTGTGTCTGTCACCTAATTGAATTGAGGGCGAGTGCCAAAATCGCTTACTGCTAATCCGATTTGTGGTTGACCATTCAGTTACACGCATCAGTTGCGACTGCCACAAAGCGATTCCCAGACTGGACACCCGCATAAGCCTGGCTTTTGCACAGGGGAAAAAAGGACGAATACTTGTCCTCCCTTTGTGTGTGTGGCTGCGTGTGCACTTGAGTTTTTCTTCTTTTTTCTCATCTGCCTTTGGCTTTTGTTGTATTTTCCATTTTTCCTTTTTTTACGGAACTTTCATATTTTTATTTGTTGCACCCAGTGGCCAAGAAGGCGTGGGGTATAACAGACGCACGAACTCATCATAAACTGATTTCGCTTATGTAAAGATTAACTCGATATTTTTAATATTTATATAAATATTTAAATGGTTTAATTCTGAAATGTCTAATCATTATTGAAGCAACTCGGGCTTAGTCCAATGCTTAATACAGGATAACCTAATAGTCGGGCAACCAACAGTAACTTATACATCTTGTGGTTATATATGTGTGGGAGTTGAATTTGTGGAGGAGGAGCAGCTCTTACAGTTGGCCAGTCAGGCGCAAATTATAAAGGAATTAATAGAGGCAAGGTCCAACAATGGACAGATTTATGCTTTTGTGCGAGGGCCAGTTCAAAAGGAAAACCTCAAAGCATATTATAATGGCGAAGGCAGTCGGATTAGGCATTGAGCACATCTTGACAATCTTGGCAGAAAAATTGGCATTTGAATGCATTTAAATGCGAATATGCAGAATATGTATGCGGTTATTTGTGTACTGAAAGACAAGCCCATAATCATAATGAAGCTGCGCGCTAAGCTGATTGATTGCCCCGTAGGAGATGCTGAAGGACAAGAACTGACAAAAAGAATGCACATAAAGGAACCAATGTTACATTGGTATGATGTAACAGAGACGAACTGCGATAGAATGGGATGAGATGAGATGGAAACTAAGGGAGACAGACAGCTATCCATCAAGGCGCATTTAAATGCAAATGCACAATGGTTGTAGGGCTAACCCACTTAAAACTGTCATTATGATTATTATTGATCATCAGCTGGGGCAGGCAGGCAGTCAGCTCTGTCTGCAGACCTTGTGCCTCAAATAGAGTTTCAATTGCCGAATAATTTGCATATTGCTGCCAGCGATAGGGCTAGTCTGCGGCTCATGAAACAGGTTAGCGGGATTAACTTGCCAATGTTTGGAAAACTTTCTAAGCAAATAACAAAGAAATAACACGATAAAAACGAAACAACAAATGAAACTGAAATTTAATTTGAAATGGAGAAGCAGTAGCTAATAGAGTGAATCAGAGAGAGAGAGAGAGAGAGAGAAAGAGAGAGAGAGAGAGAGAGATAGAGAACAGGCCTGGCCAGGAGCTGAAAAGATCAGAACGAGCTTACTTATGATGGGATTAGCGTTTTGCGAAATGTCATAAGGGGCTGCCAGCTGTCAGCTTAGATGGCTAACTTGATCTTAAGCTGTTTTGGTCATGTGAAAATTATGAAAACAGCAACTTCAACTACTTCGGACGGTGCAATATGGCAATGGTAATGCCCTTAGAATTGCACAAGAGATGGCAAGATCGCAGATCGCAGATCTAGATCGCTAGATCGCCGCTCGTATTACGATCAGGTAAGGAGCATGGCATATTCTCACACGGGACAGCAATTGGCAGAGTTGGAGGACCAGCAGTGGTTCAACTAATCAAAACTGACAAGGCAGTAGACCGGCTTGAGATCAAGACAACACTACGTGATCACCCTGCCTTGATCATCCTGATCCCAATTCCGGGCCTGAAGATGTGCCTGGGATGCTGATTCTTGGGGGGCTGGACGGAAGTGAGTTCATCAAATTAAAAGGTGACAAAAGGGTTGCAACTTACAGCAAAAGTTGCTCGGCTAGCTGCGTCAGGTCAGGTAAAGACAAAGGTCTGACTCAGCATCCTGGCGAGAAGGGTCAAACGTCGACCGAACAGGAGACAATTGACAGCACAGCGAATACTCAGGGCTAAAGTTTAAATTAAATTAAATTCATATGTTTAGACGAGTTCAAAAGTTGAAAACAACCAAAAATACCAAAAGAACAACGAAGCAAGGATGCAGCCTGGTCTGCAATTAGCTGGCATTTGTTTGCCTGCGGGGAGAAGAGGTAAACGTAGAAGTGACCGAAAGAGATCAAGATGATAAGTGCTGTGATATTTTAAGAAAACAATATCAGACTCAGCGAAGGGGTTACATACAAAAACGTTTAGAATGATGAAAGTCTTAAGCTGGAAAACGATTGAATAACTTGTTGTTTGCATTTATGAATGTCTTTCATTTAGAAATATTTGAAATAAAATACTCAAAGTAACGAACTTCAATGTACTCCAAAGGAATTCATTAAAAATGGTTTATTTATTTTTAAAAACTTAAAAAATATATATTAAATGATAAAATCTGGATATGATCTAAGTAGCATTTCATATCAAAGTTTAGAGTATGTAGGAATAGTGTGATTAACTGCGAAGAATTCTCCTAGTTTCTCAAGCCTGGGACAACTTTTTCTTAGGCATGAGTTATAGGCAATGACTAGTCAGCAATTAGGGCAGGCTATTGTCATATTTGTACGGACAGCTGCGATTCACAGAGTTAAGCACTTGAGAGGCAGACAGAGAGACACAAGGAGAGAGAGATAGCCAAGTCGGTAAATTAGCGATCCTGTGCATGAGGAGGACCAGGTCTTGGCACGGGCACTGGTCACGGTCCTTTGATGAATTACTGCGAGCAACCTCTCGAAGAGTTACGCATCGTTTTGTGTCAAGAGTGTCGACTTGATTGGTTCTGACAGCGCGCGAACTAACCTGAACCTGAACCTGAACCTCAATCGAAGAAGGACTGAACGACTGAAGGACCGTGGGCTGAGTCACAGCAGCTGCAAGCGCGAAGATCGCGCCGTGAATTCATGTGGATGATCTTCAGATGACGATGACGATGACGATGATGATGATGATGAAGATTATGAACTTGCAAGGCGCGACATAAGTGTAGCAACTTTGGCATTGCCCAACTGTTTGTTTTGTCGGCGAGCCGAGGGTCACGGAGATAGATGACTGTTGTTGCTGTTGTGTTTGATTTGGTTGATGTTGTTGTCGTTGTCCGCCTCATATGCAAATCAAAGGATATGAATTAACCGCCCTTTGAAGCTGCGCCGGACCAAAAAAAAAAAGAAAAAAAAAATCAAAACAAAAACAAAACCAAACTGAAGCCCAGAGGAACTAAAGATCAAGAGCAACAGCAATGCTGATGAGCGTCGATTGTCTGCCAGCGAAAGTGACCGTGAACGGTGAATAGTATGCTGTGAATAGTGAATAGTGAATGTGAATGTGAATGTGAACGTGAATAGAGACCCTTTTGATTGAATTCAAATTAAAGTTGATACGTTTACGTTTCAGTTTACGGTTCCTATCTGACTCCATTTTGCAGTGACAACTTTGTCTCATGGTTTCCAGTTTTCTTTCGTTTTGGTTTTGGTTTTGGTTTCGGTTTTGATCTTTTTGCTTTTTCACTTTGTCCAACTCTTTGTCGTAACAAGTGAGCGCCTTAACGGTTTCTTTTCACTGCCCATTGAAATTGTAACGGCTGTAAACCCAATAGTTGAAACTGAATGGACAAACAACATTTTGCAATTATACAATTCGGGCGTGGCCAATTTAATGGCCAAACTTTGTTCAAAGGCATTTAAAAAAAAAAAAAAAAAACATTTCAAATCTGGCAATCGCACGCGGCTGATAGTTCCCAAACCTAACCCTTTAGCACCCCACAGCAGGACACAGCAGGCAATAGATCTTCCCATAGTCTTGATAAGAAGGCTGGAGGGCACAAAGTGGGCGTGGTTCGGGTTAGCCGAAAAGGCATCAAATTTGCCAATTTTACAATTTTATTGGCAACGCCCCGCAAAAACCGACAAATGTCAGCAAATTTTAATGGCTTCATTAAAATTGCAAACCCCACACCTCAAACCAAACGCCACTTACCCCTCGCACGCCTCCTGCCCCTTGGTCTAGCAGTCTAACCCTTCGTCATATACGATTTGCATTTGCTCTGAAACAGAAACAGCAACAGCAACAGGAACAGCAACAGCCACAGCGACAACAATAACAATATCGATTAATGGCCGTTACAAATGTTTTCCATTTGTCAGCGTATGTCGCGTTTTGCTATCCACCTTTTCAAAAAAAAAAAAAAAATGACTGGAAAATTTGCGTATCCATTTTGCCCATCGGGTAATTTATGCGAATTTATGATAGGCATCACAAAACTGTGAAATGAATGAAATCAAATGAAATACACACGTGATTTGCGAATCGCTTGCGATTTCGACTTGTGCCGCTTTTGAGGGCTTTTGTGAGGCGGTTTTTGGATCGATTTCCCATGGGTTCCGGCCACAATGAGAAAGGGGAACTGCATAGAAACATAGAAACAACACGCTTGCCTGAGTGACATATGCCACTGCGTATAGTCAATTTGTGAAATAGTAATCTAGTTATAAGTATTCTAATAACACGGATTGATTTAAATTTGATTATATGACTTGGTTTCTTTGATTTTATATGTCTGAGTAAATTTTAATAAAGTTGAAAGATTACTTACATTTTATCGGCATCTTTCACCCCACAAAGCTGGAGCAGCTCGAAATAATAGCCATTCATTCTTGTTTTATTTTTCATTTCATTATTTATTTGAATGTTTGACCAGTGCTAAAATGCCAAATCATGTACAAATGCTAAAGTTGGACATTGTCCCAGGCATGGGAAAAAGAGATAGGAATTCAACGTTCGCTGCCTAATGGAAGTCAGCTTATTGAATAAGCAGATCGATCGTCTTAAATGCAGATGATTACGCGGCAAGACAGACCAGATACTATGATATCAAGGGGCAGCAGCAGAAAAGCCTGCGAGCTGCCGCATGGGAAAAATGCTGTGATATTGTAGAATATCCCAGCTACTAGACTGTACGAGCAGGCAGACAGTGTGGCAACCAGCCAGGCAACCAGCCAGCCAGCCAGCCACTTGACCTTGTCTGTGGCAAGCGTCGGCTGCACTTTTGTTGGATTTTTATTGTTTACTGGTAGCCAGTTGCTGGCAAAGAAGCGTGCATTATCCTGGCTGGCCATTCCATTCGGCCATTTGTGATGCTCAGTGCCCTCTGCCCGCTGCCCGCTGTCTGCTGCCCGCGTTGTCCGTTGCCCGCTGTGCCTTTGTTCTGGCCAAAGGCAGGGACAATGACGTGTACAAAAAACACCTACGTGCCACATTGAATGGCAGGACGCGGGGCGGCAGGCAGCCCGTTGCCAAGACAATGCACTGCAGCAAATTGAAAATTCATTCATGTGAAACGCGCTGGCAAGGTGGCAAGAACGAACGGAGTGGAGGAGGACAACGAGAAGAAGAAGCGAAGTTGGAGGAGGAGAAGATGTTTGACCAGCCTCGGTCTGTAGAGCTGGGCATTAAAACACCTTTAAGCGGATTATAGGAATTTTGACACTTTTTCGGCGTATCCTTAGCGAGTGAGCGACAGTCGCTGCTGCAATTGCAGTTGCACACACAGACAGAGCGCGCGAGAGAGAGAGAGAGATGACCATTGAGAGATGATTCGTTAGGGCCGGCGGGACGCGCCACTTTGTCTGGGTCTTCGGCCTCCGCACAGCTCAGCTCAGCTCAACTCAGCTCCGGCTGCAGTCAATGAATTGTCGCACCGGCTGCGACTTCCACTCTGACTCCGACGACGAGTCTTCTTTTTAGTCTCTGGACTTACTTCTATTCTGTGGCATCGATGAATGAATGAAAAATGCGCACACAAAAGTCAATTACATGCGTTCTCCTGGCGTTCCAGTCAAATAGACGAATCCCTTGCATTATCTTATTTGTGTTCAATATTTTTCTGCTTTTCTTTCTTGTATCTTGTTGCGCTTTTCAGCAAATTCACAAGAATTTCATTGACAAATTCCAAGTTGAAGGGTTTCCCTTTGATTTTGCTCATGTCTTATATCACTTATCCTCTAGCACTTATTTGGCGAGGGCGGCAACGGCCAGTTTTTCAAAACAGTTTTTGAAAATTAACCTTTAAAATTTCATACATACAGAAAGAGCAAAAACTGAAAAATAAAGAAAGTTTATCACACTTAGCAGTTAGTTATAAATTATTGGGGAATAAGTTTATAGAACTGTAGCTACTTCAAAAAATGCTCTTTTGCTATTGTGTTATTTCTGCTGAAGATTGACAAGGGTCTCAGAACACACAAAGAAAACACTCATAAGTGTTGTCTTCTTATATCGGCCATATCAATCGCTGAATCGAAGAAGCGTTGTCAGAACTGTTTTTGGTTTTGGCAGTTTTTCTTATCAATTTGCTGCAAATCTCATAGAACCGTTTGAGCAGCATTGTTTACCTCTATCCCAAAACAGTCAAACACACACATGTGTATCATTAAATCTGCATATGTGTGTGTGTGTGTGTGTTTAATCCTTGTTTGCCGATTGAGATTCGCAAGGATTAAGAGCACTCAGGCAATGATGCGCATCTCAATTGTGTGTGTGTTCTTCTGCTCGATGCGACAATTGTCAAACTGCCGATTGATCGTTGTCGATAAATCTGCTATCCGATCGCTTGAGCAATTCGCGAAACTGTTTGCTTTGTGGCCTATGAAATTGAAGCCGATGTTTATCAGCAGCGGCTCATGCGAAGGTAAAGCTTCGCCCTGTTGCTGACCCAATGGTTCCCCAGGACTAAACCAAACAGAGCAAAATCCAAGTGCGTATGCAGAAAGGAATTTTCTGTATCCTGTTCAACTGGTTAGAAAACAAAATTTTGATTCATGTGTTTAGCAAAGGGTATTTCACAACAGCAGCAACTAAGGCTTTACACATTTTCAGTTTCTTGTTGCATACTTTGAGGCGCCACACAAACTCAAAAAGTTGAATATCTCTATTTATTGGCATATATCTATATAGACATCATACCTTTCCTATTTGTATGAATATAGAACATGCATTGAATAAGCAAACACACTTGATGAATTTTATTCGAACAGAGTATTCAACCACTAAGACTGATCCACCTCCTGCATTCATTGCTTACTTAAAAGCATAGGGTATCTCTTAGCAAAGATGCCATAGCCGTTCTGTTACCATTTTTGTTGCTGCTCTTCAGGCATTTTCCCCCATTTTGATTAACATTAATGAGCAACAAAAAGTGCAAAATTTACATGGCAACAACGTCTTTTTTTTTTGGGCTCTTTGTTGTGCGGGCCTTTTCGAAAAATGTGCTATTGAAATGAGTTGGTCGCAATATGTGGCAGCACCTGTCCCCCCAACAACAGAAGAACGCAACGACGGCAACAAGAGCAGCAACAACAGCGATTTGGGCATTAGAATCCATTGAATTGCCGTTGATTTGTGGCATTTGCATACTAAGGCAAAGGCGCTTAAAGCCTCAAGACTCCAATCGCAATGCCAAACCCAAAAGGGGTCCGTAAGCAGGCTATATATATGTATATATATACAAACAGTCGTATTCACATTATGTATTCATTATGTTCAGCTGCATTTGAGAGGCAGTCAGTCAGTCACTCAGTGGACTCTGACTAAAGACGGGGCTGAGATTGCATTGTCAGCGCCTTTTTGTTCAACTACTCATTAACATTTATTTGCAAGTGCAGAGAATGCAGAGGCAAAGGCAAAAGCAACTGCCATGATAAATATGACAAACAAACAAACAAACGAACGAACGAACAAACAATCAAACAAACGAAAGAAACGAAAGAAACAACGAGCGAATAGACAAACAGACGAACACAACAGACAAACAAATGCATTGCGAAAACAACAAAGAATGAAAACGACGTTCGCCATAATCAACGACTATGCGAATGCTATTCAATTGTTGTTTTCATTTCAAAACATATCCATTTATACGTATAAAACGTGTTGAACAAATTAAGTGTGGGCCATAATCATTATATAACAAATATATATTATTTAAGCATTTATAAAATATTTATAACTCAAACCACAATTAATTCATACTTTGAGAATTTTATTGAAACCTTTTCTATGATATTCAAATAAAAGCTTCAAATATGGGATTGAGTAAGAATTAACAGTGGATTGGGCTTACTAATTAATACAGCCATTTGCAGAGTTCTACCCTAGTCCAGGGTATGCTATGCAATAACAATGGCTGCCTAACAGTAAAAGAGATGCAGATAGGGACAGACGCATTGCCGAAGACAATGTCCCGAGCCAAGTACATAGAGTACATAGAGAGCACCAAAAGGCAGACCAAAATACGCTGGGCTGTTCTAGAACTAACCGGGAGACATACAGAAGGACAGATACATAAAGGAGTTCGAACCGAAAATCAGTTCCGCTTAGTAGTGAATAAAATTGAAGAAAATAAATACATTTTATAATCGATAAAACTCAATATGAGTTTAGTTTAAAGAACATTGCTGGCCAAATTGAAATGGAACTGCCCTCGCACAGCGAATGGCACAGTTGCAATCGTCAGTCAGTCAGTCAGTTAGTTAGTGAAAAGAGAACTGGAAAAACGTGCGCCATTGTTCGGAACTTGCATTTGTTGACTGACAATTGGCAAAAAAGGTAACGAGTGCAGAGCGAACTGCTTGCACTCTATACCCGCATCTAAGCCACTCCCTTCCTCGCCCCCTTGAGTGGTGCCACCCAAAGCCACCCGCCCAACCAGCCAAGAGCGGGCGAGTCTCGAGTGTTGTGGCAGAGCAGCTCAAGTCATTAGAGCCAAATTAAATTAGAATTGGAATTGGAATTAGAGCATTGCGATGAGGTTGTGTGCATTTGTCATTAGTTTGTTGTTAATTAAAATGAAACCCAAGTGAGAGTCGAGACAGTTGAATGAAATCAAAATCAGCGCTAAAAACCGCCCCACAAAACAAAAGCAAACACCTGCGCAGCACACACACACATACACACACACACACACTCACACACACACAGCTCTAAAAACAATGGCGACAAATGGAGCTGTCGCTGCTGTCGTCGCCGACGTCGTCGTCGTGGTCGCAGTCACTGCAGTTGTCACGGGCAACAGGACACCAAGGAAATTAACAGAACAAAGCGCTGCATGAATATGAAATGCAGGAAATGACTTCGGCTTCAGTTAAGGCTTGGGCAGCAGCAAGGACTTTAGCGACGCATTTTAAAGAGCTCCCCGTAGATGATTAGCCAAAAAAAAAAAAAGAAACGATGTAAAGGAAATATAAATATATATTGCAAAGAAAAGGAGAGCAGTCCAGGCAAGTCAGCATCCGTTAGAAAAGTGTCCATTAAGATTAGTTGATTTTGCTTTCGATAGTTTGAAGCGTTAAGTAAATGCGTTAAATAAACAAAAAACGCATAAAAATACAACTCCCATTTGACTCCCAGGCATGTAAAATATTTGTATTATCCCAACCAGAAGCAGTGCCGTTCGTCCGCAGTCGCAGAGCCAGTTCCAATTGGAAACGCCCACCAGCCGCCGACATATGCAGCAATAGACGACAACGATGGCGAGCCTTGCTAGTATTGTCGTCTCGCTCGCACAATAAGGCGACACCTGCTGTGCGTGGCGCTCAATTGGCGCTCTCTTCGAGCTCATTCGCTCTCTCTCTCCCTCTCTCTTGTGCGCTCGCTCTGTGCCATAGTGTTACTCTAGCTCGCTTACACGTGCACTCCTTCACCAGCTCGCTCTCTCCCCCTCTCTCTCTCTCTCTCTTTCTCTCGCTGTCTGCACAGCTGAGCGGTGCTCTTTTTACTTTTTAAGCGTCGCATTTCTTTGCTGTTTTTTCTTGGCACAAGTGTCACCTGCACCTCTCACACAAACACACAGAGAGAGAGAGCGAGAAGAATGCTTCTCTCTTCTCATTAGCATGAATACATGTTTTTCTTATGTTTCAGTTTCAGGTTGCACAACGTGCGTATTTTCACATATTACAAATTGTCATCAAAAAAAAAAAAGGAGAAATCTTATTAATCAGAAACAAAATCAAACAAACAAACCAATAACAAGCTGCGGCTAACCAGTTGGCAATTGCATAAGTGTGCGTGTGTGTGTGTGTGTGTGTGTGTGGAGCGAGAGAGCGCTAACTAAAAGTTTGCATGGCAAAGCTTCGGGCTCCCCACTGACTGACTCTGTGCATGCGTGTGTGTGTGTGTGTGTGGTGTGTGTTTCGTCTGTGGCTGTCGGCTGTAGCCAACCCCCCAAAAAAGTGACAAGTCCGTGAGACTCGTTCGTCTGGTGGCTCGTTGGAGAGCGCGCGCCAAGTTTTTAGTTACGCGTCGGAACGTATCCGTTGAATAGCCGCCAAGCCAAAGGCAGCGCTTAGAAGTCGCAACAGCAGCAACAGCAGCAACAGCAACAGCAGCAACAGCAACAGAAGCAGCAGCAGCGACGGCCTTAGTTTTAAACCATAGTTGAATAATAATAATAACAACAAAAACAACAACAATAAGCAGACCGGAAAAACGTTTTATGGCAAATAACTGGGCAAGTTTGTTGTTTTGTCGTTTTGCAGTTGTCAGTTGCAAGTCTTACGTTGCATCAACTTAACGAAACGCTTAAGCGACGGTTAAATACATCAATAAAACTGACCAATAAATACGTACAAAGCAAAAGTAAAGTGCGTTTTTCAGTGATTAGCCAACGCCACAAAAATTACAAAAAAACCACGAAATTGGAGCTCAAGAAAAGTGCTCATCAAAACATCAATGAATTTAAGATCGATGCACAATAACGCGTGTTGCTCACCAAATCGTGAAATCATAGCCATAAGCTACTTATTTTAATGTTAAACAATAACAACAACAATAGTGTTATTTCCATACTGAATGAATCAATAAACGAATGAAATAAGCACCTAAAAAAATAAGAGCATAAGCAAATAAACAAAGATAAATAAACATAAACTAGTGATATTCAACATGTAAAGTGTAAAACAAACAGCAGCAACACACACAAATATAAATACAGATACAGATACCTATACAGATACGTATAAATATACAGATACAGAGACAGATACAAAGCTTTGATCAGCTCAGTTAAGTTAAGCCCATAAATGTCTCTCATAAATTGTTCAAAAATTATACAAAACTCAACATTTTATGGAAGCCGGCGCGGAATTTAAGCCAAACAAACCGACGCCTCGCAGCAGCCACAGCAACAACAACCACAACAATAACAACAACATTCACATCCATAGCTATTAGGTATTATATAGAATATACTTAAGTATATTTGCTTCCAAGCACAGAACAGCAAATACAAAGGAAATGCAGCACCATTTAAGGTAAGTCCGAATAGGACTTCGGAAGCCTAGCCAATATTAAGTTAATTACAAATGTCCTTAGACTCTATCAATTATTTCCGTACTCTTCGTATATGTGTGGTTTTTAAACTGAAGAACGATGTACGCATTTATGTATAAATAAAGCCATCAAAGAGTATACAAAACCAATTTCAATGTTAGAAACTTGACTTTTGAAATGAGTAATTTTTTTATGGTCACACATTTAAAATTGAATAATCACTCGGATTGTGCCGAATCATTATTGTCGGAATCTTTGTGGGTTCGTTTCGCTCGTGTCGACTCTGGCTTTCAGTTTTTCAACAATCACATCCTTCTTCGCTATGTTTGCTCATTTCATTGTTTGTTTTTCCAAGCTAAGAGAGCGTGGAATTCAAAATAAACGATATTAGCAGAAACCAATCGCAACAGAATGGATTAAGCCCTATAAATACAAAGGAAATAAACATGAACCCAAAAGCATTTACAGTTTCGGAGAGCCCAACGTTTTTACAGTGTCAATCGTATTTCCTGAAGTGTATTATCTTTTGGTAAATATCAATTACAAGAAAGGCAAGCTTCAGCTTGAGGCGTCCTGTACTTGTTTTCCTTCACTTATCCAGAATAGAGGTCAGCGTTGGAAATGACGCAATCTGCTAAATACACCTGCAAATAATGAACAAATAAACGATTTAGTGACATGACTTCTAATGAGAACCGAACTCCAATTCTGATCTGATCTAGCTTGCACTACTTTGAGGCGATACTAAGCACAAGTGTGAAATGCTGATCTCAACACCAAATACAACTGTGTAAATAGAGTTTTGCTAATATACAATGGCAGTTCCATATTTTGCGTCTTGGCCGACAACTGGAACTGGAATATAAGTGTGTACACAAATGAAGCCAAATATAGGTCCAGATGTTATCCAAGTTAGTGTGCGATAGACAATTAAGCTGGCTGTAGATGAAGCTAACTAGCGATATTCGCACGTCTCGTTACAGAAACAAGTCGCAAAGAGCTGGCATTCTAATTAATATCCATATATTTGTATTCATATTGGGTATTGTTTTGTTGAGTTTTGGGATTTGCCCTTGGCACGAACTTGACACTAAACCAAGAGATACATTTACGATGCGATTGTTGCGAGTGTGAAAGTTCTTAATTACAAACATTAGGGGGCCCCAGCGGCTTAGGGCTACGGATCACAATCACAGCGTGTGCCCAAGAGACACTTTTCAATGGGGGAATGAAATGAAAAAGACGGGGACAGGGATTGGGATTGGAACAACAGAGAGACAAGAGTCCGAGCATAAGTAGAAGCGGAACGATACATTTCAACACAAAGTGGAGACACTTAAAGCTCTACCTGTATTGAATTGAGATTCTCGACTTCTCTGACTTCTCGATTCTTGAGCCTAACTGCCACTCCAGAGAGCTGCGGCTGTTGCAACAGCCTCTGGGTCTCGTCTCTGCGCAGGCTCAGCATGTGGCTAAGCCGATCATAATTCTTGTTTGACACTCCAACAAACGGATGAACAAATGAACGAGAAGCAAGACAGGGATCCCAAACTGTCCGGTTGCCCAGTTGCACAGCTGCCCAGTTGCAGTCATTCAGTCTGCAAGTCTCGCGGTCTGCCAACGACAACGGGTAGCCCGTGAAAACAAGTAGGAATGTTTAACATTCCCACTACTCAACTATGAGATACTCTGTAATCTAGAAAAATACGCACAGACTCATCAGCCGCAACTATTAGATACTCTCTGCGATTTCGAATGACATCAATCAACAAAACGAAAATTGAATTGAAAAGCAGTTAGTTCCTTTAAAGATGTATTCAGTATGGTATACCCTACACTTGTAACTGGTAGAGAGTATAAATATTCGCTGATCGGCGGGGCAATTTACTCCTACTGCGTCGACGAACCGCCGCCAGAGATTTGCATAACAAAGAGAAAAGCGTAGACGAAGGCAGTCGTTGCAATGCTCATAAATAACTTGGCTGATATCTATTAACGCTTTTACTGGTGTTACCGGATTAACGCTAGAGCCCAAAAGCAGAGCATTGCAATCGCATCGAATTGGATATTGGGCTAGCAACTCAAGTGGCCCACGCACTATTCATATTTTGATTGATAATTTGTTGGACAACTTTTGTAAACTGAATGATTTCCGTTAGTTCTGGCAGGGAATGGGCTGCATCAGGGTTGGGGTTGGGGCGGTGGTATCTCTGGTAGCATTGCTGATGATATTCACAGCAAATAAAAATATCTGGAGTGCAATTTGTGCACAGCTGGTGGTGCAACCGTTGCTGCTGCCAGTGGCCTGTGGTGCGCTCCAGTTCCAAGCGAGCACCACCACATTTGGCAGCAGCAGCAACTGTTGCAAGTTGCTGCCAAACCATCTTGACAACACAAAAATTTGTTTGCACTCCATAAGGATTACAAAAATATGCATGTCCCCTTTCCCCCCTTTTTTTCTGCAGCAGGTTGTTGTTTCTGCAGCAGACCCTCCAAATTTTGTATATATTTTTTCTTCTTTCATTTAATAAATTTCATGCTTAATACGCATGCCTGGGCAATTTTTACTTTAACACCAAGTGGATAATGCCCGGAAGCAGTGCAGATGTCGCAGTTGTCGCAGGATACAAGGGAGTTATGGACACGCCGGCGGAGAAGATAAAGGGGGAAAGGATAACAATCCAGGCATTGAGATCGAAGCAGCGGATTAACTGTCTGTCCGTCTGTCAGTCTGTCCAGAGCCAACAATAAACAAAGAATAAGCGCACTGTGAATTGTCCATAAAATTGGCAGCAATTAAGCATGCCCAACATAAAAAATATTATTTCTTAAAGTTAATAATAATCAGTGATTTGTTTGTATTGCGTACTTTTTTGCTTCTTGTATTTACTATATTCGCATACAAATTATATAATTCGAGCAAAGGCAGATACTCTTCACAATAAAAGCCATATTTAACTTTATCGACTACCACACATTTGCCAAATGTATAAAAAATAATAAGAATCACTGTAATTGCAGCACAGTTTTTCAAATCGACAGAGCCAAATGCTTTGTGGACTATAATCTAGCCAGAACTGTAGTAAATGATATTAACAGAATCGCTTACAGTTTTTTCGTTTAGTGATTTATTTAAAAAAAAAAAATATATATATGGCCAATCAACACAACAGTCTAAGCAATACGAACCCACACAATTGGGAATGTACTCAAATCGACGCTGAAAGTCTTTAACCATGGAAATATGTAGTGCAGATGACGTATTGGTCGAGCATCGCATTAAATGGGGACTCTATCAACTTGTATATACATATATACTCGAATGTCTTCCACACGCCCAACTCAATTGTACTCCAGAATCGAAGCGTTGTCCTCGTCATCGCTGCACCATTAAGCAAATTGAAAGCGTTTAGCCGGACGCTGGCGGGGATCTGCTTCTTGACCATGAACTGGCAACCCTATTCGCCTGTGTGTGTGTGTTTGTGTTGTGGTGTGTATTTAACACATTAATCCGAGCGACCCACACTTGGTATGGGCATCGAGTGGGCTGCATAAGTCCCGATTATAATGCAGGCACATGTGAATTGAAAAGCCGAGAATTGAAACCTATCAACGGCAATGACCTGACTTGACCGTATTTAAAAAGAACCAAAACCGGGCAGAAAGAAGAAGCAGACAAAAAAAAGAAGGAAAAAATGTGAAATGGTCTTCAAGTGCCCCGATGCATAATGAACAGGATGTTACTGGACGCCGTTGCCGTTGCCGTTGCCGGCGTGTGCAGCTCCGTCCCCTTAAGTAAGGGTTGACATTCGGTCGACAGAAAAGGCTTCATTCAGCCGGAATCTCGAGTTGAGGTGGCGACCGCCAGCACAGCCAGCAAGTGGCTCTGGGGTCCATTGTTTCTACTTCATGGAAAGGGGATGCGGTCTGTCGTCGAGCTTTGGAGCATGGGCAGGCGACAGGCGACACACTTTTAAAAGCCCAAATCAATTAGTTAATTGATTAACAAAGCTGAAGGGGGATGCATAAGGTTTTCAGCGTAGGCCTTCAACATTTGTGGCCATATTTTTAAACATGGCTGTGGGGTTCTTATTAGCAAAGTTATCGATAACCGAGTAATACTAGATAATATTCCGTTATCGAGTTTAATATATTTAAAAAAAAATTGAAATATGAAATTAATCAATTTGCGAACTGATCTTGTTTTACAAATAGCTCAACTCTTACTCTTCAAAGCACCTTAACCACCGACACCAATAGAACCACGCCAGCCACAAACACAACAACACAATCCCGGCCACAAGCCAGCAACAAATCCACTGCAGCTCCATCTGTAAAATGATGGAACGTCTATCCACACATTTGTCACTCTCGGGATTATCGCTCGCACATCCATTGCAGAGTCATTTGAGCTCGGTGAGCTCCAGCAGCGGCACACATCTGGGCCAATTGATACAGCATCATCAGCAGCAACAACAGCAACAGCAACAACAGCAGCAGCAGCAGCAGCAGCAACAACAGCTTTCCACAGAACAGAGCCACGCCCACAGTCACGCCCATCATCACACTCAGCAATTGGCGCTGGGTCAACTGGGGCAGCAGCATCATCATCATCAGTGCAACAGCAACAGTAGCGGCGGTTCACCTAACGGCGGCGGCTCCTCCGCATTGGGCCTGCATCCACATTTGCACCACTCGGCGGCGGCCGCAGCAGCAGCACATCATCTGAGCGCACAGCACTCGCAGCTGCATCAGCACCACCACGTGGCAGCAACAGCAGCAGCCGTACAGCAACAGCAACCACACTCAACAGCCTCGCACCACACAACCCAAGCAGTCAGCTCGGCAGGCAGCTCGCTGCACAGCCAATCGCAGGCGCAGTCGCATCAGCCGCACAGCAACGGCCTTGGCCAGCATCACAGTCTCGTCAGCTCCGGCTCCAGCTCGAGTGCGCCAGTGCATCACACGTCCAGCACTTCCAGCACATCGAGCAGCGTCATGGCAGCCGCTGCAGCTGCACATCTGCACCACAATTCACAGGCATCACCCATCAGCAATCTGCACCAGAACATGGGCAGTCTCATGAACAGTGGCAGCAGCGCCAGGTGAGTCAGTGCAACAGCTAACAACAACAAGTATTCTTTGAACTATTTAATAGTAGACTAGTTCAAAGAATACTTTATGATAACAAAACTGAAGCAATTTTTAAATTACCAAAATTGTATTGAAAATATTGATTCACCACTAAAATTGTATTGTGAAGAGTTCATATTGGGATAACTTGCCTTTATTGAATTCACAGCGATGTCTTCTTTAGCCTGATGATACAGAATACAACGAAACGACAGAATGAGGAGCACATAAAACGTCCAATGAATGCGTTTATGGTCTGGTCACGTTTACAACGACGCAAAATTGCTCAGGATAATCCCAAAATGCACAATTCGGAGATATCCAAAAGGCTGGGTAAGTGATCATAATACTTTGTAATATTCAAGTCCAGACAGTTGCGTTGAAAGAGTAGCGGATTGTATATTTATGAATTATGTATATGTTGCAAATAAATAATAATAATCTAAGTCTCAAGAACATGCAAGCCTCTCAGCTGGGCTCTGACTTGTGGCCAGAATGCATGGGGCACTTTAATCTCTTTCCTTCTTTAACGAACCACAATAGGTGAGAGCGATGGCTTTATGTGTGTACATACATGTATTCATATATTGCACAAGCACTCGTTGTATGTTTGTAATCTGAAAACAATGAATAAATCTCACACAAAACTAAATTAAGAGGCGGCACACGACCTGCCAATCTCTCGCGCCCACTCGCTCAGTCACCCCCACTCTCTCTCTCTCTCTCTCTCGCTCTCTCGCTCTCTGCCTGTCCCACTCTCTCGTTTACCTCTGCAACTTAAACTAATCAACGTAATACCGGCTGGTATACCAACCGCACCCCTCCACAACTGCCACCCACTCCAAATTCATGGCAATGACAATGCCAAACCAAAAACTCGCTCTCAACGCAACTGTCAAAACTGACAAGCGACTGTCAAACAACGGCAGGAAGAGCAGATCGAGCCGAGGAAGCTGTTGATTATGCTGGAATACGGAGACGAGAAGGGTTGCCTGCCTGCCTACAATCCATCCCCACCCCCAACCGCAGTAGCAAAGGAGACTGTGCCAAATCATCGACGCCTGCCTGCTGCCGCATTGTCTCGCCGCTTAACTAGTTGCAAAGTTAAGTAGTTTTTTGTCGGGTGGGGCGGCAGCGGCTAATCCTACGCACAAACACAGCGAACCTTATCTGGGCTATGCCTACGGGTTTCGGGATACGGGATTCGAGATTTTGGTTTCCAATTCGCATCAAATTCAATTTCAATCACACACGCAGCCAGACAGACAGACAGACAGGCTAAGAGGCACGTGGCAAGTGACAGCAGAGATCTTTAGCATAACAATGAGGCAACAGGCGCTGCTACCTTTTGGCCAACTCATGCATATTGGATGAGACTTGAGCAGCATAAGCAGTAAAAAAGAAGAAGAAGAAGCAGGAGAAGGAGAAGGAGAAGACTGCGCTCCTTGCTGCTCCTTGCACTAATCAGGCCCACAATATACAAAATACTGTCATAACAGCGATAACAATAAGCCCAAAAAGCGTTCCTCATCGATAACAGGCAAAAGTATATGCCACAAAAGTTGGTGGCAGCCATTTTGTGCAATTTTTTAATAAAACTCGACGGGGCTTCCAATTTCAATTCCACTTCCATTTCCATTCGCTCAACTCCCATCGAGTTGCGCTGCGTCTGAAGCACTTGTGAAATGACTTTTTCTTTTTTACCTTTGTTTAAGCAAAAACAATGCAAATTAAACGCGACTCACTTGCAGTGCAGTTGAGCGCAACAACAACAACAACAACAACAAAAACAAAAGGCGAACTCGCTGCACTTGAATGCGGGCAGCTGGCCAGAAGGGGGCGCGGTTGTTACTGAAAAAGCCAGCAAATAATCCACAAGTTAACGACTTCAAGTTACCACGTTAAGATTTTTTGTATTCTCAAATAGAAAAACCTGATTTTCTTTGAGCTGGTTTTCAAATGAATTTCAAATTCGATAACTTTAACATCTATGACACAGTTAAGATTTGATTACGTTATTCTGTTTATTTGCTCAAGGTACTCTGTATTACTGAATATATGAAACCAATTTAATATTTGTACAAAAATCTAAAACAATATGAAAAATGTGTATGCAGTCAGAACATTCATAAATTGGAGTAGAGGGTGTAACCAGGCAATGAGGGTGGCTACAACCAATGTTGGTGATGTTTTTCACAGCCATTAAAGGCATTTCTTAATCAGGCAACTGACTGCCTTAAAAACGTTTTTGAACGCAACGTTTCACAAACTCTCAGACTCTCAAACCAGAGTTCAAGTAGCAGGCCAAACCAATATATGAAAATCGATGCCTAACAAACAACAGCAACAACAGCACCAACAGTCTAAACACAATGTACACTCTACAACAAGCTTGGGCTTCGAAGCAGTCGCTTTTTGGTGGTCTGAGATTTTGAAGGAAGGCGCGAGCTTTGTTCGCATTTCATTTCACCTTTTTTGTCGATTTGGTTCTTTTTTGTTGCTGTTGTTGTTGTATTTTGGCAAATCCATTATATCAATTGACAGTTCTGTGTAATATTTGCTGTCAGTTGCAGCTATTGTTAAGTTTGCTTTACTTCTTTTTTTTTGAGCAGGGAGTACGAAGAAGACGCCGGTTGCCATTGTGGTGAATGAGCTGCTGCTGGTCAGAGTGGGGCAAAAGGAGGCTCAAGATGTAGGTAACTCGCTTACGTAAATAGAAAAGAAAAAAACAGGACCTTTTCCAAGCTAAACATACATGAAATTGGCAGTTTCCTTGAACGAACTTTGAGGCATTTTACAGTTGAAATTTAAAACTAAGAATATCCATTTAGACCTATTAAATGCTTAAAGTTATGCTCAATTGCAGCCGCAACAACAATGGGGCAACTCTGCCCAAATTAAAAGGCGAAATAAACCATTTGCCACATTTAAACAAATGATAAAGTTTTGCACTTGAAAAAGTTTGCCCTGGCATTCAATTAAATGAAATAAAATAAATACATAAAGGGGCTCATTATGAAAAATTGTGCAGAGAAAAGGCGGCAAGCAAAAAAAAAAAACTGTGGCATCAACAAAGGCGCCACAAAAAATGGCGGCGCGAAAGCTACTTTTTTAAAAACGCAAACATACACATACAAACACACACAAGCACACAGCACACACACACACACACACACAGATACAATGCGAAAGGCACACTGCAAGAGAGCGTCGAGAGTTGAGTAACGGTAACTGGCAACTGGCGACTGGCAACTCTGGAGAGCTCTTCAGACGCCGCCGTCGCCGTCGGCGTTGCCATTTATTTTATTATGCCAAACAAAGGGCAAACAAAAACAACAGCAAAATAAAATAAAAATAATATAAAATAAAAAAATAAATAAAAAAATGTGTGTGGTATAGAAAACAATTTTGTTGCGCTGGGGCTTAATTGAAATTGTAACTGTCATTAATTACTGTCTGGAAATTTGAATTAACAACAAAACAAACAATAGGCGACACAAACAACAATCACAACAACAACAACAACGACAACAAGAACCACGTCAACAAAATGGCAGTCACTTTTGTTGTTGTTTGGAAAATTGTTTTGAAAATAATTGAAAAACCTGTCGAATCGCCTTCGTTTCCTTTTTTAATCAAAACTCTGCCCGCCCAGCTCCTGCGCGAATATTAAATAATGTTAAACAAAGCCCCCCCGAGAGATGGTTGACTACCCAACTGACTGACGACTGACGACTGACGGGTCTCGAACAGTCGATGCTCGAACAATGGCCAAAGACTTTGACTCGATTCTCGGATTCGATTGCCATTGCGATTGCGACTTCGTTTCGCATTGCGCATTGCGAGCACAAAAGGTCGAGCTCTCAAGCCTTTTGCCCCACCACTCTGCAACTTCTTTTGTTGCACAATAAAGCCCAAACAATTGATTAGTTTGCAATTGAGGAAAAATGGAAAACGTTTCCCCTTTTTTCAGCAGCAGACAGCATTTCGAACTTGAAGGTCGGCCTGCCAATTGGCAGGTGTGTGTGAGACGACACTCGAATTATGTGTCAGACAGTGGGCGGTTGTGAGCTCTTAATTACAACACGCCCAATCAAATCGAGCAGCAGATACATTCAGCAATTCTTTCATTATGACAGGGAAGCCAAAGCCAGACTAATTAAAGTAAACCAAAGAAATACATATTTAAATATAAATACTCGTATTTACATTTTCAATGATCCTCCGATATATTTAGTTGTAATAAGGACTATTACGTCCTATAGAGAAATTCTACAATTTAGTTATTAAACATTTAATATGACGATCTATTGTAGCTAGGGAAATCATCTTGAATCAATTTTATAGAATCGATGTGTTCAGTGGACTTTTAAGTACTCGATTGTCCCTCTGTCGTTTAACGAATAGAATAAGAGCTCAGTTTTAACGCCTATCCAACACTATTCAAGAGCATCAAATCGCAGGGCAAATAGTTTAATCGGTGGTCAAATTATGGGTTCAGACAGAGAGCAAACGGTCTAGTGGGCGCCACACTCGGAACAGAGCAAATATAGCCCAAGGGTCCAAGTCGAGACTCCGTAATCCCCATAAGTAGCCCAATTGTGTAATGTGTGAGTGTGAACTTCAACTCGAGAACTGTCCCAAAAATAGCACTCATTCCCCTCACCTTACTTATTTGTAAGGGTCTGGAAGTGAACAAATTGTGGCTCGGACAAGTTAGTCGTAGTAGCCCCAATTGTAAAACTGTGTGAACTACAAACTGCAACTGGAGCCGGCATCTGTTCAATATTTACCCTGTGTTTAGCACCCACAGCGTTTTCCAGTGTTTCTTCATGTTGCTGTTGTATTGGGGAAAAACTTGTTAATTATGCTTGAGCCAGTCCGAACTCGGGCACTGTCTGCCACTCATCTTGGCAACTGTCATGTGCAACTTGTACTTGTTTTTCATATCAATTATTAAGCCGGCCACTCAGCCAGTTCGCAGCGAGCAGGGGACGGGAGAAGGGGTTGAGGGGGCTATGGGCGCCAGACGACAACGGGCAAACATAGACATTGTCCAATTGTCATCCTTTTGTGGCATGTCAACTCAGCCCTCCTTAGTTTATACAACTGTACAACTTGTAGATAATACTCCCACTGTTTTTCTCTTGATCTCCCTTTCTCGCTCGTCTTGTTTATTATTATGTGAGTTGTCTGCAAGTCTATGCCTCCAGCTATATATTTGCCCCATAAGGTGTCGTGTGCACAGGAGTTGAGTTGTGCATTTGATGCCCAGTTGCCACTTGGACGGCTTGTCAATGTATCTATAAATTAGTATTTTAGCAGCAACTGCCGGTAAAAGGGGCAGCTACTTCCAATATGAGTGGCTCCAAGTTGCTGGTTGGGGACAGGGGCACATGTCTAGTCTTTGGGCGCAATTGTGCTTTTGTGTTGCGTTTATTGTTATAGTAGTTTTTGTTGGACTAACTCACTTAGGGTGTGTGTGTTTGTGTGTGTGAGTGTGTACGAGTGTGTGTGGGCCCGACAGCCGTTTCTTCTAAGCCCTGTTAACGTCCTGGAGCTGAGAGCTTGCTTGTCATTAGTGTTGTGTATTATTATTGTTGTATTATCAAATAACAATGACATTTTTGTGTGTCTGTGGGGTGTGTTTGTTTCGCTTGTCAGTGACTAAAATTACACATTATAACTAATTAAGGAGATTTCCCTGGAGTCCGTTTGTGGTCTTATACATATGCGCCAACTAATTTACTTCCAATCTGTTCCAACTTTTTGCATAATAACAACGATTTGCCTAAATAAAAGGCTTTGTATGAATAGAGAAGCGCTTAAAGATAAAAATGGGAACAATAGATGGACTTCGAAGGTTCTTTATATATATCATAAATGGACAAATGGTGATAATTTGTGTTGAATAATTTGAACAATATTCTTCTTGGTCTTTTTCGTATACGATGAAGATTCATTTTTATGGATGAGAAAAAATGAAAGTTTACTAGCTAAAGTTAAATCAAGAATTTAAATTCAACTTAACGCTAATATTTTTTATATAATTTTGAATTTTAATTCAAGTATAAATAAAAGCCAATTATTATAATTGTACAGCGTAAATTCATTGGAAATATTGTTGAAGTCGTTTTATTATTACTTTGTTATCAATACTGCTGCATTTTATTGTTATCAGTCTATGTTAACTATATTAATTAATTCAATTACTTAACCGCATTTAATTAGAGCTGAGCTAATAAAAATGTGTATAAGTTGGAGCTTAAATAGAAGGTCAATGATACAAGCATTCCAATTCCCTAATCCAAGGCTAAGCACAGCATATGCAATATATCGACTCATTTGGGGCAAATAAGTGAAGGGGAGAAGACTTCGCTCTTGTGAGCGTTTTAGACTTTATCAGCAGCCTTGTGACACATGTCATTATAACATTTTACATTAACTTAAAAACATTTGCAATTTGTGCGCACAATGAGGACCCACAATCTGTCATACAACCAAGAGGGTCCTGCCTGCCACTTGCCACTTGCCACTTGCCACTTCTGAGAGTATATATGTGGCACGTGCATATGCCATGTATTCATTCAGTACAAATATAATAGCGAATACAAATACAAATACAACTTACATCCTCGAAGAGCGGGAGAGCGAGACAGGAAGTGCGACACAAGCACGCCCCCAAATGGGCCCAAGCCACCTGCTGGTTTCGGGCCATTATCGTGCAAGGACTCGGGTATCGTTCTCTAACCAGTCAGTGCCGATCTGAGCCGAGTTGAATGTGGAGTGAGTTGCTGACTGAACTGAACTGAGTTGAAATGCACTGACAAACAGGCAACGAGACAAACAACGAGACAACAACAAGCGACGACAATGCCAAAACTGGCAACAATGGTGGTCACATAGACAGGGACGGGGACGGGGACATGCTATAGATGGCCAAAACGGCAATAGAAAGAGATAGAATGAGTGGGAGAGTGAGTGAGCGCCATGCGATGGAAGTGGCAGAGAAGGAAGATGACAACATTGTCTGGTATCCTTCTTGCTAGTGGCAGACAAAACAAGTTTACACGGCTTGTGTGTGTGTGAGTGTCTGTGTGGCTGTTAGGAAATTATGTTGATGTGCGTCCAGTTCTGGAGCAGGTTGACATGAGTGTGTGCTTCATTGTGTTGCCACATTTTGACAACGGCTTCAAGTGCCCAACGTGAAGCATCCCATGGATTAACAACTTCTGTGTAGTACATTTATCTATATATAACTCGTTTCCAGGTGCCGAATGGAAGCTGCTCACAGAGGAGGAGAAACGTCCTTTCATCGATGAGGCCAAACGGCTGCGGTAAGCTAAGCCCCAACTACCCCTACACCTCCTCTCTCGTCTATATTAAGCTTGCCATTTCTTGTATATGGACAGTGCGATGCACATGAAGGAGCATCCTGATTACAAATATCGACCTAGACGCAAACCCAAAGCTCTGAGACGCGATGGTTACCCATATCCCATGCCATATCCATCGGTTCCCGTGGAGGCGTTACGAGCAGGTATGCAAGATCATCACAAACTAGCTTAAAACACTTTGAGCGGACTGCATTTTGCTCAAAAATAAAAGCTCCAGATTAAAGATTAAAGCAGGCAACTAACATGAATACAACAGGCTTGCAAATAAATCTGAAAAATATTGTACTTTACACATAGAATGCTGCTGCTTGAACAATTAAGTTTTAGTAAATAGTTTTCGAGCTTGGTAAGCTCCCAATAAGGGGCTATAATATATGTATGTGTGTATTTTAATTTTATTTCGAGCCACACTCAGCAAAAACATCAATTAAATTGTAAGCAAACATGAGTTGCGAACCCCTTGAAAGCAAACACTAAAAACACAACAAATTATGCAAAGCAAGAAGGCGAGCTTTATGAGCTAGGGCATAAGACAAATGCAAATGTGGCACGGCATATGTATGTATGGATGTATGTGGCACGGTCCCACCCAGTCGCTGGAATAGAAATAACCCAAGAGCTGAATGGAAACATGACAAACTATACTCACACTTGGTGTGCCTGACTGGTTAGGTTTTTTGTGAGCCCCCCTCCCGACCTGAACAATATGGCGTCGCTGCTGGGACAGGGTTGGGGGTGGCAACTAATAGCCGGGCGAACCACCCGTTCACAAGCCCTGACAAACTGTGAAGTCATCATCCTGGCTTAACAACTCAATTCAAGTGACAGCACAGACAAACAGACATACAGACAGAACACATAGCACAAGCATAAGTTACCATTCATGATTTGCCATACGAAAGCCAAAGGGGGCTGAGGGGTCGGCAGTGGCAGGCCGCTGTTTCATAGTTTGTTTGGTAGTTTGTCTGGTTGGAGGTTTTAAATTAGCATTTGTCACGGTATTTTTTTTTTTTGTCTCTTTTGCCCCGGTTGGACCTCAAATTTTACGCAAGTTTCTTGGATTCAGTTTTGTGATGTGGCAGCAAATTTGTGCGTTGGCGGTTTAGGGATCAGTGAACCGGGCTAAGGACAATGCCATCACGATGATTTATGCGCAACGGAAATGATAATAAAAATGGTAGGAAATGCGTAATAAATAAAACGAATTAGTCCTTAGACTACTCAACTATCACTTCAATGCGCACACGGCACCATATAAAATGCCTGTGTGCTACAACTGAGGCATGCAACAGCTTTGTGCTGCGCATGGAGTGAATTGATTAAGAATATAATGGCGAAAATCACGAAAGAGTTGGAATTAATGGAAAATTAGAACGCCAAATGGAAATAGGAATAAGAGGCAATAAATGAGATTCTAGAATTACTACAAGAATATATAGCCAAGCAGGATCTAATCATAAATAATTCAACAGATCATTTATACTTTGAAAGCTAATCATTTTGGAACTTGTCTTGATGCATAAAAACACAGCTCAAGCTTCAACCGCTGTCGTTTCACACAGATTTATTTTTACTGCGATGTTAATTTTAACAACAAAAAAATAAATAATAATAAATAAACAAAACTGCCAGCTACCTGTAAAAGTTTTGTGTAGTACCTAATCCACTATTGTCTGGCATAATGGCAATGAAGACGATGCCATGTCGAAATGTCGCTACTTGAGCTGAACAGAAACGCTTTCAACTTTGTTGTCTAAGCCATTTTAATTGCCACAGCAGTTAACAATTTGTACAATTTATGGATTGAAGCGCCATGAATGAAATATTTTTCAATAAGCGGCGCTTGTAATTATCGAGGCCCCGTTAACAAAAGGCCAAGAGGGCAGCTGGCCGACTACCGTTTAGGGCAATTGGTAATAACTGCTTGGCATCTATCAGATGCAGATATACCCGGTATCTCTCTCCGTTTCTCTCAAGTCAAAATAGCTGATTCAGCGCACAATTAAATATCGAGAGGAGAGAGTGAGAGGCGCATATATATCTCTATATAAATATAAATATATGAAAGAGTTAACCGAACAAAGGGCCGCAAAATATTTCGAGTGGCAATTATTTTAAGCACACAACAGACCCAAAACCATTGTCATAATTATTGTAAACTTATTTTCTTCTATATGTTTTTCTTTTTTATGTTTTTCGTTTTTCGTTTTTCTCTGTGCTTGTTGCCTTCTCTCATTTTACTTTGTTTGGCTTCACTTGCAGGCATCTCGCCGGGCTACTTCGCCCCCGGACCCACAGCGGCCGCCTATCACCTGGGCAGCCATCTCACACAGACATCGACGCCAACAACAACGCAGGTGAGTAACAGTCTCCCTTTCCCTTTGCCTTTGCCTTTGCCGTTCCCCTTTCAGTTCCACACAGCCCGTTGCAGCTCTGAGATGGGGGGTTAAGCGTTCAAGTGCCTGGCCACTGTCCATCACAGAATGTTGAACGGTAGCGCGTCCAATTACATCGATCGGTGGTCGGGGTAGCCTTAATAATAATTTAATTACACACACCCATGGCGGACGCCTACTTTAAAAGGCGGAAAACATGCGGCCGTGACTAAGCGCGACACGCTTCCTGATCACACAATTCGATCCTGGACACATTCTGGCACGTCATGCTAAGGATTTGCCACAAGTTGTCATTACACATTTAGTTGCTGGTTTTCTTTTTTTGTGGCCAGCCGATCTGTGCTGCGATAACAAGGTCTCGAAAGCAAAAACAAACAAAAACAAAATGCAGGTGCTGCCAAAAGCAGTCGTGGCCCAAGGAAAGGGCCCAGCTGCTCAGCTGGATGTTACAGCCCAAGTAAACCAAAAATTGGCAATTAAAACTTGAAACTGTTTGTGCCTGTCCGCAATCCAAAATCTAAGAGGATGGAGCAGGCTCAGCGCCGCCCGGCAGCTCTGCCTTCGGGCTTCAGGCAACCTTTGGGATGTGTGTGCTCATGTGTGTGTATATAAGTGTATGTGTGTGTGTGTGTGTGTTTATTAACAACCCATTAAAAGTCATGACTGTTGCTTGGCATTGTTGTGGCTGTGGAGTTGTGGCTGCCTATTTGAGGCTGTGATTGATGTCTGCGGCTGCTTAACATGCATTGCGGGTGTTGAAAGCCTAGCATTACCCTCCAACAATAGCCTTACTTGGTGTTAATAATATACCTTTGGCCAGGCCGTAGTAGCATTTTAATGATAGACCAACTTTAAAGGCAGCAAGCGTTCTTCTCGTTCCACAAATTGAAATCCGTATATGAAAATTGCATGGTGGGCGGATTAGAGGATGGACAAGACGGCACTTATTTTATCAAAAGCAACTCTACCACTCTGCCGGAGAACTATTATTCTGTCATAACTCAACATAAAAATGCCATCATTTAAAACATTCCGATGCCTCTGCAGGTATTCTTTCAAAAGCAGTATTTCGGAAGATACGAAAGAACTTTTGCAGCTTCTCAGCATTCGTTCTTTGAACTGATTTAATAGAAACCCGAAGAGTATCCGAGTATTACTTACTTCAAGTTCAGAAACCCAAACTTATCGTTAACTTGAAAAAAAATCATCAAAAAATCACTATGTGCACAGCTGACATTGGGAGGCAAAAAATAATACAAAAAAAAACGCATACAAAGACATCAAAACAGTATTTGCGACATTTAAACCACCTGCCGAGGCCTTAACCTGCATTGAAACATGGCCTTAAGCCACTCTAAACAATCGGGGTAAATCAATTAACTGAACCGAAATCCAAACATAAACTCCGTTTAAATCACCGTGCATCAAAATATTTACCAATCCACACTAATTCCCAATTGGGCGCAAATCAAATCAAATCAAATTGTAATCCAAAACGCTTGCGGGCTAAAACACACACACACACACACAGGCACACACACACACAGGCACATGCAATGACTCTGTCAGTTGGCGCTGCTCCTGTTGTTGTTGCTGTTGCTCTTGCTGTTGCTGGTGATGATGATGATGATGTGTTAACAACATAATTATAGCCCAGAGCAAAGTGCTCTGCGAACGGGGAGCAACCCCTCAAAACAACCACTCAAAACAAAACGGAAACGATGCAAAAACAACCCCTTACACACTTAGCACCCGTTTATAAGAACCCAGATCCCACTCCGCTACCCAGACCTCGCTCTCGTCGTCGTCCCATTCTCAGATCCAGTCGTAAGCCGGAACCCTATTAACAACTGGTGTTGCAATGAGAAACGTATTGCAAATCAAATAACATTAAACTGAGACGTGTTTTTCTATTTATTTTTGTTGCGTGGGGTTGTTGTTGTTGCTCTCATTCATCCTGTATCCACAATTAGTTGGTCAAATAAAGCCGCAAAAGTGTTAAGCAATTTGCACTAACCAAGGGCTACGCCTCGCACCCACAAGTTATACAACTTTATACTTGATACTCATGTGTATTGAGCATGTTAGGGCATTGGATAGCCTTATCAATTAATGAACCAATTGACATTTAGCAGGAAATTATCAATATAGATTGGAGCCCAATAGCATCCCACAAAATCAAGCTTACTCAATGGTTTGGCATCCTGATTAATAGTTCATTCACAGCAAGAAATGTAATTTCAGGTTGGATTTCATGTTAAAATTCGATCCCAAAAAAGTTTTCCACAGCCATAACTTCGTCAAAACTAAACCGATTTGCAAAAGCAATATGTTTTTGTTCATGGTTCGACATCTAGAGAAACACTGCATTAAAACTTGGAAACATGATTTCTGTTTGGAAGTCATTGTTCTAATCTTTCTACCGTCACAGCTTCCTCGAAAAACAACCGATTTTCAAAAGCAAAACATTTTCGTTCATGATTGGGTCTTTAGAATAATAATGTATTTTAATTTGGAAGCAGGTTTGGTCATTATTTATATACTAAGTCAGTTTATAAGGATTATGCTTTGCCTTTTCAGGCCACACTCTCTGGGCAGATGGACAAATTTGCGGCACTGGAGCGCAGTTCGTATCTGAGTAATGCAGCTGCCGCAGCAGCAGGGGGCAGCCATGCGAGTGCTTATAGCGCCTATCTGGATCCCAGTGTGCTGACCAAGGCCTACTTCGACTCCAAGATGTATCAGGATCGTGGCAACTATGCCTTTGATATCTCCAAGATCTATGGCGCCCAGCAGCATGCGGCGGCGCACCACCAACAGCAGCAGCAGCAACAACAACAGCAGCAACAGCAACAACAGCAACAGCAACAACAGCTGCTCATGGCAAGTAGTGGTGCAGGTGGTGCTGGTGGTGGTGGCGGTGGTAGTGCTGGTGGCAGTTCGCACAACAACAACAGCAGCAGTGGCCTGGACGATCGCGATGCCACGCCCCAGCTGGATGCGGGTGGTGGTCAAGTGGAGGCGAAACCGCATCTGCATTCGCCTAGCGACGTCGGCTTGGACTATGCCCATCAGTACGCCCAGCAATATGGCGGCCAGTTGGCCAGTGCCGCCGCCGGAGTGGGAGTTGGAGTGGGCGGCGCTGGTAGTGCTGGTGGTGGAGGTGGCGGAGGCGCCACTGATTTTCGACGACCGTTGACGGTCATCTTCTGACCGCCATCGTCCAATGGCAGCGAGGAGTTGAACTTGTCTATGACTTAGGAAATGAGAGATTAAAGTTAAACGTAGCCAACTTTACAGTTAAGACTCGAGTTGTAAACTAATCATAAGCTTTGTTAAAACGGAGAGCAGCAGCAGCAGCAGCAGCAGCAGCATAATTAAGGAGCAGGAGCAGGTGCTGGCGCATGTGGTGATGGAGGACTCTCAGACTCACACACACACACACACACACACACACACACATATATAAGGCAGGAAGACAAAACGAGCGGTGCAATTTTTTATGTTTTAAACGCTGAACGAAGTGCATAGCATAAATTTAAAATGTATTTAAATTCTACACATATACAACATCAAAAATACAAAAGAAAAAACAAAATACAACAAAACAACAAAACAAAAATGCAACAAATAAAACAAGCATTGTCAAAAAGCAGCAGCAAAATGTTAATTGTTAATCAAAGGGGGTGCTTATATTTTGTGTATATTTTGTAAGAATGGAAAACCACAATGAACAATTTAAGCGCAGACTTTCAGGCGTTGCATAGTTTTAAATTATTCTACAAATATTTGGCGCCTTAAATGCTCTTACAAAAACTTATCAAACCGCTAAAAGGACATCAAAACATATTCGTTTGCCCTCCATTTGATTTGAAATTAATTGCAAGTGAGTGGCGGGTTGGCGAGCTGCTTAAGAATGGGGGTGGGAGTGGTGTAAGGTCCACGAGTGCCCTCGGAGGGTTGCAGGGAGCTGAGCGAAAGTCAAGAGCGCGCAAACCGTTAAACGCTTCCTAATTAAGGCAACTTCTTGTGCCAGCTCCTTTTGGCCAATCAGCTGCCGCTGCTGCTGCTGATGCTGCCTTCGTTGACAAACTCGCAAAGCGGTCTGCATTTCGTTTGCTCAAGCAGCGGCAACAACTCAAAGAAGTTACCGTTCGCCACTAATTAGTGCGAGTCAAGGTGCAAAAATCACCCACAAATTTAATTAATTTTATGCCGTTTTGAGCGCAGCAGCAATTAGCGGGAAGCCTATTAAACGATTAGAGGGGTTGTATTTAATCTCGAAATTTTGCCAACATATTTAATATTGTAATAACGCATACAAATTACTCGCGTTAGAGTAACTTATCAACAATTTTCTTCCGTTTAATTCGCAATAAATGGTAATTTTGTCTTGAGCTATAGATGGTGCCGCCACAACTCGTAACTGCTGAAGATTAAGCTAGACGTCGTTTACGACAGCGACATCTATGTGAGTTACTTAATATGACCTCCCAAGCTTCTCCAAACACTCGCCAGAGCGCACAGTTGACTCTACGTTTTACCATATGCTGAATAGGTGGCGCTAGAACGAAACGGGTATGTGTTTGGTGGCTGCTTTGCAGCAGTGGTTATGTTAACCGCATTCACTGTTGTTACCGCCACCTACATCTGGTGGTTAGCCTTGTTCATACTTTAACAGTGCATAGACTTGCTAAATTTGTTCTGTTAATATTGGTTCACATGTAAATGGTATTTGTCTACACCAATTAAGATTTCTTAGTTTTGAAACTAAATCAGTAACAAATTGTACTTCTCTTAACCCATAGAATATTATTAAATGACCAAATTTAGAAAATAAAATTTAAATGAACAGAAAAATCAAATCAAATCTCTTGGTGAATTCGAGTGGATCATAGAAACTCTCAGAGCTGGAACAAGTTTATGCATAATACAAAAACCTTAACTTAAAACTCGCCAATCGATATGACCATATCGGCCAGTTAGAATATCAGTGGATCTCTTCTTTGTCAAGAAAAATCGAGCCTACCTTTTTGAAACTGTTGATTTGCATATTCAGTGGTAAATTGATATCAGATTTCTCCATTCTTCACTGCTGACTACTGACACGCCCACTTTTACCCACCTCAATGGCTTCCTTACCGCTGTGGTTTCACTGCGCTCATTTAAAACACAAATCACGATTAGCGAGCCACATTTCCATATTTTTGGGCGACAAAAAACTTTTACCCGCAACGATGGCAATTGTGGGCGATGGCAACGATGGCAACGATGGCGACACTGTCGACGACTCCTCCATAAATTATTGCAGCTAAAACGCAGCCAAACAATGCGACGTCACTGAGTGGACAATGAGTGGGGCGGGCACACGGTGCCCGGGGACTTTAGTCGAAGCCATAAAAAGCGCTTCAAAAATACCCAAAATTATGGCAATCATCACACAACCCAGCCAGGACCTGGTCCTGGTCCTGGTCGAACTCCGTGTGTCCCAGCATAAGTAGCGCAATTTTTGTTAGTTGGCAAGTGGCAAGTGGCGGAATTGAACGATGCTCCGCTCATTGTCCTGATGGTGGGCATAATAGAGCAGCCGTAATGTCCATTATGCGAGAACAAATGGCAGCTGGCATAATGTGTGCCAGGACACGATAACACTTGCCGTGCAGCGAACATTGAGCAGCAAGCAGGAGCAGCGAGCGCGGAGAGCCAAGGGAGCTGAAGGGGAAGCAGAAGTCAAGCAAAACTATGGACACCAGTTGCTGGCCATTGTCTTGGTGGCGCTGCCTTGGCCAATAAAATGCATTCAGCTCGCATGCAAAACAAAAACGATAAAAATGCCGTCACCATTGAGAACGCGTCTAAGCAGCCGCAGCGCCATCCATCACCCCCACTCCTCCCAGGCATTGTCTATGCCATTGGCCAAAGCGCCACTCGAGCGTCGACATGCGCGCAACGTGGCCTTTAAAGGGAGCCCAACACCAGCAGCAGCAACAGCAGCAGCAATGGGGTTGGGGGTGGGTAGCCAACAACAGTTGATAGCGCTGCCATTTTTATTGTACCGGGTTGGGGGCAACTCTCAATTCTATCTACCTCCCCCAGCCTCGCACTCGCTCTCTCTGCTTTATCTAGCCAAAAAGTCTACACATCGCTTCACACCGCTTTGGAGAGCGACGCATGCTCAGTGCAACAAAAACGTTAAAAAAAACTTCATTTGAATTTTGCATCTTTTGGCGCGAAACAGTTTTCAAATTGTGCATCACGTGGAGAGTTCAAATGCATATTATTGGCTAGCTTAGAAAGAAGCCACGATTTTTGAAATGTCTTTTACTTCTTAAGCTCTTTGGATAGTCATAATAAGTTTGATAATAATGTTTAATAAAGTTCAAAAGTATAAAATAATCTGATCAGAAAACATAATAGAGAATAGAATTGAAGTAATCCTGACAAGAATGCGCAATAAAGTATGTATGTAGATGCCATCAAATAAGTATGAGCTTCACTTCTAGTTTTAAAATATTCCTTTAAGAATCCATTTATTTTATTTTTTATTTCAATTACTGGAATGTTGCTTATTCATAAGGTACACTCATTTATTAAAGAAATTGTACCCCTATTGCAGTTATATGAATAAGAAACCTAGAAAAAAAATTGGCAACTTCCTGTGATCAATTTGCAACAAACAAGCAAAGCAATTGAACTGGATACTCCCCTACCAGACAATGAAGGCGAAAGGCGAAATGCAACGAGAATACAAAAATAAGACAGTGTTTGCAGACTGATTGATCGAATGACGATCGATTGTGGAAGCAAATAAGCCAACAGACAAAGTTGATAAGTAACTGAATTTTTGGTCGAGATAATCGTAAGTACATAAATCTTACAATAAGCAAAACATAAACACCCAATAAAAATACATGTATGCATGTTCTTTTTTGTGCAAGATATTATCTGTGGAAGGAAAGGGACGCAGGACAAACAATTGGTGGTAAAACAACAAGAGCAAACATACAAACAAATACAACATGCAGAAGGTAAGATACATAAGTTCGAGGCATGAAATGTGAGCAGCAGCAAATTGTATCACTCAGCCGCCACGTTGTCGTTGACTGCGTTGTCTTCGCGTCCTCGGAAGTGTAAAGAAACCAAATAACAAAATAAAACAACTCTACAAACACCCGTCGCGCACTCTCTCTCTCTCTCTCTTTCTCTGTCGATCGTTCGGTCTCTGTCGCACGCTATCTGCCTCTTGGTCGCTCCTGTGGTGCGCCGCGCGAGCAGCCCACATGCAACCACCACTACAATAACAAAAATATACCCTCTGCACATACACACACACACACACACACACACACACACAGTCACCCACTCAGGCTGCACAGTTGAGTTGATTTCAGTTTTTGTTTGCCGTTTTTGTTCCGCCAACTGTCGCAAGTTTTCGAATGCCATCCATAGATTGCGCCCTTAGCCCATGGCATAGAATGTGTGTTTCAAATCAAAACTGTCGCGCACTCGATACGGACGCACCGTCTCCGGCAACGCACTCGGCTCCGGGTTAGTTTAACTGAGAAGGGAACGAAACTTTGAGTGCTGTTCAAAAACGTTTGTCAAGTGTTATCCAAAGTGTTTAAGTCGGGCTTAAAAGAGTTCAAAGTACACAGATATACACAGTACGAAATATTAAACAATATCCAAGAAACAAAAGATCATTAAAATAATATCAAAGTTCGATGATTAAGTGGTGAAGAGCTTAACATTACTGCAAAGTGTTTAAAGCAAACTGAGCTTATTCAAGATTGTTATTCTCCGGATTACAAATCAAATTTACTAGCTATACGAAAGGTAAGCATTCATTTTACACAAGATAAGACTTCTGTGTGAGTCATAAATTGATTGTTTATTTAAATGTTGTTTATTTGATTGATTGGATATTACTATTGACTTTAGAGCTAACCATAAAAACGAGTAGTGTATATTACTGAGGTAATTTTGATAGTTATAGTTCTAAGTTTAAATATTTCACGATGATAATGTTCATCAACCTCTTCAATGATTTCTCTCATAATCGATAAATAAATAAAGTATTTCCGCTTTTCGAATTAATTTTACCAATATCATTTTATGGCTTCTTGGAATTATTAGAATTAGTTGCTCACATTTCAAACCATGTATATTTACATTGCCAAACATAAGTAGTAAATATTCTGTTCCACACTATATAAATATTATGTATAGCTGAATTGTAAAATGGCACAATGGAAGCTTTATATAAGCCAAGGGGAATTTACGGCTTTCGAGGAATAATCATATCTGGGAGTAATCATATCTATATCTACACTGTATGTACACAAATGTACACATTGAAAACATTTCTAATTGGTCGAATGCGAATTCAACATTAAAACACTTTATGATATTTGGATTACTCATTACCGTGTGGCCCCTTGCGCAGTTATCCAAACCATTGAAGTAATCCCAGTTGAAAAACAGTTGAAAATAGAAGCCCACCCTTCCTCACGTTTGAGCACAAACAAAGCATATCTATTGAACTCCATTACCGTTTGCATTTCAGGAACATATACGGTGACGGTCAGTGCATTGCACCGTAATCCGCGGACCCATCGACGACAGCAGACAGACAATCGGGCCACTCACCTGACCACCCCAACCAAACGCAGCCATGTCGAGCATCTCGGCGTTGCTGCATCGCAGTCACAGTCACAGCCATAATTGCAACGGCTACACGAGCAGCGGCAGTGGGAGCAGCAGTCACAGTCATCACAGCAGCAGCAGCTTCTCACCGCCGACGACAATCGGGGCAGCCACAACACCGCCGCCGCCACCGACTCCAGTGGTGCCCAAGCAGCAACAACAACAGCAGCAACAACAAGAGCAGCAACAGCAACAACAACAGCAACAACAACAGCAACAACAACAGCAACAACAGCACAACAGCTCCAACAATTCGAATGGAAGTTCGCATCATGACCACATTAAACGACCAATGAATGCGTTCATGGTTTGGTCCAGGGGTCAGAGACGCAAAATGGCGCAGGACAATCCCAAAATGCACAATTCAGAGATATCGAAGCGTTTGGGAGCCGAATGGAAATTACTCACCGAATCACAGAAGCGTCCATTCATTGATGAGGCCAAGCGATTGCGGTGAGTGTGTGTTATGTGTCTGTGTGTATAGGTCTGTGTGTGTGCGTGCGTGTGTGTGTGTGTGTGTGGGCTTGTCAACTGGTTACAATTTAAGCGATTAGCTAAGACAATGGAGAGCTATTGTAAGGCTTCAAAATGGCATTGAGCAGTTTTGAAAAGGTTTTAGGAGCCGGGGGAGGTGTTTTGATTGGCATATCTTGGGTAAACAATGCTATTGAAATTGGTGTGTTGTTGTTTTAATTTTGCATTTGGTCTGAGATTGATAACTGTGCAGACGGTTAGCTCACTGTTTGCACTGTCTGAATCCTTTTATTGATTGTATTGGACTGCCAAATGGTTGTGTAAATGTTAACTGACATTTATTAATGAGCGGAATTCACAGCTAGAGGCTTAAACTAATGGCCATTCGATTTTTGGTTAAGACAACAAAATACATATACGAGTAAATAAACCAAAAAAGAATACCCATCCAATTGAAACACAAGCAACGCTGTACAAATATTTGCCAATGTGCGAGGCGTTGATAAGGCGGCACACTCGCATATCATTTCAATTTCAATTTCAATTCGATTGTCTTCTGCTTCAGTTTTGTTTCTTTTTGGGTAGAGATAAGCGGACTGACCAATTATGGGTATGGGAACTGCAACAAAGCCAAAGCCACTCAGGCAAGGAAAGCAAAAGTGACAAGCAACAGCAACCACAATTCATAATACACACCTTTTATCAACATTTATCGTTTGTCAAACAAATGTCAACAATTGCGCATTGTTGCACCTGGGAATACTCAAAGAACTCCATGGCTCTACAAGTTTGGAAAACTCTGTCTTGCTAAATGGCCAGATAAGCGTTCAGTCTTGCAGGAGATGTTTTATTGACGGACTTAGGGGCTATTTGAATACCCTGCAACCACAGCTCGTATTTAATTACAAAAATATCAAATTTCTTTGTATCTAAAGAAAGAGGAGCATTTGAGTTGAGCTCTCAATAAGTAAATAAAATCATATCTTGATATTAAAACCAACATATAAAATAAAGAATATTCGAAGCCCTCTCTCAATTTGATTCTTTACATAAGCAAATCAGAAATCAAAATTATATATATTTGTCATCAGAACTCTTTAGATATTTATTTATTTCCAATAATCGCATTTGATCTTGTACTTTTCCCGGTACGATTTACAGGGTATCTAGCAAATCTATGTAATATAACCGCTATAATCGTGCGGCTTCATTTTTATAGCCAGGCGAACGGGAAAGCAGATTGACTTTATGATATCATCGTTCGATCGTTTTATATATCGATGCCGTTGCACGATCTTTGATCAATGTTTCAACATTTACTCAATTTACAGCGCGCTGCACATGAAAGAGCACCCCGATTACAAATATCGGCCGCGCCGCAAACCCAAGACGCTGAACAAGTCACCCGTGCCGGGTGGAGGCGGAGGAGGGGGCGGAGCTTCCAGCACTAGCAGTGGACTCTCTTCCGCAGGTCAGCTGAGCAAGGAACATGCGCAGGCACAGCACTCACCGCATGCGCCAGGCTTAACCCATCATCACCATCATCCGCATCATCCACATCCCGCCCACGCTGCCCACGCCCATGCGCATCATCATCATCATCATGCGCAGCTGAGCGCTGTGGCAGCTGCCGCTGCAGCCGCTGCCGCCGTCTCGCATTCCCATTCGCACTCACCCAACTCGCTGGCGGCCAAGTATGGGTTTGGATCACCGCTGGAGCTGTCGCTTCCACGGGTACCTGGCGGGTTTCCCGGGCTGGCGCATTATCCGCTGGATCCAACACTGGCGCTCGATCTGCAGGCGCGTCTGCAGGCCATGTATGCGGGTAGCATCTATCATCCATGGCGCTACTTGCCGCTGATCAGTCCCGACACTCCGCCATCACCGCCCAGCAGCAGCGGCACAACCATCTCATCTTATGGCTGTGTCAAATCGGCCAAGTCCTCGCCGGTGGCTGTGGTGCCAGCATTGGCCACAACACCGCCCAATATCATTTGACCGACTCCGCTGCGCTACGGCGCTGCCACCGCGGAGCATGCGGTCTAAAGTTGCAACATCAACGTCAACAACGTTAACACATACACACACACACACACCAATCCCCCACCCAAAACTGGTAGCAGCAACGAAAGCTCGCCAATTGCTAGCATGTAGAAACCAAGTTTTAGCTGAATCTTTGTGAATTTGTGTTTTCTATTTTTGTTGCTTGTTTCTGTTTCTGTTTTTCCCTCGGACTGTGCTCGAACTATTGATTTTGAATACTTGTGGTATTTACTTATGTACATATATATGAAGATAACTTTTAACTGCACCTAAAAATAAATAAAAGTCAAATTGTTCCTATGAACTTTTTATATGAGTATGCTTGATTAGATCGACAAGAGAGACAAGTCCAGCAAAGTCCAGTCTTGTACTTCTGGATGAACTCATCGAGGAGGAACAATGAAGAAAAAGTTTTTGTTTGAAAAACAATACGAGAAGCCAGATATATAAAAGTCGCTGAGCTTTCAGACGATACCATTATCAAAATCAATTGTTTAATTGCAGCGCCTTAATTGCTTCTAAGTTCTTAGTGCTTTATATATAGTTGAGGCAATCCAAATTGACCCGATCTTGTGTAATATATGCGTATATATATAATAAATCTATATTTTAATGTGATACAAAAAGAAAAAAATTGAAACTGTAAACGAATAAACGATTTTTAAATAGCACACGCCCCACTGATTGATGACTACACTTGTAAGACTCTTCACAGAGTCAGCCCACACACACATGCATATATAGCCATAAACCACCCAACCACCCAACCAGTTGGCAATCTGTCAGCACTCAGCCGCCAGAGGGCGCCACAGGCGCGTGAATAATAACGACAATGTTTGCTGATGCGTTGATTATTAGTTTAAATTGACGGCCGCTCGGGGGTTTGTCTACCGTTATATTGTTCAGGGGTTGCACGCTCTCAACTCTTAATGCTTAATGGGATTCACTACGCCCACTTGTTTATGCAACCGACTGTGAACTGCGATGAGGCGTGGCAGACTGACTGACTGACTGGCTGGCAGACAGGCAGGCAGGCAGCAGGCGATGATCACATAAAAACAATTGACACCTTTCCAAAACAAAGAAGCTGCCAACGGACAGTAAGGGATGAAGGGGGTGTGTCGTGTGGCAATTGTGGCGACCGACGGCGTCATAACCAGCTCAAAAGCCGCACATAAAACTCACACAAATGCCACGCTGCATCGCAGCCAAATTGCTGATAAGAAAGCGAACGCGCGACGTCTGCCCAAAGAGTTTCCCAACCCCCCACCAAGCAATCCAACCCACCCACTCTACCACAACTGACAACTGACTCCAACCCGGCAGCCAAAAGTCGTGCGCTGATTGTCTGCATAGCTACACACGCACACACAAACACACACACACACATACAGACAGAGCAGAGCGAAAGCGAATGAGAGCTCACGTCTGGCTGCCTTTTGTTGCCGCAAGGTCGTTTTTATAATGTCCTGGTCCGAGAACGAGACCGAGAACCATAACCCAAGCCCGAACCACATCCAGCATTGGCAATAAAGACAGCCCCTCGTTGTTTGTATTTGTCCTCACCCAAATGCCAGTGTCGAGTCACAGTCACAGTGCAAATCACTTGTGCGAAACACTACCAAATACTAGAACAATATTTGCCCAATGAAGTTGTCATGCAGCCCACAATGCGATTAGGACAATAACCCCCCCAACAAACATCTAAGCCCAGCCGAAAACCAGAAGGGGACATTCCTTGAATGAATGGTGTTGTCAAACTGTGGCATTTCCGAAGGCAGCCAAAGATCTGGTAATTAAATAATATATAGATAGCTTTGCTCGGACCAACAATTGTTAACCAACATTCCCTCGTGGGACAAAAAGTACTTGTACAAAAATGTAAAATCACACAAAGAATACATTTTGTTATACCTGATTTTTAATAGAACATTTAAATAAGCTATGCCAAATTTCTAACTTCAGCGATATCATAATTATTATTTCTATTTCGTTATCAGTAAAGCAGCTTATAAATTAGAGCCTGGCTATCTTTCGAGACACAAAGACTTGCAAATCAATTATCAAAATTTAACGGGTCAACTACTCAGTGCTCTCCACAGAAGTCAATAGCTATCAAAACTAGCAGACACGCGCAGGACACGTGCACTCACCCCAACACCAACACCAATACCAGTACCAGTACCAAACCAGCACACACACATATTACCAGTTGAGAGTTCTTCCAATTTTGTTGTGGGTTCTCCTGAGTCACTTGTTTCAAGGCAAACAAAAAATGCGAGTGGGGCGCGCAAGGGACAAACGAAAAACGTGTGAAATTAAAGTTGTTTGGTTTGCTTTGTGCTTTTGCTGAGAGCGGCTGGGAGAGGAGTGGTGCACTGTTGTCTGGAGCGTAGATGAAGAGGTGACAAAGTGGCAATGAGAGCAGTAGCCCGGTAGAGATCTTCCCCCAACACTAGTGTACAAATTTTTGTTTTATTTATATGGAACGACGTCGCCTGGTTCCCCCTTAACCTTCTGCCATTCGTGTTTTTCTTATATCTTTTTTTTTTTGTGCTATTTCATTCCTGGCACACTCACATCCGTTTCGATAAAAAGAAATATTTTCTTTTTGCCATGCGTTGCTATGGCACTTTTCTTTTGGCCCTGGCGCTTCATTATTACTATGAAGTAGTATATTTATATTTATTTTTTGCTGCTTCTTATTATTTTGCTGAAGTTGGCTCTTTAAGGTAGCCTCGACCATTACCCATTACGCAGAGGATATTGTGGGGCCATGAATCAATTGGGCAATGTCCATTGCCCGGAAATGTGGCGAACCGAAAAAGATGGCACTCCATTTGCGGTTCATTTATTTGAAGCGAAGTAAGGGGAAGCCAAGGGAGGGGAAGGGAAGGCAAAGCAGAGGAGACCTGTCTTCTGAGATTTTTCAATCCAGAGAGCCTGCGTGCACCATAATCGCGTGTAATAAATTTTAATTTTTTAAGCATTTGTAAGCAGTTTTATCGGGCCAACAAAAGACTACATTTTTTAAGTGCCAAGCCAGCCAAAAAAAAGGATATAAGATTAAGACGCCAAGGCGAAGATGAGACATAAAAAACGCCAAGCAAATTAGCGACCCAGTCGAGGAACACACGACGGGATGAGGTCGATTCGAGGATAAAGCAGTCGACAAGGAGGCTGCTGCTGCTGCTGCTCAGCTACTGCGGTTTATCACGCCCACTGCGTCAACGGATATCCGACGCATGGAAGACAAACAAAAAAGGCATTAAATCGCATTTAAGTCAAGGCGGGACGCAGAAGCCGAAATGAAACCAAATACCACCCGCCCCCCTGCCTCTCGCCGGCTTATACTCGACTTGATGCCAGAATGTAGCAGAACGAGCATAAGGATGACGACAACCCAAGATACCGAAGCCTTGACAGTCCCACATTGGTGTGAAGGATGCGTACAGCTTATCAAGTGGATGCTGCGCTGGAGCTTCAGATGCTACCAATGAAAATAACATGTTAATATTATGAATAATCTAATCTGAATGAAATTCGAGTATGAACTTGTGGCACAATCTGCAATATATTATTGTAGCTATATTATTCAGAATTGTACAGCATTAAAAAAATTATTAACAGACGGACAGATAAGAACGGAGTTTAGAAATCAATCTAGAGTTCACTTAAGTTGAACGCAAATTCCTGATAGGTTATCAGATAGGGCAAACACAGAAGGAAGAGTTATAATTTGAGAGCTCCTCCAGAACTTGTGCCTTTCATTTTGCAAGTTAACTAATAAATGAATACTCATATCGGTCGGCGCCTGTCTGTTGTAAATTAAGGACTCCTTTCAGCTGTTTTGTGCAATTCGTAAAAAATATAATGGCACATCAGATAAAGAGTTGGTATACTGTATTAATGAAATTGCCCATGTACGATATTACGATACATACGCAGAACGGACGCCCGTCCCTTGGCTCCGGTAAATGAGCCGGGCAGCAATTAAACTGAGCCCTGGGCATCAGCATTCACGGCGCAGTAAATGCATTCCCGAACAATGCCAGACTTCTGTGTGTATGTGTGTGTATTTTTTAGTGCCTTTTTTCCAGTAGGTACGCGTAAAAAGTGGCAACGCTGCTGCCCACACAGCACGCCGGCAGGGAGCTGGCAGGACTGAAAGCTGGACAGGCAGCACAAAGGAGCAATTAATGCAAAATTGTCGTTGCATAATTGCTGAACATGCAGCTGGAACAGCAGCGGGACATAAAGAATCAATTAATGGCGCACAAATGCGCTTGGCATGCATAAAAATGCTGAGCTGTCTGTCATCCTTGTGCTGTAAAAAGTTGAAAAAGTGCAGCAGCAGAGGCAAATCAAAGTTGCTGACCATTTGCCAGGCCGGCAAACAATTGCAATTACATTAGAAAAGGCAGAACAAGCAGCAGCAGCAACAATGGCAACAGTTTAGCCTTAGCCTTAGCCATGCGGCACCCACGTAGCGCGTTGACTTCCGTTGCATGCCAGGCACGTTGCAAATTGTCGCAACGCAGCGCATCAAAAAGCAAAAAAAAAAAAGAAACGAAACACAAAAGCCACGGCCAAACGAATTGCCAATTTAAATTTGAATAGAGGAATTGCAAGCGCTTCTCACAGCTGGCAGAATCCTTTCACAATTCGCCAATCACTTGGTTGTGCCCCAATAATAACAATGGCAACGAACACAGCTTTAGTCCGTTTGTTGTCGATGTGGATGTGCAAGTGTTCTAACATTTAAGCAAAAGGAACTTATAGCATTAACTGTTAACAACAAATTTCAATACCATTTATCACTCTAATTTTTTCGAAACTTAAGCACAAAAATTAGGTAGTTCAATTTGACATTCTAATTCAGCATTCTTCTTATGTTTGCGGAATTTATGGTGTCAACAATAAAAAATGTATGGACAATAATTGCTCATGTAAGGGATTTTGATTGCACGGTCATTGGAACTTTTTGCAGATAACTGGCAGTCGGCATGACAGCAAATTCTGGCTATGAATGCATTAAACAAAGGAAGCAAACAAAATCCATATAGCCTGAGGGCAATGAACTAATTAAGCATCGTCTTTATCGGTATCAGGCAACCAATCAACCAAGCAGTGCATCCAATGTGCAAACTGGGATCTCTGACCGCGATTTCGACTCATCTAGAAGACCTCTCTATATATAATTGCATAATGGGATGTAACTGATAAACATTTTGTTGCCAGATCGGGTATAAATACTGCGTCGAGAGCAGCCTGTATTGCAGTCGCCTTCTGGTTTCTAAGGAAGTAGCTACTACTAACAAGATGAATAAGCTTCTCGTGCTGGTAGCCTGTGTGCTTGGCACAGTATCCGCTGGTCGCATTCTTCAACGTGACTTTCAGCGTGACATTCGCACTGGTAAGTTACCCAGCCTGGAATAGTGCCTTAATTTATCTTGTGTATTTTGCAGTTGACCAGCGCATCGAGCGCTTGTCCTGGCAGGACTTGCAGCGCCAGAAGTTTATACTGGACATCGTGCAACGTGTGCAGCAGCCATTGCAACAGGATGATCTGATACAGCTGGACCAGGGCCTGATTGTAGACGCACAGAGCTATAATGGTGGCATCGATGAAGATATACAGCGTGTCATCGACTTGGATCGCCAGCGTCGCTTGCTGGATGAGCACCAGATCTTCAGTATTCTCAATGTGGGACATGTGCAGCAGTTGCGTGGCATCTACAGCCTGCTAGTGCGCGCCATTGACTTCGAGACACTGCAGCGCAACATTGTCTATCTCAGGCGCAACATAAATCCCGTGCTGCTGATCAATTCCCTATCTTTGGCACTTCGCAATCGCGAGGACACCCAAGCTTTGATCATTCCTGCCGTGCAGGAGCTATTGCCGGAACTGTACCTCGACCAGCAGATAATTGACAGCGTCCAGCGTAAGCAGTTGGAATTGAAGCAAAGCAAGCGCCCCTCTCTCTTGGATCTGGTGGGTCTTAATCATATGCAACTGATTAATCCTATGGCATGGCGCGATCTGCGCCTACAATTGGCGCTGAGAAGGCAACAGATTCAGCAAACCCAGAATCGTTTGGTACTGTCCGTCCAGGCGACGACTGAGCAGCAGGATATTACGCTGTTAACCGAGGACGTTGGCATGCGCAATTTTATACAGAATTTAATCCAAGAGCTAGCTCTGTTTGAGGACAATGATAATGATGTGAACATCAACTTGGAGAAGGAACGCCACCAAGACAATGTCGAAGTCGATAACGGCCAATTGCTAGGCGTAAACCAAGGGCGCGGACAGCAACAGCAGAACGTAGATAACATTCGTGAGCAAAATCTCCGCCGTAACGTGAATTTTAACGCAGATGTTCAATCCGTAGGCCGTGTGCCTCTGCTGCGTAATATTGGTGTGGGTCTTGGAGGCAAGTTAAATACCTTGGCAAACGACGTCAACCAATTGCCCACTGTTGACATTAACAACGATCTCCTTTTGCCAGTGGGACGTCGCCGCCAGAATGTAGACCGTAGCGAGGATGACACTGAGCAGTTGCAGTCACGTTATGAGGGTATTCGCATAGACCAGGAACAGGCACAGAACACCAGACAAATCAACAAGAATGGAGATAACGTTCAGCAATTGAACGATAACCTTCAGACCGTGCCTCGAGATGATGACCGTCTGGTGCACATCAACAGACGCCGCGTGGTGCAACCCATTGATAACATAGTGCCGCGTCGTATTAATCCAATTGGAGAGGGTCGTCGCGTAGATGGTGTGGATTCTAAGGCAGATGAAGACATTATGCAGCTGATACGCAGTGGCAATCGTTTAGATCAGCTAAGCGATGAGGGCATCGCTGCGATTATTGCCAATGTCCGCAATCTCCAGCGCAAGGAACAAAACCAGCAGCAGCAGCAGCAGCAGAAGCAGAAGCAGGAGAAGAGTCAGGAGAGCAACAATCTGCGAAAATTAACTGACAATCTGCAAAGTGTGCCTCGCGACAATGAGCGTCTAGTTGTTATCAATAGACGTCGGCTCAATCAACGCGCAGAGAACTTGACTCCTCGTCGTATTAACCCAATTGGAGAGGGTCGTCGAGTGGATGACGTTAATCCCCTGACAGAGGAAAACATCTTGCACCTTATACGCAGCGACAATCGTTTGGGTCAACTTGACGATGGGGAGATCATTGAGATGCTGCGTCAAAATCGCCAGCGCAAAGAACAAACTCAACAGGAACGCCTTCTGGGCGTGATCCATGGCGGCCGACTCAGCGTAAATCAGTGGCAGCAGCAGCAGCAGCAGCAACAGCAGCAGCAGGAACAGCAGCAGCAACAGCAACAGCAGGATCAGCAGGAGCAGCAGCAGCAGGATGAGCAGCAGCAGCGGGAGCAGCAGCTCCAGCAGCAGCTCCAGCAGCAGCAAGGGCAGGGTCAGGAAAGAAACAATCTGCGAAATACTAACCAGGTCGATGACATTCTCCTTTTGACTAATAATCTGCAAAGTGTGCCTCGCAATGATGAGCGTCTGGTTCATATCAATAGACGTCGACTCAATCAGCCTGCAGAGAACTTGAGTCCTCGCCATATTAACCCAATTGGCGAGGGTCGTCGCGCTGATGGCGTGGTCCCCTTGTCGGAGGAAGACATCATCCAGCTCGTACGTAGCGACAATCTTTTGAGTCAACTTGGCGATGAGGAGATCATTGCGATACTGCGTCGTAATCGCCAGCGCAAGATACAGGGGCAAGAAATGGAGCAAGGACACCGCAACCGACGCAGCTTGGACAACAACGTTGAGGAGCGCGAGTCTCGCCGCGGTGAAGTGCTATTGCAAACTCTCCGCCAGCTTTCGGCACGCATTAACCAGGAGCGTATCTCTGTGCGATCGGGAAACGATAGGTTAATCAACAATTCTGGTCAGATCCAGGCCAACCAAGATCAGGCTCAGCGGAACGCATTGCGGCTGAATGAGAAGCGTATCGACTCGCGTAACAATCGTGTCCTGCTCGAGCAAATCAATATCATCGAGAGTCGTTTGCAGCAGGTGATTGGTCTTCTGATCCGTGAGATGAACAACAGATCGGGAGCGCAGCAAATTGAACAGCAAGTGCGCATCGAGAGTGTGATTGGTAATGTTCTATTGGGTCGCCTGGGTGACATTGGCATTCTGCGCATCATCCGCGAGCTGCTGCAGGTTAGCAACAAGCAGACCGATCGCCTGGGCCTCGGAGTCAAAGTGGGTGATCGTGTGCTACAACACACACTACGCCGAATTATTAATATTGTGGATGAGCAACGCGATCAGCAGCTGGGCGCCTATCAGCAAGTGCAGCTGGTCCTGCCGGATGTGAAAATCAACGATATACGTGTCAGCAAGCTGCGCACTAGGATTGAGGAGAACGACTTGGATGTGAACAACATGCTGGAACAACCGCAGCAAGCGCAAGTAATTGTGCGCCAGCGTCGCCTCAACAACAAGCCCTTCACCATTGACATTGACATCAGCTCGAAGCAAGCACAGGACGTCATCGTTCGTGTATTTCTGGGACCACGTCAGGATGTGACGGGCCGTGTACTGACCCTGGAGCAGGGTCGATCTGACTTTGTGCTTCTGGATGCAGTCAACACCCAACTGCAGTCAGGCGGCAATCGTATTCAGCTTCGTTCCACAGATATTGCATGGACGACACCCGATGCCACGCCCTACAGCGAGATCTATCGTCAAGTGCTGACCACACTGCGCGGCCAACAGCAGAAGCAGGTGACGATTCCAGAGCTGATTGGCGAGAACGGACGCTTCCCGCAGCGCTTGCTGCTGCCACGCGGTCGTGTCGAGGGTCTGCCAATGCAGCTGTTTGTCATTGTGTCACCAACGGAGCGCCTGGAACGAGAGCAATCACTGCGCTTGGAGCGCACTGGAGGCGTTATAGGCACAAGCAGCGCATCTTTGATGGACAGCCGCCCGCTCGGCTATCCGCTCGACCGACGCATTGTCAATGAGCAGGAGCTGTTGCAGCTGCCCAACGTTCAAGTGCAGGAGGTTGTCATTGTGCACGATAACTGAAAAGGAACCCCATTTCAAACGAAGACCGACCGATCGATTGCCCTGAAATTACACGTATTCTGACGGAACGATATGGAAATGTAATAGATATTTCTACATTTTTGGTTTATAGCAATAATAATTAATAAATAAATCTCCGCAAGTGATGCCGAAAGTGCATTAAAAAATGAATCGTTTTTGAATTATAGGAAATTAACTCTCTTGTGCCTTACCAGATCCAAAATCTCTGGTTTTAAAAGAGGCTGGGCTGGACTGGGAGGCGAACAAGGTAGTTGGCCAAGCATGGAGTATTCCGTCTTTTTATCTGTCTTTTTTAACTTTTGTTTGCAAGTGTTATTATTGTTTTTTTTTCGGAAATCGATTTCCATTCGCAGAACGTGCAAAGTTATCGATAAAATAAAATAAAATAAAATAAAATTACATTTGAAATTTGCATTGCCAGACGGAATGACAATTTATAGAAAAAAGTGTTGCATATTTTGTGGCGCTTTGTTCAAATTGAAATTTGCATTGCCAGACGGAATGACAATTTATAGAAAAAAGTGTTGCATATTTTGTGGTGCTTTCTTCAACGTACTCATTGAAGTAATTCCCAAATGGTTCTGACTTCGAGCTGGTAATAGGTGTTCATCTTTTTGTCTTTTTATCTGTCTTTTTTAACTTTTGCTTACAAGTGTTATTATTGTTTTTTTCGGAAATCGATTTCCATTCGCAGAACGTGCAAAGTTATCGATAAAATAAAATAAAATAAAATTACATTTGAAATTTGCATTGCCAGACGGAATGACAATTTATAGAAAAAAGTGTTGCATATTTTGTGGTGTTTTCTTCAACGTACTCATTGAAGTAATTCGCAAATGGTTCTGGCTTCGAGCAGGTAATACGGGTCTATCTTTTTGTCTTTTTATCTGTCTTTTTTAACTTTTGTTTACAAGTATTATTATTGTTTATGTTTACTTTTGTTATTTACATTTTTTTTTATATTTGTTGATATTTTTTCTTTCTATTATTGGAAATGCTAAATAAAGCTTCTCAGTTGTGATGGTTGGCAGCTTCTGTAATCACGCCTCTGTGAAGTCCGATTGTGGGATTGCATGAGGCTGGGGATCACTGTGTAGTGGGCCAGCCATGTTGACGGAACGTCCGCACTAAGCTTGCCATCAATATGGGTGCCGCGGAGTCCACGGTATTCATTCATTAAAATATAACTGTTATATAAAAAAAAAAAAGAAAAGGAAATTAACTAACAGACAACTTTTTTAACATATCATATAGAAATGAGACAGAACGAACCCATTTCAAGAGAATCTCTTTGTACGCGTATTTAAAGCATATTTGTTTATGTAATCGGGATACCTTTTATTAATACTGATTATTCATCTACGAGTTTTGCAGACTGTAAGATAAATCACAATTGTCGCACCTGACTGGCTTTTCTAATTTCGAAAAACGATTTCAATGCAAATTGCATGAGAGTCTAGCGAAGGACAAGAGGACAAGGATTAAGACCACCACCAACAAAAGCCGCCCACAAAAACACTTTCATATTATGTTCTGGGCAGACAATGCAGCGACCAAATAGCTGGCAGGCAGCTTTTCCTGATACTATAATAGACTTTTCTTATTCTTGCCACACAACTCAATTTGCAACAACGACAGAATGCCGTCCCTCTACCATCCATCCTGGCACTGGCTCTCGCACATAGTATCTGGCATGTCGCAGACGCCCAGCGAAGCGTCAATTGCCAAATTAATTGGCCGTAAAAAATTGAAAATGAAAATATAATCACACTTTCCGTTGGGAAACTGACGGGGAGCCGAGTTGTCACTGGCTCAGCTCGAAACGATTTTAGCTTTTAACCCTCCGCTCGAGAAGAGTTTTCTCATCAAGGCAGACAGACAGCCAGCGTTGGCCAACCATAGAACAGCAGACATTTCGCTGCAGGCATTTAAATGTTGCATTTTTTCATGTTGCCTCGTATCTCACATCTCTCACATCAGATACCGATACCCTAAGATTTTTTTTATTTCATATATGTTTTGCTCTTAAGTAAAATCGAAATATGTCTCAGCATAATTAAAACCGGTTTCACATATATTTATTCAGTAAGCTGAAAAATAATCTATTTATGTCTGAGATGAACAGCTATAAATTGACGCGATTTAATCTATCATTAAATATTACTTATGGAGTATCACATAGTCGCTATATTTAAGTCTAAATTGATTTTTGTGCTGCTGGAGAATATGGCACATCGCATAATGGAAAAATGTTGCCACTCGACCTGACTCTCGACTTTTGCCACCTGAATGCACTTTCATTATCTTCGAGTGTCTTTTTTATTCCCTGTTTTTATTTTCTTTTTGCTATCGTCTGATGAGCTGATTAAAGGGCAAACAACTTTGGTATTACACGGCCTATTAGCTGCCCGCTTAATGCAAAAATAATTATGTCTCGCTAATCAGTGCTGTGCGAAAAACTTTCAAGTTTTGAGACTTTCACCAAGACTATTTAACCCTTTTACCGCACTGCACTCTAACTAAGCTCAAAAAGTTTCCACGAGTGGCAATTGAAGGTAGCAAAACGCGTACCCAAAAACTTTTGTGATTAGCGGCCACAACGCAGATAGCGAGCAGCGCGGAGCAGCTGATGCGGAAAGTGCTCGCATAATTTATGTTGTGCGGCTTTTGCACTTGCAGCTAACTCAGCCAACGGAAATGCCGTCGCGCGCAGCTTCGGCGCCCTCGATTCCCTCACCTCCCCCTTTGCCTAGAAAACATCCAGCAAATTCCGTAGCATACATTTCAGGGCGCTCAACGAAAACTTCTTGCCACGCAAATTAGCGGCCACATTTGTTCCGCTTCGTTGTTGGCTGCTTGCTTGCATGCCGCATACCGCATACCGCATGCCGCTCAAGAGTCCGACGCCGCAAAAAGTTTTTCAGTTATGAATATAAAGTTTATTTATTAAGCAAACAAGCTGGCGTCCTTATCTGTGTCGAGTGTGTTTCTGCTACGCTTTTTTCTTTGCATTTAGTTGGCAAACAATTTCGCAGTTAAGCTAGTTGCTCTCTTTTAGCGAAAACATTTCTTTGACTTTGACTTGGAAAATTAATTTGGCTGAAGCGCTGATACATTGGCATTTATTAAAACAATATTTTGTTCTATTAAAGAATAATAACACTAAAGGATCACAGGGGAATGAATAGGTAGAATCGATTATTCAGCAACGTAGCAAAAAATTGCGGACTTTAAAAATTAGTACATCAATGGAAACTAATTCTTTCTATTCATCAATCGCTAAGATCTTGAGCCTTTATGGCAAATATATGTATGTGTGTACAAATACTGTAATAAAACTAACATATATGCATAGCAGCGGTGAAGAAATGAATGAGCATAGTTTAGTTTTTACCTTTTGGGTAGACGTGTGGAAAATATTGACAATCGACAATCGAAATGATAAAAGCAACCAAAAAGGCGTGAGCTGCCTTCAAATCAACACAAAACTCCACAAAACACCAAAAGAAAAACACCCCCACACCAAGAAACCCTTGCTGTCCCCATAACCCCATTCACAACGTACAATAAATATTTTTGCATGCATTTTGTAATAGGAAGAGATTGAGCTTCATGGTTGGGGTTGGTGTTGAGGTTGGGTCTGTGTTTGGGGCTATCAAGTTGAGCAGAAAACTTCTTGCTATTCAGATTCGTATGTGAATACACTCGTGCGAGTGAGTATATGAATATACAATGTAGAAAAATGCTAACAAACGGAAATGTGATATACGCGACGCAGCCAAAATACAAAGGCTTATGGGATGGGAAAGGGGCGGCGAATCGAACCAATTGCTTACAAGTTTTTCAAAAATTTTGGGTGTGTAGGTGATAATGCTACATGGCAATCGTCACTGTCGTCTATTCAATTTGTAACGAATTAAAAAAAATAGGTATATATAAAAAAAACAAGTCGGAAGCCTGTAGTCAAAATTGACCGGCTAAAAGATACCTTGTCGCTGTAACAAAACACTTCTATCGAATAGTTCTTTAACATCTCTAAATAAATCAGATCAGCTTGAAATATTAACGAGAAAGAAGATTTAGATCTAGCTTTTATAAATATTTCAAATACAAAGTGGATTTATTAAAGTTAATCTACTTTGGAAACTAGAAATGCCTGCGACATTTGTATACACCCGCTTTGACGATATTTGAAGTAGAGAGTAAAAAATTCAGAGTCGAAGAAAATACATTCAAATTTGTAGGGCGCATTGTCAAAAGGCTTTTCTGCTATTGTAAAGCTGGAACCCACACTCCCCCATGGACTCTGCCGCCCGCCCCTTTAAGAGGAACTCAGCTGACACGCATTGGCGCATCGATAGATAAGAATGAAAGAGGAACATCTTGAGGCTTGGTTCGCTTGAAGTGGGATTAAAAGCAGCACGGCCCAATCAATGTAGGTTGGGGCTGAGGGGAATTGCGGAAATGCGCACAGGAAGGGATGTTGCTGCCACAGGTAAGCAGGTGACTGGGTATGTGGAATCTATCACTAAACTAATAGTTAACAAATATTTTCAATTACTGTTGCTGTCACAGCAAAATCAATCAATTTTGTAGCCACAGACACGAAAGCCAAAGCCAAAGCAATTGCATTTAATTTTCCAATTTGTTGTGGGAGGAAGCTGCGTTAGCTGCCATATAAATTTGTAACACAAATTGGTTTTGTGGCCACAGAGATTACAGCAAATGCATTTTGCAACAAATTCACTCTTTTTTTATGTCATTACACGCCAACATTTTATCATCTAATGGTTCGGAAAATGTTTAAAATCATTTTGCAAGGTTTGCTGAATGCGTTGTAATTAGGATAAATATGTTTTCAGTTCGAATGTGGGAATAGAGTGCTTCATAGAACTGTGTGATCGAATCGCATTTGTCACGGCTTATTTGCTATTCACACCACAAACAAAGTAAACAAAGCGCCCGGTTTCACTAGAGAAAGACAACCCTCCCGGCAGACCCTCAAGTGGCAAGTGGCGAGTGCGAAAAGCAATAAAACGTTAAGCATACAGCAGCACACACAAAGTCCACAATGCCGTAGCAAATTTGTTGCAAATCAAAATAAATTCCTGCCATGGCGAACAAAAAAAAAACCGAATCATAACAAGAAAATATCAAAATTTAATACTAGGTCTATTTCTGGATACTCTCTCTATACATGAGCTGATATTATAAATATGACATTTCCTTAATTAGTTAAGGTTTTTTATGTGTTTTGCTTTCAGATCTTTGTAGATATAGAAGATAATTATTGATATAAAAAGAAGTAATTGCAAATATTTTTATTCTCCTCTAATTTATAAATAATGTTCGACAGCAATTCAAGTTAAACCGCATTTGAAATGCGCTAAGCCTGCATTTATTTGCAGAGCGTAACGAGGCATAAAAAGCGAAGGCGTTTGTTATTCACTGACAACAATCCCTCAAGCCGATTCAGTTTCCCTCAAGCCCCTTTCGGCCGTAAAACCATGTGAATACTGGCAGAAATTTTCGCTTGTCGCATTCACAGCCTTCTCAATGAGTACTTGTCTATGGCATTCCATAACAATTTATGCAATCAGTTGGACAATACGTACGCCAAAGGAAGCTGCTGGATTTGCAGCCACCACCGAGAGCCCAAATGATCCATACCCCGCATACCGCAACCCTGCTCCTGGCCACTACTTAATCCTTTTGAATATTTTTGACACGTGCTCTGCGATTATTTTATTACCCCCGCGAGTGCAGTGTACAGAAGGGACAAAAAACACGCACACACACACACACACATATATACACACGCACAAAGCAACAATGCAACAAGGCCACATGCAACCAGGCACGCCCACTCAATAGCCGAGCAACAATGGCGGACATTTTTTGGTAGCACAATGGGCCGGCAATTGATGCAATTCATTCAAATTGTTGGCGACTGTTTGGACTAAAATTGCATTAGTCACTGAGGCTTTTGTTGTTGTTTGTGTTGTTCTTGTTGTTGTCACTGTGACTGGACTAGAACACAAACAATTGGCAATAATTTTCGCGGTTGCATTGAAATTCAAGCGGCGCAAATTGTGAACACAATTTTTAAATACGAATACGGCTCCCACTTAGAGTCCATGCCCGCCCCAATTATGGTCGCTTTGCATTATGCCACACACACACACACACACATATATATATATATATATATTTATATATACAAACTCAATGTATGCACATACATATATTTTTTAATAATGATGCCATTTGTTTGGCCATAGAATTGTGTTGGCAATAAAATTTGGCTTTGCCACATAATTCAAATGGTTAATCGCGTTTAATGGCGGCATTTATCAATATTTTCAAAAAGAGAAACCGCATGCAAATGCGAGCCGCATAATGGGAATGCGAATGGGAATGAGAATGCCAGAGAAAGGAGAGAGCAACCCTGCAGCCACCTAAATCTTTGCTCCCCCCAACACCCACCTCATCTTATTACCCTGCCACCCAATGACAATGTGTTGACAATGCGAAAACAAAAATGGCGTCTAATATGGCGACAAAATGTGGGGCGGAAATAAAAGCGCAGCGGTCAGCGTTGCATTGGGAGCCACCCCCGTCCACCGGCCCCCTACCGCTCCCCGTAGCCACTCGTTCAACCCATGACACCGCCCTTAGTTATGAAGTTTGCCAGCAGTTCCCCATCACGCTTTTAATGCGCACCATTGTGTCAAGATAAAGCAACGGAAATTAGCACGATAGCAGGAAGTTGGCAGCGTCGTTGGCGTTGTTCTTGACGACGACGACGACGAGAACGATGAAGACGAAGGCGATAAAAAAAAGCAGCGAATGCCAAAAGGCAGAGACAACAGCGCTGAGGGCCCGAAAGCGAGTTGAGCGACAAGGCGAACCAAAGGACCAAAAGGACATCTACAGATGGCCCAAAACGGGCTGCCGGGGCCAGCCACAAATAATAATGAAAACGGAAATGAAATACAATACCCAGGAATGCCACAAGAGATGCTGAATAGCAATGATTATGACACTCTAGGCGTTAGTGCTGCCATTGGGTCCAATGCCAGTGGACACTTTAGTGCCTTTGCTCTCCCTTATTGCACCAGACAGCCCAGGTGTCAGTTTAATATTTCTGTCACCTAAAACAAAAGACTAATGGCTTATTACACTTGCCAATCTTCAGCACATTTCAATATATTACTTTATTTAGATTTAAAATGTATACTTTATTATAACTCAGTAGCTTTTGTAAATGAGTTCATCAGAACACATTTTGATTACATTCTATATGTAAATATGCAGCGTTATAAAGAATTATATTTAACCAATTGTCTATACCCAAGTTCCAATATATAAAAACTCAATCCTAAAGACTTACGTACATATATCTAATAATAAAATAAAATAAAAACTCCCAGCTTAATTTAGGCAACGTGCGACCGAGGACAACTTCTTCTACCTTGTTAACAATCAAAAATTAATAAGCCCTGAAATGTGCAACAACTTTTTGCCATTTGATTAAGTGGGAGAAGCAATATTTGTTCATCTAAAATTGGAACTGAAGCGGCAGCTGGTCTTCTTTTCATAAACCGCACACAAATTAGACGCATACAAAAAAAAGGCAAAAAATGTACGCTGATTGTCGTCTATTCTTGTCAACTTTTGGACCGGTGTCTCAGTTGCGGCAGTTGGGGCATGGCACGCAAAGTCAATTAGGCAAACCGACGACGACAAACAAAACTGAAAACAATTCACATTTAAATTTGCGCATTCTTTGAAAATATCACGCGAAAATCGTGGGGGCGTCTTACCAACTGAGGATGTGATGTTTTTGGGGAGTGAAGGAAATAGCCGTAAAATACGTGCATATTATTGCGCTTATCTGGCAACAAACACGCCTAGGCCAAGTGCCCATTCCCGGCCCCCTCGATGAGGCCTTCAAGTTGATTTCGCTTTTCTTTCTTACAAGAACTGAGCTTCCATGTTGTATTTGTATTTGCTGCTCTTCTTGTTATTGTTGTTGTATTGTGCATTTGTTTTTATGCGTGAACGAGTCTTAGAGCCACCCACTTACCAATGTCTGCCCCAGTTGCCGTCTGTCCTAAGCAAAACATCCTTCCTTAAATGTTTCTCGTCTGCCAAATGTTTCTATGGCCCATACAACTGAGTGTGTGTGTGTGTGTGCGGTTTTATGTATGCATTGTATTGCTGGCATAATAGACACATTTAATTTTACTATTATGCCTTTTTGTTGTCATCACATTCGCATAAGCATAATAAACCGTTTCGTTTTCAAGTTTCCTCTGGGGACTTCTTCGTTTGCCTATTTGCCAGTCATTTTATTTGATTTCCATTCGCAAGAGAGACAGAGAAAACAAGCTGTGTGAAATTCTAAAGAAATTAGCAACGAGCACGATGGCAAACTGAAATACTAGTCAAAATCTGTAGGTTTGAAGATCCAAGCTAATATGTATATGTATTATGAGTCTTTGTTTGAAATCAAATTTACTATTTTAAATTCATCCCCTTTGTTTGTACCGTCACAAGCACATCTAATGTGTTTTTCCCTGAGAGTTTACAAAATTAGCAAGTATTTTGCATACATTTATCTTGAATGGAATAGTGACTTATGCTCGATTAACACATCTTTCTGCAAACTGTCTACCTCAAGCCTTAGTAAAGCTACCCCATTCAAACTTGTCTTTTAGAAATAGTTGGATAACACATGCCTGTTCGGCAACAGTTTATTGCAAAATGAATTAATAATCACAGATATTATTCATGCATTTGTGCTCCCATCAAGATGCCGAACAAAATGTTGTATAAAAGAAACATTAAAGTGCACTTCTTATTTTTTATGCATATTTAAATAACCGTTTGGGATGCTTTCAGAAAAAGCGAACGTTAGATGGCGCCACAACCCTTGCGGTTCTGTAAATTTCGATAGCCAAAATATCGATAAGATAGTGGGCGCGCTTATTCAAAGCTGGAAATCAATAAATGCGCTTTCAAGAGTGGCGATGCTGATGACTGCTAAATATAGAGTCAACTAATCAATTAGCATGGTAAGATTAAATTCATATGCAGACAAATCTTAACCAACGATAACAATACACATTATCGTGATTTTTAGTGATTAACAAATTGAGTTAGTATTTAATGTATTTACCTGCACCTAACTGAACATTTGCCATAAATACTCGTAGACCAATATTTTTATTAACTTCCGAGTCATATCAGTTTCTTATCAGTACCAAAAACGAACTTCCGGAATTGATTAATTTTAACGATTGCCATATCGATCAATCTTTTTAATAACAAACGTTTGTGCGTTCTATTGTATTTTTAGGCTATGATGGTGGATTACCACATCCACCCGGGCGCTGGTTAGTAAAGGAGCTGTGGAGTCTACAACGCTACCAGCCCATTCACACTCCGCAATTGTCTCTGACCCGTTCCATGCCAGGACCTGCACTAGGAGTTGAAGTCGTAGACCCTCAGCAGTACCACGAGGTAACAGAAGATGCTGTGGAAAGGAGCAGGCATTGGACACATCCAACGGTTTCTTTGCTTTATATAGGTTCCTGAGTGTATGTCCACTTTTTGCCATTGGAAATTGACGATCCAGTATATTCTTCCCCATAGCCAACTCGCTGACAAAGCTTTCGAGCAGTAGTCCAGCCTGATCTCTGCCAGGAGGAATTAAATAGCTGCGAATGAGGACAACCCTCGGTTCAGATGCATACAGCTCATAGGTGATGTTGAATGGTTTATGATTCAAGCGCAACTGACGGGCCACCAGACGTCTTTGCAGAAATTGTAAATTGTTGCGCTGCGTCTGGAGCAGCTGTTGGTCCATTAAATTGATCAGATCGCTATCCACAAGATGCTCATAGGTTGCCAAGTGTCCCACGTGGATTTGCTGCACTTGCAGTCGCTGATTATCGTCTGCTGACACCTGTGGCCTTTCATATTGTGCAATTAGTTGGGCCAGCTGAAAGAGCATTGTGCGGTAAATGGGATCTCTCAGGTTGGACGTAGCCATGCCCAGTAGATTGGGTTCCATTGTGCGATTGCCGTTAATGGCCAAGCTCAGATGTCGACATAGCTGCCAGTAATTTGTGGCAATCACTTCACCCACCGATTCCATTGTCAGCGTTTCGACAGCTTTTTCCAGCTGCTTATCAATCTGGCTTTGCAGTTCTTCAGTTGACTGTCTAATCAGCAGCCACACAGCTTGAACATTAAGCTTTGTCGCCTTATACCGCACACCGCCCGTTGTCATCAATGTGGGCTCAATTAGTTGCAACGATTTGCGGCCTGTCGTCAGTTCTTCCAGCTGACATAGTGCCACAAATTGCTTTATGTTGTGCAGCAGTATCTGCGAGTGTTCTGTTTTTGGTGCACGCCCATTTTCTAGTCGATATATATACTCATCGTGGGCATTCCGGAACGCCATCATTCGATCGCCGTCTATTATAGCTCCGCCCTGCTCATTTGATGTGACAAGCAGGCGACTGATCAGACTATTCCAATAGCCGTTTAGTTCCACATCCGAGCTAAGCAGTGTCCGGAGAGGCTTTACTTCGATGACAATCGGATCGGCGGGCAATAGCGGCACCTCCAATGGCTGACGGAATCTCCTGGGATACACAATGTCGCCCAATATCTCCTTCCAACTACGCTTTAAGGTTATATTTGGGATTGGCGCTAATTGCTGCCAGTTGACTTGCTCTGCATCTAGGATCACATCTTTATCAAAGTATAGCTGCGGCAGCACCTCATGCATCGCTGGCAACACTAGATCCTTTGTATCCGGTCGTCCACTGATCGCCAATTGCAGCGCGTTCACAAAGAGCACCGGATTGAAGTGGCTGCGTGCGTAGCAAGCATTACACTGAAAGGTCCTCCAATCCTTGGCGAGCAGTAGAAAGCGATATACACCCAGCAATTGCTGTGGCAGCTCCTCCTGCAGCTGGCTGTAAATGCTATATGGATGCAATATGCGTCCCTGATGCACACGATCCATGAAATCAATCAACGACGGCCAACTGTCCTACAAAGCACATAAAATTTGTTTACTTAAACTACTCCAAACTTTATTAAAAGTCCATAAACTCACTGCCTCGTAACCACCGGGATCCTCGTTGAGCCGACTGCCCATTTCGATTAGCTCCTGTTGAAGCAGCGGCTTGTGAACCTGCAATAACAAATCCATCAGGAAACGCTGCCGCAATTGCCATTGTGTTTGCCTCGTCATATGGTTAACCTTCTGAGAACCGTCCAGCCACAAGCGCGGGCGAAGGCTCCATCCATTGACGGACACCACAGGAGAGCACAAAATGCTGAGAAGACCACAGAGTGCAATTGTTACTTGCAGCATTTCGAATAAAGCAATTTATAACCGCCTCAGCACATTTATTTATAATCTGAATCTGAACGCCAATGCCGCACTGCCGCCTGATCCCATACCTTATCACAAGTACATTACATATAGCATGTCTACGTACATCATTCGAAATTGATCTTTAATTTAAAAAAAAAACAAAGAGCAGCAACTTTTGTCAAGCCGATGCTTAAACACCCTTTCAGAACTGCAAAAGCTTAGCTCTTTAGCATAAAAACCTGAACTTCCAAGATAATATCAAAAATAATAGCAAAAATCTTAAATAAATTCGTGTTTATTGTTTCAACAAAAATAAATAAAAAGAAACCCAAAAAAACAAAAATAGCAGAACATGTTTGGTTTAGTATTAAGAACTATGCCAATGTGGCCCGTTTGGCCACAAACTCCCTGGAGCTCTTCTCCTTGTTCGTGAAGCGTGCGTAACTGAAATGAGTATGGATTAAACACATAATATATGGATAAATAGATGCTGGTCGACTATACTCACGTTTTCTTATATTTGGAGACGTCGGAAGCGCTCAGTGACGGACGGGTGGATTCAAAGGATTCGATGAGATGCTTTTGCTTCACTAAAATTTTCTTTGGCAGTTTCTGTTAAGGGAATGGAGAAGTATTAATTAAATGTACTTAAAATAATTCGGACGTAATTTATTGATGAGTATTTTAATGGATGATCGATGAAAGTGATTGGTAAAGCCATTAGCCTAGCACTAGTTAAACTTATATGTGTACTGATATCTAAGCGGTAAAGTCTCTCGGAATGTTTCTGTTTCAGAGCCATCCTCCTCATCGCCTGAGGAAGGCGGCGTCTCCAGCATTGGTATCGATAGATCCAAATACGCATCGTTGGGATTGCTGCAAGCCTGTTGCAGTATCCCATCGAAACTCTCCACCAGCTCCGCGAACGTGGGCCTCGCACAGGACTCAAAGTGCCAACACTGTCGCATCACCACATAAATGTTCAGCGAGCACTTTGATGGCTTCTCCATGCGCTGGCCACTTATCAAATAACTGTTGAGCTCCTCAGCGGACATTATATTCGGATACGGCTGTTCGCCATATGTCATTATTTCCCACAGCAGCACGCCATAGCTCCACACATCGCTCTGAGAGTCGTAGAACTTCTCCTGCAATGATTCAGGCGCCATCCATTTGATGGGTAGTCGTCCATTGGTATTCTTGCGATAATAGTCCGTATCCTGTATATCTCTGGCCAGTCCAAAGTCCGCTATCTTCATCACATAGCCATCGCTGACGAGCACATTTCGCGCTGCCAAATCGCGATGGATGCACTGCAAATGTATATATTATAAATGTATCACCGATTATTTTGCTAAACAACACTTTTATTATATCTAAGGGATTACGCTAAATACTACAGCATATTGTGAAATTCAAGTGAGTTTCAGCTAAGATCAATTTTAAATTAGGAGTGAAGCTTTATAATTGAATCTACAAAATACACAAGTATGTGAAAAGCTTCATTGGAGCTTGATTGAAACTAAGTTTGACAAATAAGATTCAAATTAAGCTTTAGCTCGTTCTTTAAATTGTACGGATCCTTATAGCTACTATCTCATATCTAAGGTATAGGAAGATTTAGCTGATTCTAAAGAAAATTTAACAACTAAAAAAAGAGTTTAGATAATAAATGTGTTCGCTTACCCGCCGCGAGGCGAGATACTCCATGCCGCGAGCTATCTGGAAGGCAAACATGGTGAGCTCCTTCTCGCCCAGCTTCTGCAATGGCTGGATTTGCTTATCATCCAGATAGCCATCGCTATTGCTGCGTTGTTGCAGTATACCGGGTCGATTTTGCTTCAGAAAATCCTTGAGATTGCCATGGGGTGCATACTCGACGATGACCCACAGGGGACCGTTCTGACTGCAGCAGCCCAGCAGATTGATGATATTGACGTGCTTGCCAATCATTTTCATCACCTCCATTTCCCGTACCAGACTGGCCATATCAGTGTCCGTATGCTCCTCCTTAACCATTTTTACGGCGACAATGGTGCCCATGCCGTTATTTGAAGGCGGCGGACTACGTGGCAAGCCCTCCGCCTCGGCCATAACAACACGACCAAAAGCACCCTCACCCAGAATTGATCCCAGCGACAACTGCTGTCTGGGTATCTCCCAGTTCGCGTCCAACGGGAATTCGTACTCATTGAAGGCCTGTGTAGGATCTATTGAACCACCAGTTGTCGAGTTGGAGAAGGTGGTGCGCTGCTTTTCAATCTTGATAACCGGTATCTGTAGATCTACCCCACAGGAGCTGCCGTCGACGCTGGCCGGCTTATAGATGATCACCTTTTTGGTCCATTGATGCACCGTCTCGATGCGATGCTTTAGCAGCTTCTCCCGTTTCAGACGGCGCAGCATATAGACAATAAAGGCGCTACCCAAAATGAACAGCATTATTAACATTCCCACGGTGACAGTAAAGGCAAGGGGATGCGATCGCAACCACTCCCACACATGCCGATACGGCAGATGATCGATGACATGCACATAGACACTGCTATTGGTGGATCCCAGTGCGTTCGATGCCATGCACGTGTACCAGCCCTCCAGGTCATGCGTCACATTGTTCAGCAACAGCAGATTCGGTTGATCCACTGAGGTGTTCAACGGTATGCTCAGAGGCAGTGAGTGGTTGAGCTGCACAACGCGTATCCATTTTATGTTGACCGCATTATGCGAAAACACATCGCAGTTGATGCTCATATTGCTGTTGACAAGCGCAGTCTTATTTTCCATTTTCGTGATGATCGGTGCTGCACGAATGCGATCGAGAACCTTCAGGCTGTACTCGAACTCAATGCAGCCCAGTTTGTTGCACACCTTGCATTTGTACAAGGCCGTATCCCTTGTGGTGGCATCATCAATGATGATAGACCAGTTTCGCTTCTTGTAGTCACCATATGAGCGCCGTAGCGGCTCAAATCCGTTACCTTTATTGAATGTCCAGGTGATATTCGCAGACGGATTCGCTGTATTGGGACAGGAGAGAGCGACGGTTTTGCCTGAGACTATATGTTGCAAGCGATTCATCTTCTTTTTAAACTTGGGCAGCTGCTCGTCGGTGGCATCTCCTGTTCCCTCATCAGCTACATCATCATCACCAGTACTGACACTCGCAGATGTTGTTGTTGTTGTAGCAGTAGTTGTTCCAGTTGCTAATGTTGGTTTTGTAGTGTTGATTGCATTGGCTGTCACCTCCAAGTAGGCAGCGGAGACATTGCGACCCAATCGATTCTCGGCGACACAAATATACCAGCCAGCATCATCGTAAGTGACGTTGGCCAGGCGCAGCACCTGTGGCTCCTTAATGATGCCCGGTAAGACCTCTGCCTCAGTCTCTGCCACATCCTGCTTGAGCCGTTCCTTGAGTCGTTGCAGCAGCGCATCAATGTCGCCCGACCGATGCCGCAGCCAGGTGACTTGCGGCTTCAGCTGCGATTCCTCCAGCTTGCACTCAACGCTCGCATGCTCGGCGAGCGTTGCACTCACATTACGCGGATAGCCAGGAACCAGCAACGGTGCCGTATACTGGTTCAGGCTACTATTCAATGGCTGCAGATAGAGCTCCGGCTCATGGCTATGCAGCTTACTAAAGCTGACCAGATCACTGCTCGGCTCTTGGTAGCCAATCAGCAGCGTGAGATTGGCCCACTTGTTATTGTTGCCATAAAGGCAGCCATAGTTGCCAGATTGCTGGGACTGGGCTCTCTCCAGCAGCAAGCTGTTGCCGCTGTGCTGCAGCTGCCCATTGTAGTACCAACTTGGCTGGGTTTGCTTGCACGTAAGCAGGATATCCACATCGGAGGGCACATGACGATGGCTAGCCGGGGACTCTTGAATCACATCGATTTGGCAACTATGTGCCTCAAAGTGGCAGTTTGAAGAATTACTGCTGTTGCTAATGCTACTGCTGCTGCTGCTGCTGCTGCTGCTGCTGCTGACGGTGACTACGATGATGATGAGAATGATGATCAGCAGTTTTTGCATTGTCAAGTGTGTTTATAGTGGTCGTTGTTGTTGTGATTGCCGTCGCTGTTTACTTTGCTGTTGCTGTTGTCAAATTGATGCTTCTTTGCTAAAACACTTGAAGTTTGCAAAGCTTCAATTCTTTTTTTGTTTGCATATTTTTTTCCTATTATTTTTATTATAATTTATTGCTACTGGTAGCTAAGCAAACGTTTTTTTCGCGATGTTTTTCAATATTCGAAGTAAAAATAAATCTAAAGAAAAAGACAAGCGAATAATACAAATAGGTAACCATTATGTGAACTGCCTTCGTAATGAGCAATACCTTGTTGTTGTTATTTGTTGTTGTTACGCGAACGCATATTGTCAAGTCGAATGTCTATAGGTTGTCTATGTATATATATACATATACATGTGTGTGGGTGTGTGTGTGCATGTATGCGAGCAGTGGCCACATGCCAAATGTGTTAAATGTCGTCATTTCCATTGATAAATTCAAAATGCCGAACAGTTAGAAACTTGTAATTCAATTATAATTGTCGGTAAGTTTTAAATGTAAGCTCAGATTTCGTGTGTGATTCAAAGACTTTTTAGATAATACGATATTTCAGCATAATATTAATAGCTGATACAGACTACATTACTGGCACATACCCTGTTACCGTGTGTAATGCATTACAGCACACAAATAAAATAAATGAGAAGCCAATCAAAATATTGACTACCAAGATTTGTTTTTAAAACTTAGCATAAAAGCACATATCACAGTTAAATGATAACTTAACAAACAAATATTATTGGTTTCCATAATATATATATATATATATATATATATATATATAGAGCATTCATACATTAGCGGATATGCCTACTAAACTTTCTTATCAATCGGATGTCAGCGGTATTTTGATTGATAAAATTTGATACAAATCGATAAGAGTACTGTTATACACCAGATACGAGTTTTCAAAATAGTTTTACATTTTAACATGATGGTCATAATAATTGGTATATATTGCAAGTGCAACTTATTATCGGTATTCAAGAAACTGTGCTCAGACCACTGTGCACAACTTATACTTTTTTTAAGGCATGCCCAAAGGTGTTGTTGTTGTAAATATGGTTGCCGTTGTTGTTATTGCAGTAACGTTTGACAGTTGTTGTTCTTGTTGTTGTGGCTGGTGTGGTTTTTGCTTTTGCCGGTTCGAATTTTGTCTGATATATGCACCACACAAGTCGCGAATTTTAATTTATTCAATTCCTTGTTTTTAATTTAATGTCAGCTGACGAGACGCGTGTGTTTGAAAAATTTATTATTATTATTATAATTTGTTGTTTTTGCTGCTCATCATGGTTGCCTTCTTGTATTATTGCGTTGTCAATATTTTTGGTAAATAATGCTTTGTGCTTCTTAAACTGGACATTGTTCCCATTTTATCCCCTTGTTGCAAATATTTATAGCTATGCTAAATTGCCTTCACATATTTGGATATGTGAGAACTCTATTTGGAATTTTGTACGAAGCACATTAATAATTTGTGTTAAAATTTATTATGCATATTTTGTGCCACAACTTTATAGATTGGCAAGAAGAATTTAGACATTGAATGATTTATAGTAAAATTGGGATTATACATGCAGAGCACGATTTAGCCATAAGACACACAGCCACAATTTATGTATATTATTACTGAAGCAGCACTGTAATCCAGAGAGTTTTCGTTACTTGGTTATTCTCATTGTAGAGCCGCACGTTTTTTATATTACGTTCAAATATTATTAATATTGTTAAATATGTATTTTAGGTTGTCAAATATATTCTTTAAAGAACATTTCCAGACATTTTTATGAACTCTTCAAATTTGCTTATTCTTTGATTTTTTTCTTGATTTTTAAATACTTTGCATTGCACTTGACTGCATTTTATTTTATTTTTGTTTTCTTAAGCGATGGCAATCCATGTCTTCCCAAATGTGAACATAATTCTTTCTTTCCACGCAAATTATTTGCCAAAAAAAATCACGTCTTTGTCTTTAGCTCCAATAAAACAAAAACAATACACAAGAAAAACCCAACACGAGAATTGCGAGTGTTTTTGTTTTGTTTTTCGGCTGTCAATTTGGCAGGCAGCTAAGATTCCTGCCCGGCGCCCTTTGTGGACTCGTGCGCATTTCCGCTTGGTTGCCAATACTCATTTAAAACTGCCCCCTACACGCACTGCCACACACCCCCATCCCCCCACCCAACGCGTTAATGGGTGTTGGGAGCATCGGGGAGGAGTGGCCTGTTGACGACTTCCGTTGCTTGCACTAACCGCACAGATCCCACAGACCACACAGTTGAGAACCAACCGATTTGCTTGAATGTGCGCACACAACTGAAAGTAACGATCGATTGAATACGCCAACAACAAACCAAACCAAACCAAATAAAAAAACAAAAAAAAAAAAAAAACTTTTTAATATGGTGACGACGAGCATCGGCAAGCACGAAGCTGACGTCGCAGCGTTTTCGACGATATAGTGAAAATGTAGCTACACACACACACACACACGCACATAGATAGATAGATAGATGCACGTGTGTGTGCTCAATAATATTTATACAAGCAGCGAAACCTTCACGATCCTGTCGAGCGAGCCGAGCGAGCCGAGCGTGCCGAGCGTGCCGAGCGTGCCGAGCGATTCCTTGGGTCCGGGGCTCTACCTGTGTGTGCAAGGTGTCCGTCCCGAGATTGCAATTGTTGTGGTTGTCGTATGTTGTTCTTAATGTGCGTGTAGTTTTTTTATTTTTACTTTTATTCTAAGCATGCTTTGTTGCTTTGTGCTGCTGCTGAGGATTTTTTGCCTTGGCTTGGCTCGGCTTGCATTCTTTATTATCGCGGCCCTCGGCCTATGTTTAATTTATGCAGAAGAAAATGTGTCCATTGTCTTTTCAAGTTGCTGCTGTTGTAGTAGTTGCTAGTGGTAGTTGATGTTGTTGTTGTTGTCGTTGGGTATTTTACGTGCACATGCGCGATAATCGCATATCAATAAGGAAATATCCGTTACGTGACTTATATATATAAAAACCTCCCGTCTGCATTTGTGTTGTCTTTTATATTTTTGGCCCAGCACCCGCATAAGGCTGCCTAATCCCGATCCAGATGCCAGGCACGTAATCATAGCCAGCACAAAACGAAAGCCCCAAAAATAGTAAATAACATTGCACAGTTGCAGTTGTGAGCTCTTCTTCCACTGGAAACACTGGGAACGGAAGAGCTACTAACTGCACAACAACTGCCTTGTGGGCTACGGCCTTACCAAGAACTTGTCATTGCATTTCCGGCTAATCAAATAGATCTCGCACTCACCTCATATCCGAACTGTGCCATCGCCTCCTTAACCGCCGCCATGTTCGCCGAGGTCAGAATGTTTTGCTTATCGGCGCCAGTGCAGTTTATTATCGGACCCGTAACGCTCGTTGGTTAACCTGCACCGTGTACTCGAAGTCAATGCAGCCTAGTTTGCTGCACACCTGCATTTGTACAAAGCCGAATCCTCAGGCATGGTACAAGGCCGAATCTCTTGTTGCAAGCGGAACAGTTGCATTCTAAACCTGGGCATCATCTATCGGCTCATCAGCTCATGATGATCTGCAGTTTCTTCATTGTCAAGTGTGGAATTGCAGGAGTCGATTTGTTGAGCTTGTTGCTTTTGCACTAGCAGTGGCTGACTTTCTAGGAAAGGAGATGTCTCTGAGCCCATCAAGTATATATCCTTGATCAGCATCAGTAGCCGAGATGGCTTTATCACCATCAGCGTATTTTTGTCTGTCCGTCCGTCTATCTGTCTATTCCTATAGAGATTCGCCGCTAAGTTTTTAAGCTAACTTGATGAAACTTGGCATGTATCTTTCGGCTGAATCGGAACATATGTAGCTGCAATAGCAACTATATTGTGTACTAAGCTATACATTTATATATATATACAGAAACTGAACTGTGGCTACGGCTTTACCAATAACTAATCAAATAAATCTCGCACTCACCTCATGTCCGAATTGTGCCAGCGCCTCCTTAACAGCCGCCATGTTCGCCGATGTCAGAATGCTCTGTATATCGGCGCCAGTGTAGTTTTGTGTTCGAGCCGCAAACCAATCGAAGTCCACACATTCATCCAGATTCAGCGTGGCGCTCAGTGCCTCAAAGATGCTCACGCGCGCTACAGCATCCGGCAGGGGACACTCGACCAGACGATCTATGCGACCGGAACGCAACAGCGCTGGATCTAGGAGTTCAGGTCGCGATGTAGCGGCTATAACTGTTACGCCCTGCAGCCCCTCAACGCCATCGAGTTCGGTGAGCAGCTGATTGACCACACGATCTGTTACGCCCGTGGAGTCGTGGCCACGCTTCGGCGCCAGACTGTCGAACTCGTCGAAGAAGAGCACACAGGGCTTGGCGCTGCGGGCCCTATTGAATAAGTTGCGCACATTCTCCTCGCTCTGGCCAATGTATTTGGCCAGGAGTTCGGGACCCTTCACCGAAATGATGCGCAGACTCCAGCAGCTGGCCAGTTGCGAGACCAAGAACGTTTTCCCCGTACCCGGTGGTCCATAGAGCAGCACACCAGCTTGATTACGCAACGGCGATGAGTTGAATATCGTCGGGTACTGTTGGTTTAGGCAATTTTAGACAATAAAAAGCACAGCTTCAGCATTTGTAAATCAATATTTTCTAAATGGCAAAGAACTGGATCGCGTTGCTAATGATGATGTGTTGGTGATTTGGATATTCTTTTCGATCCCAAGCTTAAGAACCTCTAGATATATTTCACTTGTGCACCCTGCTCTTGAATATGGATCTCCCAATTACAATTACAATTCCCTCCCTTCGAGGTCTTGAGTGGAACACTAAGATTAGCAAACCTTCTTACCTTTGCAGACATTTATTAATGAATCTTCCCTCTCTTGTGGAATGGATTGTACAGCCAGGCTTGGTGTAATCTTTATACGAGTACATGATCTAATAAAGTGTGATTCTTCTGCGTTTTGCAGTTCGGAAGGAACTCTGTATCTCTCTCCCTCTTCACACTTGTTTGGACTGTGCAATCCATTGCACATTACGGATTGATTTAAATTCTGGTTATTCAGGTGTGTTTTTCCACTCTGTAAGTTGTGCTATTTCTATTTCTTCTTCCATTTGAATGTGCTGCACGTTAGTACTTCAATGTCTAGATGAAAATGAACTTACCGTTGATGGCCACATGAGAACCTCCTCGAGCACGGTAACCACAGGTTCCAGGCCGGGCAGCTCCTCGACGCGCATTTCATTCGGTTCGGAGCCAGTCTTTTGATTGCTTTGAATGCCCTGCAGGCAATAGGAATTCGTGTGCTCCAGGGACTCGATGAGCTGCTTATTCGTAAGCAGCGGCTGTGTTTTGCCTATAAACAAGATGAGGACATTTGTTAAGGCCCCGTAGCCATGTTAACTGATTTAAGAGGGAGACCCACTGATACGATAGGCATAGAAAATGGCGCGTTCCACAAACTGCACAAGATCGCACTTTCGATAGCCCTCTGTTAGGTTGGAGAACTTGACTACATCCAAATCCCTGGTCGCAATATGACCGCACAGCTCACGCAGAATGATCTCACGATCGGCGCGCTCCAGGCAGGGCAGTCGGGCAATGCTCTGGAACAGATGTCGACCACGTGGTGCACTGAGACGCTTGTTCAGCGTCTGCAGTTCGCTGACGGTGGCAATGACGGCAATGGCATTACTGCTGGTATACTGCATTATCAGCTGGTGGACGGTGTCCGCCATCCGGTTGAAGTACTCGCCATCCTGGCTAGATTGCTCACCGGCCGCATGCGCGAGCACATCTAGATTCTCCAGCACAACAATAGCTGGGGCATGCAGCAGGCAGGTGGTGAATATGTTGCGCAGATCCTTTTGTATGGACTCCGTTTTGCGACCCTTGCTGCGCGAACAGTAGAAGATATCAAAGTAACAGTAGTCCGGCTGACTGGCCAGCTGCTCTAGTATACGCTCCACTAGCACCGTCTTGCCAGTGCCGGCGGCTCCCGTTAGGAGCACATTGCCCTGGCGCAACACGGAGTTCTGGGCGTTGAGGCACAGATTCATGCGCAGCTCGCTGACAACTTCATCGACAATCTTATCGTACTCTGGCAACCGGATTAGATCCTTAACACTCAGTGGCGACGTCGCTGGCGGTTGTTCCTTGATGATTTCGTTAACGGGACGCACCAAATCGGCAGCATAGATTTTGGATTCCTTCAGAAACTGTCCATCGACGACGCAATAGCGAAAGTGTTCGGGCAATATGCCGACGGTGACCAGCAGATCATCCTCAAGGCGCACAACCTCCTCCTGATTGAGCAACATCGGCCCCTTTTGTGTTTTCTCAATCACAAATCGCTTAAATGCATTCTCAATGATCTTGTAATGCGTCTTCTTATGCGCGAACAACTCAATCTTCTCTACAAAGTTCACCACGGTTGTCTTTGGTCGCAGCACAACGCGCTCCAGCTCCTTAATGTTCAGCAGCTTCATCAGATTCGCATTCAGCTTGATGGACGGATGAATGGTGGCGGGCAAATCACAGCTATCCTCGCTGGCCAGGCGCACACGCACATAGTACTCCTTGTCGCCGGCAGTGCGCATGCTGTAGAACTGTTCCAAGTCCATGAATTCCGGCAAATGCGATGAAGTTATGTAAACATCCGATTCCTGTGCCTTCTCGTGCCACAATCCCCGAATGACGCGAAACTCAAACACACGCGAGCTCTCACGCCGCAAATCCTTCTTCAAACGCTCCATGTGATCCTGCCGCTTGTTGCGCTGCAAACTGTTCTTCACACTGGACATCGTGGCGGAGTGAGCAAGTCCCACGGGCGCTGATAATGCCACATCATCCCGCACCTGTGCACTGGTCCTACTGCGCGATAGCTTGGTGCTCTCCTTGTCGTCGTTGTCATTGGTATCGCCATTGGTTAGATTCTGGTACAGATTTGGGGCCACAATTAGTTGCGTGTTGTGATCAATGCGTCCAAATTTCATGTAAGGCTTTAGGCGATCTATTATAGAGCAAATTAAATGAGGCATTAGTTTTGTTGCATGCAGAACATTGCAAAATATTTACCCACTGTCAGCGCCACTTGCATTGACTTATTAATCCAAACAAGCAAAATTTGCGGAGAGTTCACAATACGAGTTTGTTCCAAAACGCTGGCAGAGATTTTCTCCGTGCTCAGTTCCTGAATGAAAATTTCCGTTTGATTAGTTTTTAGATACTTAAGTTTCTGCAGAAGTCTTTTAAAAAATATATAACATAAAAAAACATAATTAACACAACAAAATCCCCAATAATATTCCCATTTAAATTAACGCCCCAATTTAAAAGACTTTTCGATTAACTTTTCCGGCGCTGAAACGCTTTGTTGAATTTTGTGCATCACCCATCCCTGACAGAGAAACCCCCCGTTGGGGTCAATGGCAATGCCGGCGAAAACTAGCGACTCTGAACATAAATAAACACTTGAAAGCATGCACGCCCGCGCCAAAAGCTAATCCGATATAAATTATTTTTATCACACACAAATACTGACAAGCACACACGCACACACACACACAGATAATAACTTACAATGATCTCCCAATCTTTGGCCGAGACGGGAGTGACGTGAACGCTGCGCAGATTGGGAACGTCAGCGATGAGGGCGCACTTGACCAAGTCATTTTCATGTAGATCTACGGCAAGATACAAGAGGAGTGAGGAGTAAGCCAACGACAAAGTGGCATGTGCAAACAGTGCATAGCATATTAAAACGATATTTTTGCCAGCACATTTAGCGCTTATTAAGTAACTCACCAAGCTCCTTGGCCGCCCTGGCATTGATCCCAATTTCGTTATCTTTGATGCCGCCACCCGCCTGTGGCGCCCAGGAGGCATAGTGCATCCGGCCATTGTACTGCAGCTTAAGGCAGCCAGTGTCCTAAATAGAGTAGCATTTAAGCATTTATGCAGATAGCTATATAAAACTTATCTAATCTGCGTTGACTTTTGGACACTCACATAAGTTGAAACGACCCCGTAGTACTGATCGGGTAACAGCAGGAAGTTGTTTCTTGTCGGTCGATAAACCACTTTGAAAGTGCGTGCAAACATTTTGCCAACTGGCATGCACAGCTTAACAACAATATGTTAGTGTGCGATCGTGTTTAATTAAATATCAAGCTTAAATTCCAATGGGAATGAACGATTCCGACCAGCTGTTGGACTCTCACGCCTGGACTGCAACACACCAGCGACGACCCAGTCACCACTCACAACTAATATGTATCGAAGTTTACAGTGTGAGAGTCAGCTGTTAATAGACTCTGCATTTCATCAAGTTGGCAGCACTGACGGACCAACTGTTGAGGCAGATGTTAGTTAACAGTATTAGCGCTAACAGTTGCGCGCCAAAAGGCAGTCTCACAGATCAACTGTAAGCTTAACAGCTATAAAAGCCGTTAAAATCATCGAATTTCGAGGGCGCTAATAAAAAACAATAGTTATGTCTTTTGGCTAGTTTATTTGGTTAATAATTTATTTAAAATAGTTAAAGTGTTCATATAAATATGTATGTGTGTGTGTATGTATATATATATATCAAATGCGGCATCTGTTTGTCTAATTCTTGTTCGTATACCAAGCTGGTTTCTTATCAAATTAAATAACACAATATTTAAAACTAACAATGCAGCGTGCTAGTTTATTCAACTTTTCGCCCTCATGTTCGTTTCACTTCCTTTTTTTTTTTTTGTTTTTGCAAATAAGAAAAACAATGTTACGAAATGATATGCATAAGGACCATGTCATTCATGCCAATGGCACTACATATATTTATATATATATGTATATTTATGTATTTCTCGCAGTACATTTTTGTGTGCTTAAAGTTCAACTAAATTCGTTAAGATTTAATAAAAGGAAAGACACTAGTCGTCTGTATGAAAAAGATCGTTACAAAGCTTTTTTGTTTAATAATTGTATAATGTATGTAAGTATGTATAAATGTATATGTGTGTTCTTTGCTGTATTGTTTTTGTATAATATTAACTGCTCCATATCAGTCTTCGTCAAAATTTCGTGGCTTGTGAGAATAACTTGGCTCATAAATTGCATAGCTATAATATGCATGTTGTATACAAAATCTACATAAAATGTTATAAAATGTTTATTTTTTAATTGTTTTCGTGTATATTTTTAAAAAACTTTCTAAGAAAATTGTATTCGTGTACATAAATTGTTCATGTTGCTTGCAATATTTGGCGCTTCTATTCGAGTTTTTTATTATTGCAATAATATTTTTCGTCTAAGCAGCAGCGTGTGCGAAATGTGTATCAAATATATAATTTAAAAAACCATAAGAACAATTATAATAGGAAATGTACAATTTAATGTATTATATTCATCATACAATTAAGCATACAACTAAATACAAAATTGGTGCAGATTTAATAAAAACTTCTTTGCCATCTCGGATGCAAAAATAAAAACTCCAATTTGGTTTAAAACTTACTTATACAAGAAAATAATGATTACAAAATATATATATGCATACATATATTTACACACTTTTAATTTAACAATAAAACGTTGATAAATACAATGTAAAATTTTGTAAAATTGTAACTTATTATCGATATGCAACCAAAAAATAAAACGCAATTCTACAAATTTTGGCGATTGATGGAATATGTCAAATCAAAGTGAGATTCAATGGTACTGCAAATTTTGAGATAATATTTTGGCTTGTTAAGCAAAATATAAACGAGAAAGAAAAACACAAGGGTATTTTAGGTAGAGGGGACGGGAATGTGTATGTGTGAGTGTTTGTGTGTGTGTCTAAACAATTGAATCGCCCAATCACATATTGCAGTTTGCAGCTTCGTTTTTCGTTTCGCATTTGAATTTTGATTTTTGCCTTTGCCCACGACCCATTTTCACAGTCAGCCAGCCAGCTGGGATCTAGTTCTAGCAATCCATCTCTTCCAGCGTGCGCGACAAGCGATTATTGTCAATGCGTCGGCGTTGAGAGCGTCTCACAGCGTCCGCCCTGCGATACGGCTCGCTCTTCAGCCCCAGCAGTATGTCCTCCAGTGCACCATTGTAAACCTCGTCCTGTTGCAACAGTTTCTTCTCGCGCACCGAATGCGTTTTGCTCTTCAGCTCGTTGATGACGGCATCCTGCAAGGAAAGTGCGCAGTTTGTAGGCAACTGTTCGACAACAAAGTGCAACGAAAACAGAGGAGAAACATTTTTCAATTATAGAGATTAGAGACCAATCACCGGAAAATGGCTTAGCATAAGATTAGGTTAGTAATTTTCTTGGTAAAGCATGAAGATTATAAATAATTTAGACTATATCTAAAGCCCTTTACTATAATTTTGATCACAAGTGCCCTTTTTATGTAAATTATAAATTATTGTATAAGCCAAACTAAAAAAAAACATATTATTATTGCTTAAATGTTTTTAAATGTATTTTTAATAGGTTCTCAAACATGCACATATACATTACTCATCAGTCTATATTCAATCGAATTGTGTACAAAATTTACAGATATACATTTTATTTTTATATGCTTTCGGTATGTGATTTGTTAAGTAGTGAGCTCATAGGGGATTTGGGTTAGTAGACAGAAACATGACAACGGTATTAGCATAAGGAAGCAGACCAATTGTTTGTTTGTTAGAGACATTGTTGCACACAAGCCAAGCGACTTACGCTATATGATATTTAACACACACAAACAACTTCCGTCACATGCCGCCCCAATGTACACGACTAGAAGCTAGTGGATTATGTTGGTGGTCGTGGTAGTGGTGATGGTGGTGGTGGTGGTGTTGATGATATTGGTTGTAGGTGGTTGCTTTTGGTATTGGCTTAGGTGTGCTGGATTGAAATTCGCCCGCACCGAAGGCCTTCCCGCCCCAATTGAGTATTACTAGATAGTGTGTGTGTGTTAGCCAAATAACCTTGGGGTTATACTACTAGGAAGACATATCCACAGTGGTATGCTGCTTGGCAAAGTCGAGCAGGCAATGTATTTGCTGCATAAATCAAAAGCATAACAGGTTACAGAGTTTTACAGAGCACAACTGGATCAAATCAAATGAATGAAACAAGCTTCAAGGATGTAGCAATCTTGTCGGCCTTCAGACATCCACTCACCTGTTGCTTCTTCTGATTGAACTTGTTGCGCATCATAACCTGATCGCTCTCCTTTTTCGACGCAGCCAATGCGGCTGCCTGTTCCAATCGACGACGTTGCTCGTTCTCCTGGTCGAGTTGCTACAATTAAAATACAAACAGCAATTATTTAATGCAATTCAAATAGACAAGCGTTTGCTTACCTTAAAGGCGCGCGTAAAGCGCACAATTAACGCAAAGAATGCAGCCGCATCTGCATTGCGGGACGAGTCGCCAAAGTATTCGACGCACTCTTTGAACGCATCCTGCGCCATCCGCAGATCGCTCTTGATCTTCTTTAGCTTGTCCTCGCTGTTGTTGAGGAAATCCCGCAAGATGTGCGTCTGTGAGCCCTTAACACGCAGATCGGCCTCCTTGCGCACCAGATCCATGCCCTTATCCAGTTCCAGCACATCGGCCACAACGTTCTCCAGCGACACAGATGCCGCCTTATCCGTGCCATACAGTTCGCACTCAAAGCTCAGCAGTTCCGGAAATTTCGCTCTTATGGTGGCCACAATATAGTGCAGCAGCGACGAGCGCTTATCAGTTGACTTTGTGTCAATCAGTGTGTCCAGCGACTGCAGTTTGAAGCCATAGGCAGGACCTCGCTTGTTGCTATTGAGATAGTTACCAAAGGCCAGCACAATTTCCAGCACAGCTTTGAACTTGCGCGATTGCTTCAAAGAGTTTGAGGCACTGGCAATCGATAGTACTTGCTGTGGAAGTTATGAGAAGAGAGTTGAAAAAGAACCCAAGCTTAACTCAGCCCAACTTTACTTACTGGACTAATGAGATGCACGCTATCGACAAAGTTACCCATGTAGTTCATAATGGCCAGCTTGGAAGAGATGCGTTCGACGCGCGACAATTGCAACATGAATTTGTCCTCCTCGGTGAGCAGCTGTTGATCCTTGCGCTCAATTATGTACTCCTTGTAGGCCTTGACCTCCGCATCGGTGGGTACCATCTTTTGCAGCAGCTCGACATTCTCCAGCGATAGCTTCTTCAAATCCAAACTATGTATGGCGGCGACAACATCGTCAATGTGCATGCCCAGTTTACGACGTGAGATTGCTGAAAGTCGCATATAACATTGATATTATTAAAGTTTTATTGGATAACATATGTGTTCAAAAAGTATCGCGAATTTTGAATTTTCGCGGGTTACGTATAATCGAATTTCGATTTTTTTGTAGCGTTATGTTGGTACTCATGTCTCTCACTTATGCCGACAAGCTCGGCCATTTTGAATGTTCACTTAATTGTTGACAGCTGCTTTGCTTGCACGTGTTTTGGATCGTCATCGATTTTTACCTATTCAAAAAAATGGATCAAAGAACCTGTATCAAATTTTGTGTGAAAAACGAAATTAAGTGCGCGGATGCATTCCGAATGTTGATTGTGGCATACGGAGAAGCTACCTTGGACCGAAGCAACGTTTATCGGTGGTACAAAATGTTCTCAGAAGCCGAGAAGATGTGAACGACGAAGAGCGTGCCGGACGCCCGAGCACTTCAACAACAGACGAAAAAATTAATGGAGTGGAGAAAATGGTATTGGCCAATCGTCGAATCACCGTTAGAAAAGTTGCTGAGGAGCTAGACATATCGATTGGCTCATGCCATTCGATTTTTATCAATGATTTGGGCATGAGACGGGTCGCCGCGAAATTCGTACCAAAATTGCTCAATTGCGACCAAAAACAGCATCGCATGAACATTGCTAATGAGATGTTGGACTCTGTCCGCGACGACCCAAATTTACTCCAGACGGTCATAACTGGTGACGAATCGTGGGTTTATGGTTACGACGTGGAAACCAAAGCTCAATCATCTCAATGGAAGGATTTTTTGAAGTGCTTCGAAGATTGGAAAAACCGTTGGCACAAGTGTATAATATCTCATGGGGATTACTTTTAAGGGGACAAAATAGATATTCATGAATAAATAAATAATATCTGAAAAAACACAAAATTCGCGATACTTTTTGAACACACCTCGTATCTGCGTGGTTTCATTACCTATGTTTCTTAACCTCGTGTGCTCCAGCAGCGACACATTATCGGGCTTCTTGAAACGTTTACTGGGATAAGTTGACAGGGTGCCATCCACCTCGGTGCCATTGCTGCCATTATGCAGGCCACCACCGATGCCAATTTTGAAGCGCTCCTCGAACTCATTAAAGTCAATTTGCTTGAAGATCTTCTCGTCGTCCAGCTCATTGAAAATAGTGCCACGCACCTATTGTAAGAGGAGGGAAACAAAACACATAATTTTGATAAAGTAGATTTATATAGAATTAATAATATCTGAAACAATTTAATCTAGTCCAGCTAGTCGTTCTGCTGCTCACCTGATTCGGCTTGAGTGCTATCCAGTTAAGTGTGGGCAGCTTGTATTTGGTGGGCACCTTGCGCTTGATGGTCATAGCACCATCTGGGGCTGGCATGAAGCCGGCCACTGGCGGCGGCGGTGGCTGAAACGAGCTGAGCATGGACGGCGCATGTGGTGGCGAGGGTACTGTGGAAGTGATGCTGCCATTTGGACTGACCAGTGGACTCAGACCGGGCATCATGGGCGGCGGTGGCGGTGCAGGTGGCGCTGGTGGTGGCGGCGGTGGTGGTGCTGCTGTTGCTGCTGGCACCGGTGGCGGCGGTGGTGGTGGCGGCGATATTGTGCCACCAGTTGAGCCCGTCAACAGGCTGCCATTCACCAGGGAACCATCGCCGCTGGACGCGGAACGTGGCAGGGAACGCGAAAGGGTTTGCAGCTCCAGGTTCTTGTTGTGCAGCAGTGTATCGCGCTTCTTGAGCTCCTGTTCGTTTTGTTGCAACATGCGCTGCAGCGCATTTAGTTGCTCCTCCAGCTGTTGTCGCATCACAGCCAGCTGTTCGCGCTCCGCTTTGAGGGTCAGATTCTCCGTCTCCAGCTCGGCAAATTTGTAGAGAAACTCCGAGTTTCGATCAATTTCACGCTCCAGCTGATCCTCCAGCTCTTGGACACGCTCCAGTGCCGATGTTTTCGTTTCCGAATCCTCCATCAGGGCAGCCACATCGAAAACATTATCGAGATAGGCGGAAATTTGCACCTTGAGCTCCTCGGACTCGGTGAGGCGAATGCGCTCCAAATACTTGTCAAGACCCAGAGCCGTAAACTCGTACTGCAAGTGGACGCGATAGTTCATATCCTCGACGGAGTGCACAACAATGTTCATGAACTGCATGCAGGCGACCATGAAGTCAATGTTGAAGGCCTCAAAGTTCATGAAGTACTCCATGAGCGTTTGGAAGCGCCGCTGCTCCTGGCACACATCCTTGAAATTATCGAACGAGCCCAGGATGATCTCGTGTCCGCCCTTCACCAAACAAATGGCCGCCAGCAGCTCCAGCACCAGCGCCTTGGTGCGCAGAGATTTGTGTATCAGACTCAAAGCGATGCAGTTGATAGCCTCCCGATGCTGGATGACCATATTGAAGCCATACTTATTGTTCATGATCGCACGCAGGCACATTATGGATACGTGTATATCATCTGTGGCCGCACCCATATTCAATTTGGCAATGTGCCGCGAGCGACGCTTCAGGCTGGGACTGTCCAGGACCTCTGTGGGTCGCACAAAGCTATAGGAATGCGAGTGAGTGCCATGTGCGGCACCTGGCTGTCGCGAGCTGTCCAGCAATAGAGAGACATTATTGTGATTGGCAGTGCCGCCAACGCCGCCCGGACTCAATGAGCTGTTGCTCAGCACCACCTCGCCGGAATCGAGACCGCTGGTAACATTTAAACGCTCCTCGGATGCGCAGAGAGCGTCCTGGAGACGCTGCTCGTGTCGCATCATTTGGAGGCGAAAGCAGAGATAATCGACAAGAGCATCGAGGCCCTGATTGGTATCGTCGAGAAACTCTTTGACCCACTCGATGTGATTGGTGCGCAGCGAGATCTCGAGATCCCGCAGCACCTGAGTGGATGTCGATTCGCCTACCATCTTACGTTTCTGACAAAGAAAGTAGAAGAGGTAAAGCTGTAAGTGTACAAAGAGAGAGAGAGAGAGAGAGAGAGAAAGGAAATTCGTGTTGGGATGATGGAACACAGGACGATGAGAGCGCAGGACAAATAATTAATGATTGATTGGTTGAGGTTGATTGATTGTGCGCCGTGCAGGAAAATGAGTCCGAAATGAGCGGGGGGGAAAGGGTGAACATAGTATCGATGTGTGGTGGGGTGGGTGGGTGAGTGTGTGTGTGTGTTGTGTTTGTGTCGGTGTTGTCAGTGTTGTGAGTAGAGAAATTGAAGTTAACACATTAATAACGGAACAATTAATAGATTTGCATTATAATTTAGATAGGTTTTACATAGTTTATTTTATATAGTTGCAATAGTCGATTAAAATTGCGACAACAACCACAACAACAAAATGAGAGTCAGACAGACAAACGCACCACACACCGCAGACCCAACTACAGTCAACTACAAGAGTACAACTACAGCTACATATGGATGTTATATATGCATAGACAGGAAGAGCTCGTTGGGTAAGGCGCACTTGAAGACAAGTTAGTTATAGCTATATACGCACCACCAACTTTCAACACTTAAGTCAGGCAGCCAGCCAAGTGGCTCCAATTTCCTCCAACTTACCCGATGACTACGCGATGCCTTTGGATCCAAATATGTTCGCAATTTGCTCAAGTAATGTGAGGGTGGGTCCTTCGCCTGCACCATTTCCTGTAAATTAGTAAACAGAGACATTTTCTTAAGTAACAATTTGAATGCATCGAATAAAATACTAAAGTTTGTGGTATTACGAGTATAATATCTCATGGGGATTACTTTGAAGGGGACAAAATAGATATTCATGAATAAATAAATAATATCTGAAAAAACACAAAATTCGCAATACTTTTTGAACACACCTCGTATAATATCTCATGGGGATTACTTTGAAGGGGACAAAATAGATATTCATGAATAAATTAATAATATCTGAAAAAACACAAAATTCGCGATACTTTTTGAACACACCTCGTATAATATCTCATGGGGATTACTTTGAAGGGGACAAAATAGATATTCATGTATAAATAAATATCTGAAAAAACACAAAATTCGCGATACTTTTTGAACACATCTCGTATAAGTAAAAATTGTACTATACGAGAAGATTTAGTAAAGCGACCGATTGTTCCATTCATTCATATAGTGATCAGATTCCGCCGACTGCCGAGTTTCGCCTCTACAAAAGTACACAAATATGCCTAAATGATTTTCAATATTTTTACAAATATCAAAAAGAATCTCAGCTCTTTCGCTGATTAAAATAAGTCTTATGCAGCGTTATGGACTTATTATATATTACTTCCCACTTGTTTTTGTGTAATTAAAGACTATTAATTAACGGCGATAAACTCTTGCAATCGACAGTTTTGGTATTGATTAACCAAAAAAAAAAGCTGTGCTGGACGGCGGCCAAAAGAAACTAATGCCCCATCATGCATTAACACTAACTTAGCGGCTTTTACTTTTGTTTTGCTTTGGGTGTTGTTAAGTTGCGGCGTTGTTGTTGTTGAATTTTGTTGTTTTCCGCGCAACTGCATATTTGTGTACGATGTTTACGGTAAACAGCCCTGCTCTCTCCCTCTCCGCGCCGCTCTCTTTAGCCACCCTGCTGGATCGCTGAAGACCACAATGATCATATAAGCATCGATAGTTTGCCTAACTTTAAACATTTTTTTCTTAAGCATGAAGCGTGGTATACTTGTTTTTGGCTTTTTACTATGCCAACAACATGCCGCAACAACAGCAACAGCAGCAGCAACAACAACAGCAGCGACAGCAGCAGTGGCAGCAACGTATGACTACAACTAAAAATATGTGTGGGTTTTTGGTGCTTGGCCTGTGCAAGTCGCTAAAGTAAAAAAACCAGTTTCATTCTTTTCCTAGTCGAACACCACCATAAAGACTGCGACGGCATAAATAGAAAAAGATATATATATACTTATAAATATATATATATATGTGTGTACATATATATATATACATATTTTTAACCAGGTATGGGGCGTCCAAGCAGCAGCACTAGCGATTAAAAACTGCAGTTTATCGCAGTCATAATAATTTGCATTTTGTCACTGTGAACCGCTGTGCAGTGCTGTGGTGGTTCAGAGTGGTGCGGACACGAATGGATTGAATTGCTTGGATAGCTTGGGATTGGCTGCAGCTAAAGTTTCAGCTGGAGTCCTCGTCAGCGCGGAGGCTAACTCCATTGTTTGTGGGCTGCGTTTTCATTCAAGAAGTGCCTGAATTATGGAAAACAGGTCTGTTGGCATGCAGGCGGTTAAGGAACCCACCAGCAAACAAAATAGAAAAACAAAAACACGACTGCGACGAGATCTTTGTTATGTTTGCTATGCATATACCTATTGCCATCTGCGAAAAGGGTATAATAGCACTTGTAAGTGGCTAATATTACGGCTAGTAGCAGAATATATACACATCTGTATAATTATTAAGACGAGTTTGATTCACACATACGAATCTTAGTTTAATACAAGTTTTAATTGTAGTTGTATCTAAAGCAAGTCAAATGTGTTCTTAGCAAGAAAAGACTCAACTGTAGGCTAAAGAGTCACCTAGTTAAGCTAGTTCATAGCGAAAATCTGCCCATTCTGTGGCAATATGCAATATCCCATTGCAACAAATCTTAAGCTCTGAGAAGACATAGAAATTCTCAAACCGAATAACATTCCTGAATATGTGCAAGAATCAGGGTTGATGGAAGAGGGTATAATATACCTATCTAGGTCCCTCAATAAAAATACATCTTAAAGGATATTCAAGAGCTCTGGCTACAGAGTAGGATGCAGTCACCCTCGACTACTGCATTCATAGACTCTGCTTAAATCGTGTCTTTCCTGTGCCAATGGCGAATCATTTTCTAGGCGCAGCTCTTGAAAATTCAGTGACCCAGTTTAAAGCTCTGATCAGCCTCAGCAGAACCGAACCGAACACAGAACCCAACCAAGACATGGTCTGTCGCACACGTTAATAGTTTCGTCATAACTGCCCAAAAGACACGGCACGCAATGTGGATTTGTAGACATGGGCTTATACACATGTAGCCATCATCAAGCTCCACAACATCGCCCATCAGTTGCCGACTGGCTCAATAATATAATACCGAAATGTTTTATGGTGTTTTTAATGTCAGCAGACCGCGGCCATTGTTCGACATCAATTTGAATTCTACATGCGCCGAAATTGTTTTGAAATTGGATTCATTTTGCCACTTTTACAAGCATCAAACGACAAGCGACATCACACAAAAACAGAGTGTTGAGCACGCACTGAATAATGATACACAATATACATAAACATACATACATACATATATATATATATATATATATATATATATATATATATACATATATAGAGATATATCACATGTCTAATGTGAGGTTCATACGGGTTTGACTCGGCTCAGAGATAAATTGCACACAGATAGCAATCCTAAGTGCAGAGGAGCAAAGTGTCTTCTCAGTTCACATGTCAGACCAAAAAGGCCATTATAAATGATGTTTATTTCTAATGAGTTTCTGAGAAACAGGTTGACAGTTTCTCAAATTTCTGCTGCCTTAAGTCCGTGGAGTCGAAGATATTTTGATCTACCACTGTGATTACTTTCTTAGCAGACAGATTACTTTATTATGCATATATTGTAAGATAATCGATCTCGGTTGGTAACAACTAGGAACTGCTTCAAGTACAATTACTCAAGAAGCAGATAAGAAAAACCGATTAAAATTGATTTTAGATCTATCAAGATATAAGAGGCCACAAGAGGTTTAGGGTAGCTGCATTAACTTGTTTCCTTTAATGTTCATTTAAAATTCAAGTTTGACTCACGAAATGTTTTTCACGATTTGGAAACTCCTTCAAGTACAACTACTTATGAAGCAGATCAAATAAAAGTCGATCAACTGATTTGATTTGATTGATTTCAGAGCCATCAAGTGTTTCTCTTGAATTCACTACCTTATCTCAAATAATTTTTTAGGAAAGACTCACGAAATGTTTCTTCACGATTTGTATACGCATAACTGAGCTTTAATCATATGTGGATTTTGTATTTGTGTGCCAGTTTTTATGTTTATGTAGCCTATATGTGAGTTACAACTCAGGCGCACGCCATTTGGCATAGTTAATTAGAGCTGCGACACTGTCGAGCGAGAGAGCGAGAGAGCAAGAGCGAGACTTAAGGGTCAGAGTTCAAGGTGTTACGATAGAAAACACTTAAAGATATATGCGGCGATAAAATTTTAGGCGTTGGCCTTCACTTCAGCAGCGGAAGGGGAATCCCGGTTGTCCTCAAACTGTTGGTTGGCCACATTTAATCTGCAAAATTTCTGCGTTTGCCATAAACAGGAAGTTGCGGCCTGAACAGTTATGATAAAAAAAACCCGCAACCATTTGACAGCTATGCGTAAAAGTAGACAGAGAGAGGGACGAGGGGAGTGGGGATGGGGGTGTTTGGTTGGACCTCCAGTTTAGGCAGTTAAATATGTAATTATAATGTCCACTTACTTGATCGCATATCATGTCCCACTTCTTCTCGTCATCGTAATTGCGCAACAGCTTTGCTTTGTCCGGTGGCAGGTCCATTGAAGCCTGCGTGAAAAGAAATAAACATAAACAAAAGTGAGTAATGGCCATAACAGCTAAAAACCATTAGCAAATGGCCGTTAAACTAATCGCATTATAAAATGGGCAAAAGGTATACTGGAAAGTAAGTAGATTTTAAGTAGCCAGCAGTTGGCCCAATTTCAGCAGCAACTCAAGTTCATAGGAAACAAACAATGTGTGCCATTTAATTTGATGGGCCGACAAAAAGAGTTTGGCGATTTAAAGATTAGACATGAGAAAAGCCAGTCACATTGTAATCATCATTTTTGTTTACTGATTAAGAACTAAATCCGCAGAGAGCAGGCCAATATGACAAACTGAGGAAATAAATCGTTATCTACTTCAGACAGATAATGCAAGTCGATGCTCTGACAGACAGATAAACAATGAGCAGGAATGAAATTTCTTTGTAACCCAATCTTAAGACTGTTATCTATAAATCAAAGATACAAATGAAAGTATTCAATAGTGGAGAGTAGCCATGATATTGATATCTCTTAGCCTTAGCAGCTGTACTAAAACGTGTAAAGATCGCTTTTGTATAAATGGTCTGCTGCATTTCCATTGTTTAGACAAAACTAAAGTAAGCCTAAAAATAGCGTGGCATAAAATGAACACCTGCTGCACCTGTTGAACAACAACAATCAACGAAATTTTGCTATTGGTCATATTTGCATTTGGCCAACAAACGCGTTAACTGATTGATGCACGGAGCAGCGCGACTCGCAACGGGTGAGTTTATGAACCCAAAACTCACTCAACCAAAAACATCAATCAGAGAAGAGAACCCCTCTCATCTCCCCCAATTGCCAGCCAAGTGTGATAGAATTGTTGTACACAGTTTATGTACATTGTATATTGAAAATTTAACGAAGAATGCCGGCCATAATAAAATCAGCAAATAAGCTTACGTGACTTTAATTTGGGTGCAGCTGCAAGCAACTTCTAATTAGGTGCCAACACACGACGCAGGAAAGGGTGTGCGTGTGTGTGCGTGTGTGTGTGGATGACAAGACGAAGAGACCTTTAATGAGGATGTGCATAAGAATGAAAAACACATACAGCAAATAGAGAAACTCTGAATTCTAGCAATGTCAAAAATGAGAAGAAAAAGAAAAAATAAATCACGCGATTTATATATATATATATATATATATATACATATAAATATATATATGTAAGCACTGTACGATTTAGTAATTAAATATTTACTACAAATACGTACTTTCCGGCTTGTGAAGTATTTTTAGATTACCCAGTATTCAATCTGTTTACAAATGGAATATGCGTATAAAAAATCATTCCATGAATCATGCCCTGCCGTCTACTACAAAATGAGTTGAGTAATATGCAAATAATATGCATAAAATATATATAATATATATATATATATATATATAACTATATTTCTATATAACTATATACATAACTGTATTTGTTAAATCAATATTGTTATATATATAAACACATAAATGCATATCTGCATCTCAGTAGCTATTTATAAGACAAGTTTAGTGTCTGCATTTCATAATCTTATCATTAACTTATCTTTATTTTATATATCTACGTCGGGAATGCAATGTTGCGGTTTTGATTGCAATTATATAGGTACAGTCATCAATAAGTACGAGGAAAATTACGAACGGTTTCTAAATTGAATATAACACACAAGGCGCTTACTCATCTGACAAGAGCGCAGATGGGGCTTTTCAAAGGGGATATCAGTGGCTCCAAATTATACAAACACACACACACACACACATACACACACACATACATACATACATACACAAACACACATATTCATGGGACAAACATTTTAAAATGCGTATCCGGTGCGACGGTCAGGCACTCGGATTATTATTATATGTTGTCGACCAATTTATATAGAAAAGCATTTTTATTTTTTACTTGCCTGCTCTGGCATAAATATTGAGCGACCATGTACACTAATGAAAGAGACAAACAGGGAGAGAGAGAGAGAGAGGGGAAGAGAGGCTTTGTCATTGCAAAGTATACACAATCGTATATTCATATTGTTTGTTTAAAAAGCGCGTCGAGGCAAATCACTCAACGTTAAGGGGCCCAGACAGCGAGTGGACAGCTCCGGGGAGGAGTGGATGAGGCATGTAAAAGGTGACTGGGCGGTGCGGCATTGGGCTGCGATCGAGGCAGGGGCAGGGGCAGGAGCAGGGGCAAGGGCAAGGGCAACCCCAATAACAGGCGGTGCAAGCACATCAAAATAAATAAAAATCAACGCATTAAATAAAAAAAATTACATAAATAAACAAACAAGGAAAATAATAACCAAAACAAACAATAAGAAAATTGCATGTCAATGAATCAATTGTTTAAGCTTAATTAACACACAACTAAAAGAAAGACTGGCAATATTCGTGTAAATTGACTGTGAAAAACACGGCATGTGAAAGATGATTTAATTAACAATTTGCTACCGCAAAGCAAAAAAAAATAAATAAATTGAGGTACAATGCGACTGAGATGCAGTTGAATTATTACTGTATGAAAACTCTTCCGATTTGACAAGACACAATTGTAAATCTAACTCACATTGAAACTAGTTTTTGAGAGGCTTTGGATTATAACTTAAGCATTGTTTAAATCCTAATAACATTTAATAAGCTAATGTAAGTTATATTTTAGCAAAACAAGTTTAGAGTCTGTTTACACAAACTCTAATCAGACTGAGTACAGAACTGGCTATAATTAAACCGTTGTAATAGCCTTGTTTTTAAATGTGCTTAGCTGCCATAATGAAATGGCTTATGTAAGAACATAAAAACTGCATTTAAGTAGTTAGAAAATCAAAGAACATTTTTGCAGTCTGCAAAAGCACTATTATAAAATCGAAGCCCCAGATGCTGAACAAAGTGCAAATGTAATTTGTGGGTAATAGACGACCTGTTTCCTTCTTGGTCTTACATCAGTTCACATTGAGTCTATGCTCGTTTACTGTGTTTTTATGAGCATCAGAACAGATGCAATGCGTTTTTTTCTTCTGCATTTTCTTTCTTCTTTTTTTTTGCAGACCGCAAATCGCGAGTGCTAACCCTAAAAGGGACCGCCAAGGAAGTTGCAATGCAACGATAAACAAATGACTTCTATATACAGAATAGATAAATACAATGCACTAGCAACACACACACACTCACACACACATTATGTATTTGTAATCATCTGTGCCTCTTTCTCATTTGGTTCTTGTTCATTTTGCAGTCATTAGATAAAGACGAGCAAATGGCCAAACGCTGAAAAAGTCATCAGAATGCTGACTGACTTACAGCATGTAAAAACAATGAGTATTAATTCAACAATAAAAAACAACAAGACAACAGCTGTGGTTTTTTCAAGACTGGCGGTTTGTCAGCCACCGCAAATGCCATTAGCCGCAAAGCCATAATACTCATTATTATCTATTCTAGACAGAGATGATGACCGTCTGCTATCGAAACCCTTTTTCAATGATGATTAAGCAGTGAGTGAAAGTCATTTTGTGTGCCGTGAAAGCTGGTAAATTAATGAGGATTTTATGTGGTTAGTTCGACAACAGCCAGAAAGCACCACAACACAACCACAACCACTGCGAGACTGGTAGGAGTTAAGCCTATTAACTTTTATAGATCTTAAAATGCAATCAAAAAATTAACAAACTATTAATTATAATACAGTACGCATAAGTCAAAGACAATGCATAAAAATGATGACGCCTTTACAATGACAATCTATTTTATGTTATTTTAAAATTTATTTTCATTTGGTGGAAGGACTACAAATTTATATTTAAAAATCATTTATAAATGCGACTAGCAACGATGATTTCACAGTACTCCTTAAAAATCTGCAAGCAGATCTAGCGAAATCAATCTGAGTCAAAGTGGAGATAATTCTTAATCAAAGAGCGACTGCTGCTGACATTTGTTTGCTCCGCTTGATCCTCTCAGTCAATTTGACGTCTACAATTCATGCAAACACAAAGTTCAATCAACCCCCACAAACAAACACACACACACACATACACACATGGAGTGGCACAGCTAACCGGAAACATCTGCGCCGACTGCACCCGATTAGACATAAAACGCAAATTATTAGCGGCAAACTATTTATAACCATGAATCAAGCAAAAACACAATTGCTTTCAATTGTAAACGCTTTTTGTTTGGCAAGGGCAGCGGCAGCAGTATCTGGAGAGACTTTATACTCTGTGCTCAATGCTCTAGACTCGTAATAGCAGCCACCAAAGTAAACACAAATTAGCCTAAGCCTTTTGGAATGGCGATTCGAGGCGAGGCCAAAAACAGACGAACGCTACTGAAATGACAAAACAAACTTTTGGAGAAATACAAAGGGAACAAAAACCAGAACAACTTAAAGTCAATAAAGTAGTTAAACACTTCCAGTGCCAAACACAAAAAAATATAAAAGGAGGTAAGCAAAATAACTAGAATAATCAACAAGTGTTATCTACATATGTCAAATTGAAGTTTTGTTTCCCCTTGGAAAAGAACAATATAAATAAGCGATCAAAATATATATGGAACTATTTAAAATAGAAATAGAGACTGAAGCGAAATGAGACCAGTTCTTTAAGAAAATTTAGTGAATACATTAAATATTTATATGTTTAAAACTTTAAGCGAATACATTATATATAGATGACTTTATGTAAAATCAAATATATTCCAATTTTTAATAGATATTCAATAGATAAGTGAGCTGAGTTTCAAATACCGTGCGAATTATTAAAGAAATATCAAAAAATGTCTCTTAACTTATATTTATTATTTACATACATGCATAAATCAACTTTATTTACATGTCACAAGCAACTTTACGAAATAACAATGCCCCAAATATGTTTTAGGCAAAGTGTTACAATGTAAAAGAACAAAAATAGCTCGTTGAGCTGCGTTTCATATTACAACTAAATGATAAGTGAGAACTTGAGCTGCGCATATAAATAAAGATTTCGTGTTTTTATTTTTTTTCTTATCTTTTTACGGCTGATAAACTAAGTCTCAAACAGCAGCCCAAATGAGTCAGCATCAGCAGTGGGGGAAAGAGAGCAGCGACAATCGATCAGTTTGCCTTTAATTGCCAGTTGCAATAGTCTGCGATTGGGTCACACACACACACTCACACCCATTTGCTGTAGTGTGTAGTGGGTTTTTATATGGCAACATATTTTATTACTTGTGTTTTATATATTTTTTTCTCGTTTTGGCAATATAAAAGCGCGCGCCCATTGTTTAATTAAGTTTTGGGCTCTGTTGCTGTTGTTGTTGCTTCAGCTGTGCTCTCGAGCAGCACTTCATATGCATGACAAACAGAACAGAACGAGCCGACAGAGGGAGAGGGAGAGAGAGCGCAAGAGACAGATTCATATACATAAGCCAATACATAGAGAACGCAGACACGAGACAATACCCAGCTGTACTCTGATGCGTGCTAAACGTACAACAGCACGCATTACTTTTCACTTTAAGAACTAAAAAAAAGCCGTTACATTGTATTACCTTGTTACTTGTTAGCATTGTGTTAATTATTTTATTTCTCATTATACGTTTGCTCTTTTGCTAAGAGTGAATTTTCAACGTTTGTCTAACATTCCAAAGTAATGTCAATTTCACACCAGAATGTGCATCAATAAAAAACAAATTCGGCTGGGCTAATCGAGAACACACACACACATACACACATACATGCTACCCACGATGAGCTCATCAATCACATGCATTGAGAGAAACAAAGAGAGACAGGGAGAGAGAGAAGAGAAAGAATAGGGAGCGCATATGTGTGTGGGGGTGTTTGTGTACTTATCCTTTACGTCTGTAATTTGATTGGATTATTGAACTCACCAATACTTTGGCAAATCGACGATCCAGTTCATCGGTGGTGGGCATCGGCAGCTGGCTGCGACTGCGCACGCTCGGCTGTCGCACATGTTGATATTGCGAACTGGAGCCGATGTCATAGCGAAGATCCTGTTTCTGCAGCGTGCCAACAGCGGGCAGCGCACCATTCAGATGGTGATGATGCTGAGGATGTTGATTGTGATGATGATGCCCACCATTGCGGATCACGGAGTGTTGTGTGCTCTGCTGCTGCTGCTGCTCATCTCGATCTCGATCTCGGTCTCGATCCACATCAGAGTTGCTGATGTTGCGTGATTTGACTGCGCCCATTATGGTTGCAAAGCGGCCGCTGCCAGCTGCTGTTGCTGCTGCTGCTGCGCCGCTTCCGCCTGCGCCACCTCCGCCTCCACCTCCACCTCCACCACTTCGCCCTCTCCCTCTCCCCCCACCGTCGTCGCGCGCGTCGCCTGCCTCGATGCTCGCCGCTACCGTTAGCGCTGTGCTAAGGGACGTGGATACCGCGCCCCATACAGTTCGACAGAGGGCGCGGGTGCGTTCGGGGCAACTTGAAAGTTGCTCTTTGATTTCGCTGAAGATATCCAAAGCGATGTTGTTGCTGCTCAGCCTGCGTTCGCCTTGCAACCCACTGAATTGTTCTTATATATGAATCGAGTTGTGTCTACAAATTAACCGAAATTTTGAGATCTGTTTTGTCGATATTTTTCCTCTTTTCTGGTTACTGTGTTTTTATTTGCTTTGTTTTTGTACCGAGCGAGAAGCGAAAAAGTTGATATGTTCGATTTTTACTCGAATTTATATGTGTATAAATATATTTTTTTATGTTTTTTTTGGCAATGCAAGCACTTTCAACTGTAATAAATTAATTATATATATAAATATGTATTTATATGCACACAGACACACACACACATGTGCATACATATACACGCCCTAAAAGAATTTTGTTGGAAGCACAAATAATGACACCAAGTGAGTAATGTGCTTCTTCTTGTTGTTGTTGTGGTTGCTGATGCAGCGGCGACGGCTGCTTCTTATGTGCAACTGAACAAACACATACACATAAACACAGACACACCGCCAACACAAAAAACACACACACACAGAGCAGCACTCGCACACAAACACACACACATGGACTGGAGAGTCACACAGACACAGCGCAGATTTCAATAGAATCTCAATCCTGCAGGCGGCGACAACTTTGCGCTTTTGTCTTTAATAGTCCATTTAAAAACAGTTGCCAAGTTGAAATTTATTTGTTCAAATTTAAATTGTATCCTGCATTTGAATTACTTAAGTTGGTATACGCAAAATTGCACTGCAATTGTTTAAATGCACTTAACAAGATGCGACGGCGCGACCACACCGACGTGCAACTCCTTCGTTTGTCGAGTTTTCGAACGAGACTGACAGTGTGACCGACCCTCTGACAGCATCAGAATACCGACTATTCGGCTTTTCAATAAATATATACCAGCCGGCTGGTCTATATATGTATTTTTATAGATATATATCTATATCTATATATTTATTATTAGACCCGTTCAAGGAAAGCACATCAATCAGTTTTTTTTTTAAATAAATGCAAGTGTATATCAAATTATAAAAAAAAAATGAAAGAAACTTATATTCAATATTCAAAGGTCAACTCAACATTTCGATTAATATATCGATGAGAGCACCATCCCTGGCAGTAACTTTACTGTAAATACAGATTTGTTTACCAACAGCATTATACAATGGGAACCCCGCGAAAAAACTGCAATTATTATTCACCTTACGCAAAAACTGTGGGCCAATATCCATCGCAAGCAACGGACTACATGTCCCAGCAAGCAGGCGGCCTGCAATCCCCGCCGACGGTTAAACGACAGACAACATACAACTCTAATCAGAACGCGTCGCATTTCTATCAGAGCAGAAAAGCGACGCCTCAGTCCGAAAATGGTGACTTCTTCTTCGAGGACAGAGGACAGAGCTCCGGCGAAAAGAGGCCGCACTTCTATCAGAATAAAACACCACAACAAGATCAGCGTCGCAATTACGGCTATCGCGGCGGACGTGGACGTGGAAGTCATCGAGCCGCATTTGGAGATCGAAGCGGAAACAATCCCTCCTCACAATACTTTCACAACTCAATGCTCGAGGATCCGTGGCATGAGCTGATGGAGCGCCACAATGCCATCCATGGCAGCGTGATCAGCGATGACCCGAGGGCAGACATTGATGCATCTTAACATTAAATTTCAACATTTTATACATTTATTAAACTCAATTAATAATAACTTAAAACTAAGGAGATTCTTTCTCCTCCTTTGTCACATGTGGTGCTGCTGCTGCTGGCGCTTCTGGATGTGACGCTCCCAGTCGGTGGCGATGCGATTGTAGACGCCCATCGCGGCACGTGCATCCTCCACAGAGCTGTGCTCCCCCGTCTGAATCTCCTGGCCGAGCACGGACAGAGTTAGGCGCTTCAGGCTGGGCGTGAGTCCATTGGAGACAAGCTTGCAAAGCGGCTTGTAGCGGGAAGTGTCGCGAATGTGGGCCACTGGATGCTTGATGTTCAATACACCGAGATCTTTGCGCAGTGCATGACCCACCAGTATCTTACCCTGTAACATCTTAACCACCTCCGCCTGCACCGCTTTGAAATCCTCCCCATTCTCAATGTCATGTGGACGAATGCCTGAGACATTGGTGCGATAATCGACGACAGGCTGACACGGCTTCACATACTTGTCCAGCAGCACCTCACCTCGCTTGTTCACGATAGAGACGCGCGCCAGCATATCCTCGCAGCCGTTGTGGCTCACGCCGACCATCTCGCAGTCCATGGCCAGGTAGCGATTACTCTGTGCCTTCCGCTTGAGGCGCGCACGCGCCGATTTCGTCAATGGGGCATCGCCAGCGGCGAGTACCTTACCATCAGTTGCTGCTGCTGGCTGCTTCTGGTTCTCTGTGCCGGTAGCTGCTGTAATCGATGACTGCCAGTTGGAGCCGGCGGCACGTCTGTTTATATTCGATTGCTGCACTTCCAGCCGTTCCATGGAATTTTGCAGTTTGCGTTGACCTGGCGAGTTATTTTGATTGTTTTTCTTGGCGCGATTCATGTCGGACTGCTTTTGGCGCTGTGGTGAAGACATTGGTGGACCAGTTTGAACTGTTTGAACAGTTTGAACTTAAATATTGTATGTTTGCTTGTTTAAATATTGTTTTGTTTGCAGCTAAAATTCTCACAATGTGTTTTGTCTATCGATAGCTTACTATCGAGCAGCGATTGCTGCTCTTTTGTAATTTTAGTAAATATTTCGTAGCTTCACATTCACAACTATGAATTCAAGCGATGAATATTTTCAATTTGTTAAACATTAGCCATAAATAAACGAGCTCTGATTGCAAATTTAACCTTGCTCACAACAAATAATCCACAAAGTGCTCTGCTAAGCGACTACCAGCTGTTCCATCGATAGCCGACTACAAATAAATCGAATAGTTCAATAGCAGCAATGCATTTAGTTGTTATTTTCTGTTATAATAAAGTAGCGTCTGTTAAATTTAAATTATAAATCTTTTTAAGGAGACAAGCCCCCAACAATCATTTATTTATTAAGTAGTTGTTTGTGATATTCATTAATTGAAGGTTTTCTAAAATTGAAAGATAATTAACTTCCGATTTTATAAAAATAAATAAAGTTGATACCGTTAAGTAACAGACAATGGAAATGTTAAGTTTGTATCGCTGTTCAGCTGCTGTTAACAAGTAACCCAAATAAAAAAATAATAAAAAATAGAACGACTGAAAAACAGGAAAAGGAGCCAGCAATTAAAAATAAATTATTTCAAGTAAAGGAGCCTCATCAATTGGCACACGACACGCTACATTTAAGTATTTATTGAAGGATAAAAAAAACATGCATAGGCCAAAATAGTGGAAAACAATTGAGAGCTGTCGTTAACTGCAACTCAGTTCAAAATAACAATGAGATGTGAAAAAAGTGTTATTTTCGAGCATAATTAAATAAAGTCACAGACATGGCAGCCAGGACCGCCTTGCAATGCTTTCACACACGCTGCGGTCGCTCCATAACGCTGGGCAATGGCAACCGCTCCGCGCAGCGCTCGATGCGAAATTTTAGTCATGCGCTTGTCTTCAGTGCTGAGCCCCTCGTCGACGATGTGCTCTTCGAGGTGGTTATCGAGAAAAAGGTGAGTTGTGTATAAATATAAGTATAAGTCTGTGCTTATAAGCCTGGCTCTGTTATGCCCAACAGAATCATTCGTGGGGCGGCAGCATTGAGATTGGAGTCACTTCCGAGTCGCCCGAGGATTTGGAATTGGTTGCTTGTGCGACAGCTATGAGGAATGGCACCTGGGTCATGTCGGGCATTGATGTGCGCAAGGATGGCCGGCGTCTGATCGAGTACTATGGCACTGATCTGGAGACGCTCAACGAGAATGATCGCGTCGGTGTCATGCGCACCTCCAACCACGATCTCATCTTCTATGTGAATGGTGAATCGATGGGCATCGCCGCCAAGAATATGCCCAAGCCGCTCTGGGCACTTGTGGATCTGTATGGGCGGTGTGTGCAGGTCTCCCTCTGCCCAACAGACGCCTGCAGCAGCTTATTCAACAGCAGCAGCGAGGTATTTTTACCATTAGTTCATCACCTGTCCAGTTTTCAGTTTGCTCAAGATTTGTCATTTTGCAGTTGCTGGACTCGCCGTTGCAACAGCCATTGCAGCAGGTTGTCCAGAATCTGGATGTGCCCATGAGCGTGGATGTTAGTGTGGTCGATAGCTGTAGCCTGGATGCGTTGGCTCGCCTTAATCTCAATGGCAATGCTAGTTGTAGCTCGAGTAGCGGCATTGGCGACTTCTACGATGTGAACGATCGGCTGCGGTTTCATACGCGTTGCGGCTCCTTGGTCAAGCTGGTGCCCAATTTCCGGTCGGCAGAGCGACGTCGTCCGCTTGATGAGTTCAACAATGGCGTCGTGATGACCCATCGTCCGCTGCGGGACAATGAGCTGTTCGAGATACGCATCGATAAGCTAGTGGACAAGTGGTCGGGTTCGATTGAAGTCGGTGTGACCACGCACAATCCAACGGTGTTGCACTTTCCGGCAACGATGACGAACATGCGCAGCGGCACTATCATGATGTCCGGCTGTGGCATCCTCACCAACGGCAAAGGCACGCGTCGGCAGTACGGGGAATTCAATCTGGATGAGCTGCGCGAAGGGGATCGAGTGGGCATGATGCGTAAATCGAATGCTAATCTGCACTACTACATCAATGGGCAGGATCAGGGCGTGGCGGCGACACGTGTCGCTGCTACACTGTGGGGCGTAATCGATCTGTACGGCATGACCATCAAGGTGACCATTGTGGATCGCGACGAGCGTGAACAACAGAATCTGGTTACCAGGCGCAACAACTTTGTTGCCGGCATGTACACCGCCGTCCAGTCGGGCACGCCCACGCTGAGTCTGCTCAGTCCGGAGAGCGAAATGAATGTAGCCGGTGCAGCTGGTGGATTGAGCGAGACCATATCCAGCACACGGGCCATTGCACGCAACGATGATCGGCTCACATTTCATCACATCTGCGGCAGCCATGCCACAGTCACTCAAAGTGGACGCACAGCGCTCCGACCTAAGTAAGCGTGTCACAATCCCAGTTGGTATCACAGTTGGTATCTTCACACAACTCTTACTCCGTTTATTGCAGCGCTGCGGATGATTTCAATAATGGCGTGGTGCTCACACGACGTCCACTACGTCCCAATGAACTGTTCCAGGTGCGTCTCGAGCGCGTAGTCACCAAATGGGCGGGTTCCGTTGAAATGGGCGTCACCACGCACACCGCCGATGATCTGGACTTTCCGTTTACCATGACAAACGTGCGGTAGGTGAAGATACCCTTCCCACGGTTGGATATCTTTTGGTTTTATATTGATCACTTCGACTCTCTTGTGCAGCTCCGGCACCTGGATGATGACTGGCAATGGTGTCATGCAGAATGGCGTCACTGTCATCGAGCAGTATGGCCAGAATCTGGATCGCCTCCAGGTCGGAGATCGTGTGGGCGTGGTGCGCAAAGATGATGGCACCTTGCACTTTTGGGTCAATGGTATTGACCAGGGACCGGCTGCCACAAATGTGCCAGAGCGTGTCTACGGCGTCATCGATCTGTACGGCCAGGCGGCCCAGGCAAGCATCATTGACACTTCCGAGTGCGGCAGTCCCGATACAGGCAACTCAACCATTTCCAATACGACGCTATACAGCGAGGTTCCGCTCCGCTTCCACAACATACACGGCGCCAACGCAGGCATCTCGAACAGTGGCATGACTGCATCCCGTCCCAATTCCCTTGCGGAGTTCAATGATGCCATTGTATTTAGCAATCGGCCGTTGCGCAATCGCGAACTCTTCGAGGTGGAGCTGGAGACAATGGTGCGTCACTGGTCGGGCAACATTGAGATTGGCGTCACTGGCACCCGGCCGGAGGACATACAGCTGGCGCCCAATGCTACCGATTTGGAAGCCACTGATACGATTATATTGTGCGGTCCAATGATCTTCCACAATCGGAAGTCCATTCGGACGGATGTGCTCTTCGATCTGGATACGCTTGAGACGGGCACACGTGTCGGCGTCATGCGCAACGGCGACTTTATACACTTCTTTGTTGATGGCATGGATCAGGGTCCGGCCGGGGAGTGTCATGCGCCCAACATTTGGGCCATCATCGATCTCTACGGTCAGTGTGCTCAGGTTAGTCTGACCCAAACACAGCTGGACATACGTGCTCCGTATGCCACCAGCGAGAATTCGCAGAGCTGCCAGGCCACATCTGTCATACAGCATCCGGCACTGGAGGCGAAACATCGCTGGACCTACATTTCGGGCAATGTCGTTCTGACCAGGGATTGGACAGAGGTATCTCGATACGCTGGCGCCACGGCTGCTCTCTCGCACAGTCTGGTCTTCTCAGAGCATCCGCTCAGCGCTGGCTCACCCTTTGAAATCAAACTAACCTCCATTAATCCCATTTTTGCCGGTGAGTCTGATATATATCTATATACGAGAGGTGTTCAAAAAGTATCGCGAATTTTGAATTTTCGCGGGTTACGTATAATCGAATTTCGATTTTTTTGTAGCGTTATGTTGGTAATCATGTCTCTCACTTATGCCGACAAGCTCGGCCATTTTGAATGTTCACTTAATTGTTGACAGCTGCTTTGCTTGCACGTGTTTTGGATCGTCTTCGATCCAGAGGGTCATAACTGGTGACGAATCGTGGGCTTATGGTTACGACGTGGAAACCAAAGCTCAATCATCTCAATGGAAGCTGCCGCACGAACCAAGACCGAAGAAAGCGCGCCAAGTTCGGTCGAATGTGAAAGTTTTGCTGACAGTTTTCTTCGATTGCAGGGGCGTGGTGCATCATGAGTTCTTGCCACAGGGTAGAACGGTCAATAAGGAATATTACCTGCAAGTTATGCGCAATTTGCGCGAAGCAATCCGCCAGAAACGCCCGGATTTGTGGAAGAACAAAAATTGGCTTTTGCACCACGAAATTAACTGCGCGCCTGCATTCACGACATCGTTGCTTGTGCGCGACTTTTTGGCCAAAAACAACACACTAATGGATGCCGCAGCCACCGTATTCCCCAGATCTGGCCCCCTGGTGACTTTTTCTTGTTCCCTAGAAGGCTGAAGAGGCCCATGAACGAGGACGAGCGTGTCGGACGCTCGAGCGCTTGACGAGATAACAGACGAGATCGAAGTGATGGAGCTGGAGACAATGATATTGACAAATCATCAAGATTATTGTTAGAGAAGTTGCTTCGAAGAGTTGGAAAAACCGATTGGCACAAGTGTATTCAATATCTATCAATGATTTGGGCATTACTTTGAAGGGGACAAAATAGATATTCATGAATAAATAAATAATATCTGAAAAACACAAAATTCGCGATACTTTTTGAACACACCTCGTATCTATTATATACGTATTCTTTATTCTACTTCTTCCTTTCGCAGGCTGTCTCAGCATTGGCATCACCGATCTCAACTTGGCAGATGAAAGTGTACGCAAGAAGCTGCCGACGAGTCTCAAGCGCATCCCGGCGAATGTTTGGTATGTCAGTGGCAACGAGGTCCACTTGAATTCCAGCTGCCTGCAGCGATCGCTGGCTTCCCTGGAATGGTTGCGCGTGGATGATCGTATTACGCTGGAGCGTGTGGAGAATTCGGTTAGCATTCTGCTCAATTCGGAGAACGTCAATATTCAGTTTCACAACGTGCCCAACAATGTGTATGTGGTGGCCGAGCTGATGGGCTCAACGATGGGTATTCAGGTGATTTCCACGCAGATGCCGGCATCACCGTTGCGTCCATGCAGTCTGCGGCTGCAGGATTCAATGGACTTTGGCATGGATCCACTGAACAAGCAGGACAGCTCAATGCTGGAATCGATCGATTCAGAGGCGCAAAACTATGAATTCGTCGACATATCCAATAAGAATGTGCGCCTCGGAGACGATAGACGCAGTGCCGCCAGAAGCAAGTCCTTCAACCAGGCCATCGTAAGCCTCAACAAGCCACTGTGCAAGGGCGAGAGCATCAGCATCAAGGTGGACACCATCAGCAACAAGTGGAAGGGCACGCTCAGCTTGGGTGTGCTGGCCACGTGTCCGCAGCCACAATCCATGCCCATATCGCTGCTGAACTGCAAGAGCAGCTGCTGGCTGGCCACCCATGACTACATCAACATCAATGGTCAGGTGATGGCTTCCAAGTACGGTGAGGCACTCGAGAACATACAGGTGGGCACAGTGATCACCATGACGCTGACACACGCTGGCATGTTGGGTAAGTTGAACAGCAGCAGCAATCTACTACTATCTGGTAACATTACCATTCCTTTTCAGTCATCATGGTTGGTTCAACAAATCTAGAGGATCTGGCCAGTGGCCTGTCCGGTCATGTGTATCCAATTTTTGATATCTATGGCAAGTGTGAGAAAATCACGCTGCTAACTGGGAGCGATGCGACACGCAATGGCAATGCCAACGGTACTCCAATTTTGGAGGCACCTGAGGCACTGGAGTTAGACAATATGCCGCAGCAGTGCGAGAAGGCGCACCTGGAGATGCATGAGAAGGAGAAGGATACGGAGCAGTTGAGCGATAGTGGCAGAGAATTTCCAACGGGTGCCTCAACTTCTGCCTCTGGCAACATCATGTAAGTATTGTGAAATTACTATCTATCTTTGTTGTTCTATAAGTTTGTCTGCCTTTTTTCACAACCAGGACCCGTTCGGTTATGGAGAGCGTCTCGGAGAATCTGCTGCTTAATATTTCGATTAAGAATCGCACACTGGAACAGCAACGAAATGAGCTAGGAGGCTCTTCATCCACGTGGTAAGGGCAGCCGATATATGTATATAGGATGTTTATTCATTTTTGACTGCTGTTTTGCAGTTGTCTGCGCGAATCCTTGCAGCTGCAGCACAACACGAATCTGAACATCCAGCGGAGTCAGAGCACCCAACGTTTCCAGAACTCGCTGAATACCTCAACGGGCGGCGGTGCGAGCGGCTCGAATAATGCTGTGGCTCAGGCGCATGCATCGAACGCTGTTTACGATACGAACAAGGAGTACGATGATCAACCATTGTGCTCCAATTTGGCCTCCTCGTGCATGGTGGCCTCACACGAATCGGAGCATAGTGAGAACAATGTGGAGGCTGTTGTGGAGGCAATCAACGAACGCGAACAGTCCAGCGAGCCGGGCGACAATGTGCTAGAGGATGATGAAATTGATTATATGAATCATTTGTTGCTGCTGCAGCAGCTGCAGCAGAATGAGTACACGCGAATGCAGCATCATCTGATGCCCGATCAGATGTCCTTGCTGAATTTGGATCTCTCCTCGCTCAACTCCCTGGAATCGGAGACCAATTCCAGTAGCAATGCTCGCGAATCTTTGCGTACGGCAGCAGCGGGACTGGAGCAAAACGATTGCGAGTATCTGAAGCAGGTGAAACGTTTCTGTTCGTCGTTGGTGCTGCCGCAGGCCTTCTTCGACACACGCCTCGATCCGATTTGCTTCTGCTCCAAGTGCAGCGGAAACTGTCACGGCAACGGCGACAAACTGGAGGGCTGGGTCTACTTCAAGCTAAACCAGCTGACAGTCAATGCGCTGAGCACATCTGCTTCCGGCTCGTCTGCTGGACAAGTGCACTTGGATCTCAATGGCGACTGGCTACCCTTCTACTATATGACGCGCGTGGATAAGATACGCGCCATATTGGATCGCGGACAGCCACTGCCGCTTGAAATGGACGAGGACATGGTGACCACCACGCACAAGGATGAGCCCGGCACCCGTTTGGAACTGTATTATTCGCCCAATGCCACCGTTATTGAACCAGTGCTGCCGCAGCATCACTATGTCTCCGATCAGGGTGTGCATCGCATCTCCACCTCGTTTGAGGTGTATGTACGACGTCAGTCCATCTCTGGCGTCACCACGGGCAAAACAGCCGCCGAGGCGAAGAGACGCAGCCTGAATACAATCGACAATGAAGCGGGCAATGATGGTGCCGCAGCTAGCGGCGGATCTGGCACTCTTAATGAATCCTCTGTACATCTGCTCAACGACCTATGCTGGTTCACCAAAGAAGCGGGCGCCTGCATCATAAATGCATTAATTATCAAATTGGATCGCATCGAAGAGCCCTCAATCGACCCCTAAATAAACTGTCCACGAATAGTTGAATATATCTCTAAATACATATGTATACATATAGTCGCCATTGCAGCTGAATGTTCTAATTAACTCGTATATAGCCGATATACTGTGTGTGATTAGATACACGCTACGCTTAGCTTCGCATTTGCATTCCCCCCTTGATAAGTAAACATGTTTTTTAATGTGAGCGCATATAAGTCTCGAAATATAATCACAATGTTATTATGCTACAAGTGTCGTATGTATTTTCCATAATTTCAGAGAACAAAGTTTAAATGTAAAGTATCTAAATTTATTTAGATTTTAGCTTCGATTTCCGTTTGTTTGGGCATCTCATTTGAGTGGATGCGTGCAATTTGTTGCACTTTATTTTTCATGTTATCCATTCTCGCACTAATCTGTGCCACTAACTCATCGTCCAATTTCATTTTCTGCTCATATTCACTTTTCCTTTCATTAAGATCCGCCAAATTGGCTTGAAGCTCAGCTATCTTAGCTTGAAGTTCCATTATCTTATTATCTTTTTCGTGTTCATCTTCACTCCGCATCAGAGTTTGGCAATAGGATTCGCAACGCTTATTCAAATTGGCCGACAACTCGTTCAACTGTACAACGAAATTCGAGTTATTTTTATTTCTAGTTGATCATTTTCGTCACTCACCGAAAGATTTGTGGATGCAGCGCCTATTAAAAATGCCTGCATGCCAATTAGTAAAATTACAATGACTTTCATTTTAATTATACGATTTTTTCTTTAAACTTGTTGCGATATGTTCAGCAGCCAAAACGCAAATGGAATATTTATGAACGTTTCTACATTTTATACCTAAACCGTTTGTCTTCAAGAATATAAATATATATATGCATATATGCATGCGTATATGAATCTCACTTAATGGGCATTTCAGCAATTTCAATTTCCCAGAAAATGTTTATATTGGCAATGAAACAAAACAGATTGTTTATTTGCTTATAATATATATATATATATATGTATATCCTAAACCTATAAAATACATACGCTTTTGATCTTGAATATGTGGACATGGAAATTTCAGACCCCCACATTGTAGTCAATGTGACCGATTTAAAAATGAAACCCATTTTTCGTGCTTTTCGGAATCATCATTATAATTTTATTTGATTATTTGAATTCCATTCATTTAGTGTCGCTTTTGTTATTATTCAACTATATGCAAAAAATTGTCGATTAGAAAATGTTTCTTTTATATTCATTTGTTGTTGTTGTTGCATCCACATCCATTCAGCGCTGCCTGCTACTACTATTCATTGCCTGTCTCTACCGTTATCTGTTGCTGCATTTAATCAAATCATCATCAATTGTTTTATTCGCTTACACGTGTAGTTTATGTTTACAGTTGCCAGTTTGTCTGCTGATGCTTCGAAAAAGCAAAAGTGCATATACAATTGTTGTTTTGTTGCTTGTTTCATGTTCTTGTATACGTTAAGTTAAATTTGTTTTCTTGTTTTTGTTGTTGTTGTTTGTTTATCGTTAGCCAATACCATACATATATTTTTGAATATACTCTTTACCGACGAGACGATGCACATTGTGCACAGCTCACTCCACATCCATGGATGGATCATTGACGCCCGCATTCTGCGGATTGTTGCCATCCACATCCATTTTGTCGCCGGCAGCAGCCGAATTTGGATCGCTACCATTTTGATCCGCATTCGCGGTATCCTTGGGCGGTGTCGTTGTCTTAGCAGGAGCTGGCTTCGGTTTCGCGCGCGTAATTACCGAGTTGACGCAGGCATTCAATGATTGCACCTCGTGGCGCAGAGCTGCAAGCTGCACGGGACTATCAGCGGTGCGCGGAGATTGCGTGAACTTCGACAGATTGCTATCGAGCCACTTTTGCGCCTTGTCCGCAGTTTCGCCAATGTTGATGAACTCGGTCTCCGTCAGATGATCGTATTTGGGCACTCCCTTGCGGAATTCGGTGACGGCCTGGCGGGCCCAGACAATGGTGGTCTTCAGCTCCTCGAAAACAGCTGGACACTGCTCGAAATCGTGTGCGCGATGCCGGATGGGATCGGTCTTTTGCAGCAACGCCGTGAGTCGGCTGGTGTAAGTCTCACGCTCGCAGTCCACACCATCTTCGTATAGCCAGTTCTCGAGATCATTCAGCTGCGACACAATCGCTTCGCGCTCCGACTCGACCACATAACGCTCAAGTGGTCCGCCCTAGAAATTTGACGCATGTCAGTTACAGTTATACATGCATACGAGGTGTGTTCAAAAAGTATCGCGAATTTTGAATTTTCGCGGGTTACGTATAATCGAATTTCGATTTTTTTTGTAGCGTTATGTTGGTACTCATGTCTCTCACTTATGCCGACAAGCTCGGCCATTTTGAATGTTCACTTAATTGTTGACAGCTGCTTTGCTTGCACGTGTTTTGGATCGTCTTCGATTTTTACCTATTCAAAAAAATTCATCAAAGAACCTGTATCAAATTTTGTGTGAAAAACGAAATTAAGTGCGCGGATGCATTCCGAATGTTGATTGTGGCATACGGAGAAGCTACCTTGGACCGAAGCAACGTTTATCGGTGGTACAAAATGTTCTCAGAAGGCCGAGAAGATGTGAACGACGAAGAGCGTGCCGGACGCCCGAGCACTTCAACAACAGACGAAAAAATTAATGGAGTGGAGAAAATGGTATTGGCCAATCGTCGAATCACCGTTAGAGAAGTTGCTGAGGTGCTAGACATATCGATTGGCTCACGCCATTCGATTTTTATCAATGATTTGGGCATGAGACGGGTCGCCGCGAAATTCGTACCAAAATTGCTCAATTGCGACCAAAAACAGCATCGCATGAACATTGCTAATGAGATGTTGGACTCTGTCCGCGACGACCCAAATTTACTCCAGACGGTCATAACTGGTGACGAATCGTGGGTTTATGGTTACGACGTGGAAACCAAAGCTCAATCATCTCAATGGAAGGATTTTTTGAAGTGCTTCGAAGATTGGAAAAACCGTTGGCACAAGTGTATAATATCTCATGGGGATTACTTTGAAGGGGACAAAATAGATATTCATGAATAAATAAATAATATCTGAAAAAACACAAAATTCGCGATACTTTTTGAACACACCGTATAGCTATAAGTGGATTCAAAATAACTACCAGCAGCTTGTTGCGCATATCGTAAACAAACTCTTCCAATCCGTTTTTAGCATCGATGCGTTCCGTCTCCTTCTGATCGTTGGTGATCATCTTAGTCTCCTGCTGCGAATAATTGGCCATCTCGGCTAGATTGAAGCCATGCGTAGCCACATCCATTGGCAGCTCAACGGCCTTTGTGGACTTCTTCTTGGTCTTGTCGGTGCCCTACAATAGACAACAATAACATTGAGTATAATTGAACGGATCTCTCTTGGGCACAATTTTTCCAATTCTTGTAGCCAATAGAAAAAGGAAATAGTTCGAAGCGGAACAACAACAAAGCGAAGAGGAAAAACAGCTCAAGTAACAGCCTACAATATGAGCGGGAGATTGTGATTCGTGTCTAAGTTACGTAAATGCAAGTTGTTCTTGAGTAGCATTCACTGGATTAAAGGCGCATTGTAGATCGTGTTGTTTTTGTTGTGGTTATCAAAATAATGAATAAATTATAAAGAAATATATATGTATATTTGCATAAATCAAGAATGTTTGCTTTTGTTTTTTTTTTTTTATATATTTTTTTATGCGTATTAGGCAACTTGCTTAAGCAATTTCATATTTCAATTCTTGTAGTTTCTTTCTTTTTCAATATTCATGTAGGAGCACACAGGGTAGGCGGCTTATGAGCGGTCTTCATCATTCGTTTTACCATCGGTTGTTGGGTGGGAAAAGAAAGCGCAAAAGTTTTGTGCTTGAATTTTCACAAACGACATTTCCAATTTCGTGACATTTCTCATTTTGTATATTTAAAAATTATAATTGCATTTTAAAGAGATTTTAATTGCTTTAAATTTGAAAACGTACCGAACCAAACCAGCCCTTGACCCGTTGTGCCCACCCTTGTCCGCCAGGTGATGAGGCTGTTGATGTATTATTATCATCCTCATTCTCACAATATGCCTAAGAGAGAGCAAAACGCGAGCGCACAATATCCAATATTTGGGTAATAGTAGTAATAGTAGATGTATGTATATATGTGGCAAGTATATTTATATATTTATATTTATATCAAAAGAGTACAAATGCAATGCACAATATAGCACGATATTAAATAAATCAACAAGAGCAACAATTACTACAAAACACTAGACGGGGAGTGAAACCAAAGCGCATTCATTATTAAAGAAAAAAACATAAAATGGGAGCAGCAAATATGCATACCATTAAAAGATAACTAATATACTGCTTAGAATGCATATTAGAGATAATGATGAAGCAAACGTTCATGCGATAATGATATATAACAAGTATACGCCCCAATGCCCGGAGTTGTTTGTGTAAAATTCATTACGAATTATAAAACAAAAATAATAAATAATTGTGAATACTTTATAGCAATAGCTTTTTTTGAAATGCAAATAATTGAAACTCAGATTTTGTTCTGCTTATATTCCCTCATATTTGCCTATCTTAACAATAAAAATATGTGTTTTAGCTGAGGTTTCATTCCCTGTCTAAGTTAACTAACAGAAGACTAGCTGAACAGCAAATAAAGAGAGAGAGAGAGAGAGAGTTGGCAGTGAGATAAGAGAAACCGATTGTATTGATGAGAAGTGGGTGGTGTGGAGTGGTTAGAAGTAAAACACTTGAAAGGGTTAGAAAACTGCGAAAACAGAGCAGCGCCTAGGCAACAACAGATGCTGATGATGATGATGATATTGGTGATCAACATGATGATTGAATGAGAGATTTGAGGCTTACCTCCGGTTGGGCATCCATTTGTTCGCCACCAGCATTGGGTGCCGCTTGCTCGCCGGCAGTCTTCTCCTCGGCAGCAGCCTGTTCGCCAGCAGCGGCAGCCTCTTCCTGCTCCTTGCGATCGATAAGTGTGGCCGATGAAATCAATACGATGCCATTCTGATTGATGCGCACTTTCAGTTTAACGTCCTGGCTCTCGCCACGGTCCGTCGGCTTTACATCCTTGATTTTCCAGACGCCAATGGTTTGATCCGGATACGGCACCTGCTGACCATACACAATGGACGCATTGAAGGGTCCTTTGCGAGCAATGGTCACCAAACGGCTGAACGGTGACGGATGGAATTGTGGAAAAATCTCAACCTCACCATTCGAGGAGGTGCCATCGCCATCCCAGAGAACTTTGACGGCATAGTTTTGTAAATCGGTCACTCCAAATTCACGGACACGCACAGCCGGCGACATAATGGCGCACTGAAGAGCTGCGCCGCGAGATACAGCCTCATCCTGGTTGAGTGTGGTGCTTGCCGGCTTATTGAAGACCTACAATAAAAACAGACAAATTAGTGATTAGTGATTAGCTTTGAATTTGAGCAAATCAATCAAAAAGTGATTGCAACTGACCTGCTCAATGAGCTGCTTGATGGATGGTATGCGAGTGCTGCCGCCAACAATTTCCACCGAGTGTATTTCGTCCAATGACAGCTTGGACTCTTGCAGCAGCCTCTTAAAGGTTTGCTCCACTCGTTCAAAGATTGGAGCGCAGAGCTCCTCCATTTGGGCACGTTGCATTGAGGAGCTGACATCGACATCATCCAAGAAGCATTCAATGTTTAGTGGCAGCATGGTGCTGTTGGCGGACATCTGCTTCTTTAGCTTCTCGATTTCGGTCAGCAGACGTAAATTGGCGCGTGCATTGGTCTTGGCATTAATCTTGTAGCGTTCGAGAAACTCCTTGGTGAAGTATTCGGCCAGCGCAAGATCTATGTCCCGTCCACCGATCTGATCCCAGCTGCTGGCCAGCATCTTTAGCTTGCCCTGGGTGAACACACAGGCGCTGACCTGCAGCGACGAGTGGCCAAAATCAACAAAGATCACATTGCGAGGTTTATCCTCCAACAGATCGTTCTTGTAGAAGCCATAGGACAGCGCCGTCGCCGTTGTCTCATTCATCAGGCGCAGCACATTAAGTCCGGCGATTTGTGCGGCATCCAGCAGGGCGCGACGCTCCGCATTGGTAAAGAAGACAGGACAGGTGATGACACAGTCATTCACCTGCGTTTGCATAGCGGCCGCCGAGGACTCCTTCAGTTTGGTGAAGAGCATCGCCGTCAGTTGTTCCGGCGAGAAATGCTGATCCTCGTGCAAATAGTTGACTTTGATGCCAATGCTGCCATCATTGCGCGCCTCCACGCGCGCTGGAATGCTCTTGAGTTCGTGTTGTACATGTGGATCATTGAATTTGCGGCCAAGTAAACGCTTGAAGCCGCCGACTGTGTTTTTCATGTTTGTCACCTGTTGGTTCTTAGCGGCAACGCCAATGATGCGCTTCTTCCCATCAAAGGCCACAAACGAGCTGTGTGCGAGAATGAATTCAAAAATTACATAATTTATAAATGCATTATTTGTCACGCTTAACGATTTTAAGAAATATAAGTGCAAAAATAAAAAGCGTCAAATATGGTAAAAAAAAAAAAACTGCCACAACAAACAGAACCAAACTGGCATACATCTGTGTGTGTGTGTGTGCATGTATACATCATGTATATGTATGCACACAAGGTCGTATATGTATAACAATACGTGTGCATGTGTGCGTATTTTCCAGCGTGTTTAGCCGGCTTTGACCACTGCTTTTGCTCTCTCTCTTTTATTCCCCACTCGGTTCGCCGCAACAGCTGCTGCTTGCTTTGCGTTCTCTTCTTCATTGATGCTACATACTGCCGACTGACCGCATGACGCATACGATGACATGCGAACGTGTGCGTGTCTACTGCGTTTGTGTGCACACTGGCTAAATTCAAGAATAAAAAAAGATGATACAAAAACAAAAAAAAAACATTGGCAAAAGTGGAAATTGCGCCCACGCCGTCTACATTTATAAATCAAGAATCTAAGTCAAAAATTGGAAATGGAACATGCAAGATTTCAAAGTTGATTCTCATTAATTTGCAATGCTTTTTATGGAGCACACAATCAACAACCAAATTTAGGCCTCAGCGCACAATTGCATACATACATACATATATAAATATGTATACATATGAACATATGCATTATTTACATGTTGTATGTACTTATGTGAAAATCGTTTTTTTTTCTTTATAAGCGTTACCAGTGACAACTACAAAAAAATACTGGAAATTTCTAGGCGCGCATACACATACACACACACCAAATACATATACACACGCCTATGGGAGCACGCATACACACACAAACACAACTGGGCATGACTTACATTTGCACATAACCTCAAACAGATAGAGAGAGGCAGCGATTATGTACAACGAATTCGATTAAAAAATAGTTTATTAATTGATTGCCAATATATAACACATATAGAGAGTAATAATCATAATCATGTGTCAATTTAATACTTACGGGGTTGCACGTAGACTGTAGTCATTGGCAAGAGTCTCGATGCCGCCGGATCTGGCCGCCGCCACATAGCAGCCCTCGTTACCGAAATCGATGCCAATCACAGACATATTTCCTTCTTCTCTTCGTTTGATTGATTTAGTTTAACTAATTATTTGGTTAGACGACGACGACGACGACGTTGTTGCCTAGTATCTGCTGATTTGCTTTGCTTCTTTCAATGGGCGGCTTCTCGGTGTGGCTTTTTTTGCTTTTTTGTTTTTCAGCAACTGTAAGATAAAATATATAAAATTAGTATTAAAGTCAGCAATTGAGATACACACACAACACAGAGGCATGAAATTTATTTCAAATGGTATTTGATTTGAGAGCTGCCTTCGATTTGGGGCATTTTCACATTGTTAATTATGGATTTGTTGGTGGGTTGTGGGACTCAAATTGACGCCCACGGAATTTGCAACGATTTTTCATTGATAACAATTCGAATTATGCATATTATGTGTATGACGAGTTACGCACACTTTTTGCCAATTTGTTATATGTGTAAACGCTTTATAATTATTTTAAGAATTTACAAACGCAGTTCAGTTTTTCTACCGCGACCGACACGTTTTTTCAGCGTAATGAAATTGAAGCAACGACGACGTCGACGTCGACCGAGATAAGTGGCGAAGCTTCTCGAAACAGAAATATCGCCATATCGATGAATCGATATTTTTAGTATAAAAGTATCGCCACATATCGTTTTAAATGCTTATTCGCGCCGATAAGCTTTACTTCGAAATGGAATATTTGAAAGTACGTTTTTGGTTAAAATTCTACAATTTAAAATGTGATTAAGTGAATATATAACATCTAGTTTTGCATTCAACAGGAATTTTATTATACATGTATAAATGCATTGCCTTTTTAGCTTAGAACCAAGTGCGCAAAACAAATTGTTAGTAGGAATGGTTGACATCGATACAATACCGAAATAATTAATGACTAATACATTAAACTTAGACTAGGCTGCATATTTATGCATCTCAGGAATAATTTTGAACACAGTAAATAATTATGAGTAAGTTGTAATACATAAATATCAGAGATTCGATATGCATATAACAACGAAACCGAATTTTGAATATGTTTGATTTCGATCCCATGAAGTAATTTCTCCGCAAACTCTTCTAGATATGTACTAAGGCCATCAGCCAACTCGATCGTTGTTCGTTGTTCCGCAAAAGGATTCGCCGGCCGGTCCGTAATCCATGTAGTTGTGAAGGTAACGCGTTTCTAAGGTCACTAAGGTGCTGAGTATAATTGTCACTGTCTATAAACAGTATTCAACAGGGAATGTTTCTTGAAAGTGGTTGGTGGTTGTCGAGGATTCAATTTAAGGGTTTTACTATTCGAGTCTTTTGCATTTCGTTCACGTTTCGTAAATACTAAGCAGTCTTCACCTGTGCCGAACATGCTCGTTGGCATCGATCGTTATTGCTTGAAGTTCTAATATGAATCAGAGCTGGGCCACCAGTCCCGAGGCGGATATATTATCGCCAGCGCCCGCCGTCTTTTTGGCCACCCGACAAACCAGTACGGGTGCCACACAAATCTCCACCTCGATCCGTTGAAGATCCTTGCCAAATTGTATATACTCTTTCCAGCAGGGCACTGGATTGGCAGCATTCATTCGCATACGTGGCGCCTGCTCTTGAGCTGATGTGGCAAAGCTGTCGTCCAAGACCAACAGAACTGCCTCCGGATTAATCTGTAATTGGGGAGTTGAGTAATTGGGCAAAGCAAAGCTAATTAAATAGGCACCACTCACAAACTGCGATTTGCAGACATAACGATGAGCCGTCAACGACGCCTTGGCTGCCGCAGCACGTGTATTCTTCCACTTGGAGTCGGCTATGGTGAGAATGGCCTGGTAGGCCAGCGTATGTACATGTATTCTGGAGATCTTGCGTCGGTGCGTGTCTGCCTGCTTATGTGCATGATAATCCTCCATCAGATTGATAAACACCTGTCGCATTTGGTCCAGCGTATGGGCTATGCGTGGATTCCAGTCGGTGGCCATTGTGGTGCGTCCATGCTGCAGCACTTGGCGCAGATTGGACAACTCCTGTTCGTTCATGCCCAGAGAGTCCACATAGGGCAGGACAAATTGACGCAGCTGTTGTAGCAGCTGCAACTCCACATAGCTGGCAAACTCGAAATGATGCAGTGTATCCCTTGGCTGGCTGATTAGCTGCATCTGCACTTGACGCAGGCGCGCCTCACGTACGCCCGGCGTAAACTTGAACATGTCCATCATTTGCAGACCGCTGACCACCAGCAATTGTGGTTGGTATTGCTTCAGTGCGTCCGTCAGCTGCTCCACAGATCTCAGATGCGGATTATTCTTATCGTTGTGCAGTATATATCGATTGGCACGCGGCGCCTCATATGGACCCCATCTGTCGCCCGCCTTATACTCGAGTATCAGGTGTATGTCATCCTCGACAATCTCATCGCCCGCCAGGCGTATCTCCTTGGGCAGCAATGGACGCATTCTATAAATAAATTATTGGTTATTCATAATCAATTCTTGATTAGAACTGGTATATACTTTTTTGACATGTGTGCGCCGAGCAGCACATCCGCTCCCTCCATGACAAAGCGCACAGCCATTAATGGGGCATTGCCCCCCATATACCAATGGATGCGTTCCTTGTCCATTATCTTGGCATTCGCAATCAACTGCTTGAACAGCGTGCTATTTGCGATAACACGTCTAAAATAAAGATTATGAATGTATATATGTGGATTATCTTCTGGTGGATGTACTTACTCAGCTGCGGCGCCGTTCTTGAAGTAATAGGCAAATGATTGCAGCAGCTCATTCTCGTTATTCACATCGTTCGACGCAAAATCGGAGCTCATCTTTGGCTCACGCAATTTGTAGTAGGTGTCCAGAAACTCTGTCGCATTGATCTGGAGATCTGTGCAGGCGCCATAGCCAACAGCCACTTTGGGCGCACGAGCCGTGGCGGAACGCTTGAGGCCACCCTCGATGGCAAGGAGACCGGTTAGAAGAACGGTCGTCTTGTTTAGGGCCTGCAGCGACAGAAATGCCTGCCAGATAATCGATATGAAGGCCGTGAACACCGAACAGCTGGTTATCCAGCCCATGTACTTAAGAGCACCCATCATGGGGTTTTTTTTTTCTTAATAACTGGTCAATAAATTTGTAAATGTTATCGCTGATGCTGATGCCGGCTTCAGCGTTGGGTTATCCTGTTGGTGCTTTTGTTCTCCGTTCCTCTTTGTAACTGCGTCGTTGCTGATGATGTGGCTGCTGCAGCAGGTTCCTGTGCCGCTGCGGCACTTATCAAATCGAATTTCGTGTGTGTATTGTTATTACTATGGTTTTTATTAAAAGATAACACAACTCCCGTTTGTCGAAATCGCGAGAGAATCACGAGTTAAAAATCGATGTATCGATGTTTCGATAAGAAATATAAAATTCAAAAATAACAGCGATAGCCCTCCATTTATATTAACGAATAACAATTTACATATATATTGACAGCTTAAGAAATGTAACTGAATTATTGATCCGACTTTAATTCGGAGTTAAAGAAAAGCCTTTTAACACGCTTTTCGCTTTTTCAAATATAGACTTATCGATAGTTGAGCGTAGCTATGAATGCATGCTAAATTCTATGTGCAAAAAATTATTCTTATTGTGAATGCTTTAAAGTTGTCTACTTATCTTTAATATACTAGATGCTTGAGCTATATAATAAACAGCACAATTAAACAATAACATTTCGACACGACTACAACAACTCCGAACCCGCAAGTAGAATATTGCTAAAAACCAGTATTTAAGCTGATGAAGATTCTGAAACTTTGATTAAGATTTTTTCTTTTATATAATTTCGAGCAATTGCTAATTTACTTAATTTAAATAGTTGGAGCATGCACAACAAGTATATAAATTGTCCTTAATGGAATTGTAGTGTTGAAAAAATAATAATAGGTCTTTGGGTTTCTCCTTTTTATGCATTAGCATAAATCACTCTTCACTAAAGGGTTTTAATTATTTAAGAGTACTTATCGTACGTCATCAGTTTAGTTACGATTCGGATCGCTTACAAGTCGGGTTGCAAAACAAGAAGCTATCTCAAAATGTTTTGCTGTCGATTTAAACGATTCCTTCTTGTTTCTGGTGTTGTTAATTTAAAACAAGTTGTTGCTTCTTCGCTGTTTCGCTTTAATTGCTTCATGCCGTTATTTTTATTATTGTTGTTGTATTATTATTATTTTATATTTAGACAAGGTTATCCAATTTGAGCACTGGATTGCTTGTAGAGGAAGTGAAGTGGAAGCGTATATCATGTCGAGGGTACCTAACAACGATATTATGTACATACTTATGTGCAAAATCCTCAAGTGCTGGTTAGAGTATTCAAAATTGGCATATGATTAGCATAGATTTTCACAAAATCACAGTCATTACTTTATGAATGTGATTATGCGTTCTTTGATAATTGACACTCCAGTTGAAGCTTTTATAGTTCAAAGCAAGTAACTTTTGGGTTTAACACCCCCAGTGATTAAATCAGCAGAAGTCAATTAGTGACCGTAAATTATCTGCGTTTGTAACTCCCGCAAAATACCTGTCTCTATATTTATCACGTACAACGCGTGTGTACGGTGTTTATGAGCTAAATTTATCCCCAGACAACGCCGGTCTGGCACTCTTTCTCTGAAATTGAACAGAGGTGGATCCTCCCAATCAGCCGATGAGTTGTAGGTCTCGTTCCACTTTGCCCAAAGCGGCGACTTAAATCGCGCCTCTTTGCCCATCTTTCAGTCTGATCATGCCTTGAAAACGGCTTTTCAGCAATTGTCTGTTTTTGGAACAGCACAGCGTGAAGCACGTCTGGCAAGTGGAACGCCGTTGCTCTTGGCTCCAAACTATTTTTAACAGCCCAACGAAAGTGAATTTCTGATTTAACGCTACTCAGACGACGCTCGTGCACGCTTCTGTATGCTTGTGTGAGTTTGTGTGTGCGAGTGTGTGAATCGCAGATAGCCAATTTTGATGTGATACACCGTGTGCTCAAATGGCGAACGGGGTATATTCGATTTGGAGGCGCGGCATGCGGCATGCGTGGATTAAATACGCAAAAGTTGCGATTGACTTTTTGAATGCTTTACGAACTCTTTCTGGAAATTACAGAATTATTAATTAAAATCTTGTCTAGCACATCAATGATATTTTGAATAATTCAACTTTCTTTGTATTTTATATAAAGTTATTTTATTAAATTCTTAAAATCTTGTGGCTTAGCTAACTATACTTCATTAAAGACAGACACATATTTAATAAACAATTCACTAAAATATTTCTATGCTCTTGGGAAGTTTACAGGATATGTTAAAGTCGAGCACGCTGCGCCGCACAATTTTGCACTTGGCTTGTATTGTATTTTGTTCTTTTTACGTGTTTCGTATACTCGTACAATATTTTTTTTAGTTGTTGTCCATTTTATTCTATGCGTACTACGCTGTCCGGTGGCTGTCCATATAAAATCAACATAATCAGAAATTCTAGCGAGCAGTTGATTCTATGCGATCGACGAAGGCGGACGCGCTGCCTGCTGGGGCTGACAATATATATCAAATATATACACATACAATAAATTATTGAATATTTGTGCGCGTTTTTATTTAAGTAATTGTGCAGTTTCGTTTCTTTAAATTGCAAGATTTACCGGTTAGAAATTAAAAGGTTGTCTGCAGCTATTGCTTGATTAATGTTTATTCATTAAACTATAGTCAAAGTGCTCTATTAAAAACGGATATCAAAAGGTAATCCAGTTTTGCCATCAAAGCTAATTAAATTCAATCAAATCGCGCTGTTCCGATTGCCTCTGCTTTTGATTTGACACGTTCGTTTCCTAAGTCTTTTGCTTGAAGACAATGCTTTATGCGAGAAGGAAACAAAAACCAATTTGATTCTTGATCACAACTGGACTTCGCACGCTTATTCAGTTCACAGTTTGGATACTTCCGCCAAACATAAAATCTGCAGCCGTTTGCCATTTTATCACATCGGAGCAGTCAAAGAGGCTTCTTGTGGTATTGAATATAATGTTTGCATATTTAGTTTGTGGCAGAACGATGTGATTTTCGAAGAGTGTTTTAAAAGTGTAATTGAACTGCGTGTGTTGCCATTAATTAGTCAATTCAGAATATGTTCTAGCATATATTTGTTCCATTTCAATGTCAACACTTAATTATGTTTTTGTGTTTATTTATCAATATCCCAACGGCAAACTACTTGGAAAACGAAAATATCTGTTGCCAGTTGCTAAAATTATTTATCAAATATGCTGAATGTTTATTTTTGTTTTCCTCTAACAAATGAAATTTGCATAAATTTGTCAGATTCGCTTATGCTAAATAAATTGGCCCAGCCGAAGCTCACTGGGCAGAAAACAAATCAAAGCAAGCAATCGCAAAAGGTGAATAAACTAACCAAGCGTCGTAACGAAACATCTTTGGAGAACTGGTTCAGTGTCGAGGACGTCACCAACATCGAACAAAACAAAACAAAACAAAAAGAAGCCATGAATGATGCGATCTCAGGCATAGATCTTAACATATTTATTTCTTTTGTTTTAGTTGTAAGACAAGATGGGTGAGCCGTCATTAAGGCAAGTGTCATTTTTGCTGCTGCCACTGATGTTGCTGATGGGGCTGATGATTGGACCTGTGACGTCACAGCGCACGTCATTGGATGAGGCACTAAGGAATGTGTATCGGCCGCTACGTCTACTGGGCCTGGCCTTCACCGGTCGCTCCGGCGATGATGAGGCAAACGTGCAACGCGTACGCAATGCAGGCGTAGGTCTCAACCAGCTGCACAATCAACAATCGCCTTCCATATTAAACTCTCAAGCTATTCTTTTCCATAGAAAACACAAAAATCGAATCCACGTACGCGTGCCTTGCTGGAATTCTGTGATGCGGAAAATGGACCCGGACGACGCAGCGACGAGCGGCCGACGAGTGTGCATCGATTGCGACCGGGTGACATTGATATCATTGGTGCCATGGGTGATTCACTGACTGCGGGCAATGGTGTGTTTGCTACCAATCTCGGCCATGTCACCGTTGAGAATCGTGGCGTCGTCTGGGCCATTGGGGGGCAGGACAATTGGCGAAAGTATCTAACACTGCCCAACATACTCAAAGAGTTCAATCCAAATCTGTATGGTTATTCGCTCAAGGATGGCCTGTCCACAGAGCGCTCCTCGCGCTTCAACGTTGCCGAACTGGCCGCCATGTCCCGGGATATGCCGTATATGGCCAAGGTGCTGGTGAAGCGCATGCAGCGCGATCCCAATGTGAATATGACGCACGACTGGAAGCTGATCACAATGTTCATTGGCAACAATGATTTCTGCACCGATATCTGCTACTATCCACAGCCAGAATTGACTGTCACGTGGCACAAGCAGAACATGCTGAAGACCTATCGTTATCTCAGGGATAATGTGCCTCGTCTGCTACTCAATGTGGTGCCAGCACCCAATCTTCGTTTCCTAACCAAACTCTCTGGTTTGCCGTCAATTTGCCAGAGAACCCTGAGCTTTGAGTGCCCCTGCTTGATAGGCAAGAGCAAGCAGCATTTGGATTACTACGAGCCAATCATGAAACGTTGGATAGCCCAGGACTATGAGATTGTCAACCGAACAGAGTTCAATACAGAGGTGTGGACTCAAAGGGATATTCCAATCGAATCCGATTGATAAGCTTGCTCTTCTTTCAGACCTTTACGATCAATGTGCAGCCGTTTTCTCAGTTCGATGACTTTCCGCGCACGCGTTCCGGCAAAACGGATACGAGATTCTTCTCGGAGGATTGCTTCCATCTCAGTCAGCGTGGACACGCGTCGGCTGCGAATGCCATTTGGAACAATATGCTGGAGATGCCGGACAAGAAGAGCGGCTTCAACAGTCACCTATTTGAGAAGTTCAACTGCCCCACCGAGGAGCGTCCGTTCTTCTTGACCAGAGAGAATATTCGCGACGATTTTGTCATCTAGTCGAAGATAAAAAAAACAAACCAACTACCTTCTATCCATCCATCCAAACACCCTGTGATATGTATACGTGTGTGCCTTCTAAGTCTCGCCCCTATGTTTAAAGTATTCATTTACGCTTCGATAAAAATATACGCTTCGGAATTAGAAATATTTCACGACTCAATATCTAATCAGCCAGTCAAACAAAGCCCGCAAAATTGATGGGACCCCAGAGAATCGCGTGTTGATTTTACTTGGTTAATTTACTTGCCGGCGCATTTCCATATCGAGTGTCTTAAATGGAATGCGCGTGTCTAACACACCATTGGAGTCGCCTCTAGTTACATTTGCCACATAATAATTAGCCAATAGGTTTACACAGTTTATCAAATTATTTGACATAAATAAATATATATATATATGTATATGTCTATTCCCATAGGTCTGCTTTGAATTGTAATCTAAGTTAAGAGAAATATTTCATGAGAATTCACTTGGTTAAATATGCAAATGAAAATAAATGCCTCAATTTAAAAACCTTTCACACAAAACGAGAAATGGATCGAATAAATTAAACATTAAGTAACTTTCCTTAATTTTAAGACATTTTTAATATTCTCCATTTAGCAGATAATCAACAGAATAAATATTTAAGCAGAGTCACAGCCATATTTTGTTACGGGTCTCCTGGATCAACCTTTGTTTATGAGTATGTAGTACAAATTTCGTGTGAATATCTTTTTAGCCACTTGTGTGGCAATAAAACTTGTTACAAATGTTCACGTAAACAGCATCAACAATAAGTCAGCTCATATTCGCAGCTAATTTGAATACGGAGACGTTGTCGAGACATAAATATGAGTTTCGTGCGATTTGTATTCAAAACGTGTTTAAGTGACTAATTGGGTTTTGAGCTCCCCCTTTCAGCGCCTCTAAACGGTCTCGCATGCAAGTGCCAAGAGGTAAATGAAATAATAACATCAATTTCGAACGGTTTTCAGAGCTGATTGCTGCACATTATAAGACGCTGAATCGGCCTCCCCAGAAACATATACATATCTGTGTATATATATAAGCTTAGCCATGTAAGTCGGTCAGTGTTAAGGCTACGCTTACGTTTGCGCTTGACTTTGAACTTGACTGCAACTCAAATTGAAACTGAAACTGAAACTGAAAGATTGTCTGACCGAGTATCGGCATCATATTGTAAACTGTTTTACGACACATCTCATTGGCCTGCATGCACTGCGAATATAATTTACATGCTTACATTGTGTCAGGTTTTCATTATTTTGTATAATTTTGCACGGTCAGCGAGGTTTTAAGTTCTTGACTATTTATGTCAATATCAAAGTCGCAACTCGATTCTTATAGTTGATCGATGAAATCAAATATTTATCTTGTAATAACACATTTTGTTGGGATTTTTGGGTTGATTGTGGATTATTAGCTTTCGTAGAAAAACTTGTAAGGCGGGTTCTAACTTTTAATTGCCCACATTAATTGAAATTTAGCTCCATGGATTTAATTAATGTAATTTCATGACAAATCGGGAATTTCAGATTGCAGTAATTACAACCAAAAATGATGTGATTTTTCAACTTTAAATAATCAATTATTAAGTTTTATTTTCTGTTAGATTTGTGGTATAAAATTCGCTATATTCAACATCATAAATATAATATTTTCTTGCTTAAGTTTGAAAACTTAAATGTGAAAAGATAAAATGTCGCAGTGCTAGCGCCATCTAGTGATAGTAAGTTTATCTAAAGCAATGCTGTCAGTGTGTACCTATGTAAAAATGTTGCGCACAGTTCAGCAACCGTTCGACAGATGGAGCCCCAGCGATGGTTTGGATTTTGTTAAAAGCAAAAACTGAAGCAGATAAATTCTATAAAATGTTAAAGTAAAAATAAATAAAATGTTAAGTTTATTAAAACATTTAACTGGGCAATAATAGGTTAAATATTGTTTAATTTTTATCTCCAAAAACTTTAATGGAAACTTTCTTGGAGTGGATTTATTTCAGAGGAACAATTAGTAAACATTTTATTGACATTGTTTTTTGGAAGTTAAAACTATTTCAAATTTGATAAATATATTAGATTATTCTCTAGCAGTCAGCATCAGATCAACGCTTCAAATTTACAGTAGATTTGACTTATTATTATAATTAATTAAGCAAGTTTCCTCTACTTCAGAGGCAGCTGATGTTTGTTATGAACTCTGACACTTTTGATAATAACATTTATAGCTCTGCTCAACATTTTTGATGCAAAGGTCTTTGGCGGTAACATTGAAAATCAAATTTCGCCAAGAGCTTCATGTTTTTCTCGCCTATTCAGCACGAAAGTGAAGAGCAAACCACAAATCAGACGAAAAGCACAATAATAATAATTGTGCTTGGCAAGCAATCGCCGCAAATGTTATAAATTCTTGAGTACAAAGGCAAGAGCTGAGCATTTCCACAAAAAGCGTTGACACAGAATCATGGCAGACAGCAGGCAGATTCAGATTCAGATTCAAGCAGTCGCAATTGCTGTATTGTTGGGTAAGTCTCAGTTGTGGAATCCATCCAAGGTATTAATGAGTTTGCCATTTTTGCAGTGGTGCATTTTTGTTGTGCGTTGCCTTATGGATCCCATGACAATGACATTGATGGCAGCTATCAGGGCCCGGCGGGGGGCGGGGCGAGTGGGCGACCCGTGGACTATCATACGGTTGTGGGCCATTTTAAGGACTTCTTCATGTACCTGCCGGTCATGATGACCACGCTGAAGGAAACCATGTCCGGATTCCCCAAATTTGCAGAAGGCATTCGCATCTTAACCTCCGGCAAGGGACGAGTCGATGGCGAGGATTGCAAGTGTAATCTTAATAGCCTGGCAAGTGGTTCGAGCAGCGAGGTGCTGGAGAGCAGCAGACGTTATGACTGAAGAATCTGAGGATTTCTAGAACTGTGTATATTGCATGTAAATACTTATGAATATTTATTAACTAGTGCTAAGTACAATAAATAAAACAAATCAAATGTGAAGAAGACTAAAGCAATTAAGTAAGAGAGTGAAAAATGTAAGATAAAAACATGTCTAGAAAGAGAGAGAGAGAGAGAGAGAGAGAGAGAGAATGCGAGATCGAGCAGGGAGAGTAGAGAGAGAGTCAAAGCAATTGAGTCTAGTTACAATTAGTAACTTTATCAACACATTTTAAGATTATTGATAAACTATTTCAACTCATTCGAAATCCAATATTTCAATTTACGATGATTCAATGATTTTTCGTCATATTTTTTAAGGCCTATCAAGAGCTAACAGTGCCGAAGCCGTAAATCCGTAAAAATTGATTTACAATTAATTAAAATTTGTTTGACAACTTATTCGCCTAATGACGATTTATTCTGCCCTGTAATTGTGGCTTATTAGGTCATAATGCTGGCTATTAGACAACCACATGCGGCGCAAACTTGACCCACAGGATACCCGTACGTGGTGTCCTTGAGCCTGGGCATGTTGGACAATCTTTTGTTACCCCTTAGACAATCAGTTACACGAGTGGACTTGAACTATATTTGTGTTTTCTTAAGTAGCCAATAGTCGCCAGTCGCGACGTTTCATTAGCCAGGTTTTGTGTATTGCACACCCAGCAGAATAGTCCGGCCACAAAAATATGGTAACTAATCGTGGCTTACAATCTGCATTGGGCCTGGGGATGAGGGGTGGGTGGCAACTGGGTTTTGGGCGCTTGTGTCCTGTCATGTTTGCACTTGTCATTATTGTTAATTGTGTTTGCAGTGAGTCAAGCATACGTGAGCCATATTTACATATTCATATAACTGTCTACCCTCAATGCTGTTCACGGGTTGGAAATTGTGGTTTCAGTAACGCTCGGAACTCTGTGAATAACGGTTCGGTTGGGAAATCGAGAGGCAGTCAAGCAAAAAACAAATAGTCAACTGTACTGTGGAAACCAGTATGCGAAAGCGCAAGAAGCCACAAGTTGCCACAAGTTACTAGTCGAGCAGCTAAAATGGCCACTGGAATTGAGCTGCTTGTGGCTGCTGCACTCTGCTTAGCCTGTCCCCCCTTGAACGATACCCTGCCCGAGGGTCTAATACTGTTGAATGAGGATGGCACTGCGATCACCGAAATGCCCATTGAAGTGGAGGTCGAAAATGCTGGCTTGGATGCGGATGCACCCGTTGAGACGCTGGAGACTTTGCGCAACAAGCGGGAAAAACTGCGCAATATGAAGGAATGGATGAATGGCCAGCATCTGCGCATTGCCACCCTAGAGGATTACCCATTGAGCTACACGGAAATGCTGGAGAACGGCACTCGCATCGGACGAGGAGTCTCATTTCAGGTCATTGACTTTCTGCAGGAGAAATTCAATTTCACCTACGAGGTGGTTGTGCCGCAGGATAACATTATCGGTTCCACAACGGATTTGGATCGCAGTCTAATTGAAATGGTCAACAATAGTGTGAGTGGATGCCGATTTTTATTCTTCCTGTAAATTAAATTAATTCCAGTGTATTTCTTGTATAAATATGGAAATAATACTTTCCAGAGTTGCTATGCTAAAGAAATGATTTTTGCATATTTTTGAAATATCTACAATCTGAACATTTCTGAGTTTATAGTAATTCCCATATTATAATTTACCATATAATATCTTATTATGCAATAGCAAGTGGATCTGGCTGCGGCATTTATACCCTTGCTCTCGGAGCAGCGCACCTTTGTCTTCTACTCGTCGACAATTCTGGATGAGGGTGAATGGATAATGGTCATGCAACGTCCACGCGAATCTGCTGGTGGCTCAGGCTTACTGGCACCATTTGAGTTTTGGGTGTGGATACTCATCTTCGTTTCACTGCTGGCCGTCGGACCAATCATCTACATGCTGATCATTATACGCAATCGGCTGACGGGCGATGCAGTCCAGCAACCCTATTCGCTGGGCCACTGCGCCTGGTTCGTCTACGGCGCACTCATGAAGCAGGGCAGCACCCTCTCCCCCATCGCAGGTGAACTTTATATATCAATTAACCCTAATGCACCGATAAGCATCGGCAATTTAGTTCAGCTCGACTCTCGGCTCGGCGCACATGCAATCGCCGTGTTTGTCATTTCATTTAAAGAATGTATGCTAAATGTGTGCAAATAAATATATACTAAATTCAATTGCAGACTCGACACGCTTGCTCTTTGCGACCTGGTGGATTTTTATCACAATTTTAACATCGTTTTATACCGCAAATTTAACCGCATTTCTAACCCTCTCAAAGTTCACCTTGCCCTACAATACGGTCAACGATATTCTCACCAAAAACAAACATTTTGTTTCCATGCGTGGCGGTGGCGTCGAATATGCCATGCGAACGGTAAGTTACCAATGTCAGGGGGACCAATACATGTTTGGCGAGTTCCAAAACCAAATCGATTGGCATAAGTCAAATAGTTGCGGATGCAGAATGTTGCACATAAATACAGCAAATTGTTGTGCTCTTCCCTAATCGTAGGCCAACGAATCGCTGTCTATGCTCAATCGCATGATTCAAAACAACTTTGCTGTATTCACGGAAGCCTCGAACGATACTTATAATCTGCAGAACTATGTGGAACGGAATGGTTATGTGTTCGTTCGCGATCGGCCGGCGATTAGCATAATGCTGTACAGGGATTACTTGTTCCGCAAGTCGGTCAGCTCCGACGATGAGAAGATACACTGTCCCTTTGCGATGGCCAAGGAGCCGTTTCTAAGAAAGAAGCGGACGTTCGCCTATCCCATTGGCTCCAATCTCAGCGAGCTCTTCGATCCGGAGTAAGTCGCTCAATTTGCTTACGTTGAATGTGATGAGTATTTTCCGCTTTTCAATTGACAGACTACTCAATTTGGTTGAGTCGGGCATTATCAAGCATTTGTCGGCGAGGGAATTGCCGAGCGCTGAGATTTGTCCACAGGATCTGGGCAGCACCGAGAGGCAGCTGCGCAACGGTGACCTAATGATGACCTATTACATAATGCTGACAGGCTTTGCCACCGCCTTGGCTGTCTTCACCACAGAGGTGCTGTTCCGCTACATAAACGGACGGCGCGAGGCCAACAAGTGGGCCCGCCATGGAATCGGACGCACACCCAATGGCCAGTCGGTGCAGCCATCGCGTTGGCTGCGCGGCTTGCGACACCTGCAAAGTGGTGGAGACAAACAGCTGCCAGGCAAATTCTCACATAGCGAGAATGTAACGCCGCCGCCACCATATCAGAGCATCTTCAATTACCATGGCGGAGGGGATCAGCAGCAGCTGCGCCATGGCAAACGACATGGCTTAGTCCTCGGTGGCATTGGGCAACAAGGAACTGGAGTGCGACGCCTGATCAACGGTCGAGACTACATTGTCTTTCGCAATTCGAATGGCCAAAGCCAATTGGTGCCCACCAGATCCCCCTCGGCTGCCTTGTTTCAGTACACCTACACGGAATAGGCAACATTTTTGAGATTCAATTAATTCTATATTTTCTATATTATATTACATATATTCTGTAAACACGATTTAATGCACCTTTTCTCACATACTCGATGCAGAGTAATGGACGTAGACAATGATCTTGTGGAGCTTAACAACATACTCAAAAAGTATCGCGAATTTTGTGTTTTTTCAGATATTATTTATTTATTCATGAATATCTATTTTGTCCCCTTCAAAGTAATCCCCGTGAGATATTATACTCGTACATAAGTGTACCCCATACGAGGTGTGCTCAAAAAGCTTTGGTGTAGTTCAACTAACTGAAATCTTTGAACTTTTTGGGCACGCCTCGTATAATTGAAAAATGAAAACAATTGATAAAACTTTGATGGTTTCGCAGTATTAATAAGTTGAAGAAAATATCAGAGCTCAAATTGTTGTTAAAGTATAACAGAAAAGTGATGCGAAAAAGCGGCGAAAGAAAGATCGGCCTGGCATATTGTATTGCTATATACTGATATAATGATATATCAAGCTAAATCATCAAAGATTCTTTGAGTTTTATTAATAGGTGATCAGAGTATAAATTGAGCATTATTCTTAGATTAATCAGAATAAAATTGTAACTGTGTTGTGAGCAATACTCGTTTGCGATGCGTTTTAATCGCGTACGTTGAAGGCGTAGGATGAGGAGTGCAAATCCAAGCTGCTGTGTGAGGAGCAGGAGCTGATCGAGGGCGCTCGCGTTGAGCCCGCCGAGGAGCTGGCGGATGAGCCGCTTGACGAGCTGACCCAGGCATGTCCACTGCGTCGTCGTCGCTGGCGCACCAGGCCCAAAACTGAGCCAGCCACTGGCGTTGAGGGTATGGATGTGGGAGTGGAGCACTGACGTGAATCCAGTGCGACCAAAGCAGAGGCAGGGCGCGGAATATTGATGCCACTATTGCTGTTGTTGTTATTGTGCGGTGCTGTTGCTGGTCGTGGAGCAGCTGACTCGGACTCATCACTGGAGTTTGAACTGTGCGAGTCCATCAGTTGCACTTCGCCGCTAGCCCCATCAATTGGCTGACCATCCAGTATTTGGAGAGTCGCCACACTGCGACGCAGCATATCGCGATATAGGGGCAGACGGCAGACGGGATTACCATCGAGTTCCACTTGAATCAGCTGCGGGCACAGGCCCAGAAACGAGAGCAATCCCAGCTCACTGATGCGATTGTTGCGCGCCTGCAGCACTTGCAGCTGACTTAGCTCCGTCAGTGGACCCACACGTTGTATCATATTCCCGTCCGCGATGAGCACCCGTATGGCGGGCAGGCCACTGGTGCCATCGAAGCTATTCAATCCACAGTTGCTGATGTTCAGATGGGTCAATTGCATCAGGCCATAGCCCAGATCTCGCAGAGAGCTGAGCACACTGCCACTGAGATCCAGTTGCTGCAATCGCGGCAGAAATAGCGATAGCCTCGACAGGCTCACCGAATATGAAATCACACGCAGACGCACCGTCTCCACTTGCTCCAGATCCGTTCGCTGTGTCACTCGACGCTATATGGTATGTAATGATGACGATCAGGTTGGACTTCATGGTCACCAGCAGCACACTTACCAGCAGCTCGTCGAGCGTTGGCTCTGGCACCTGAGGCGGCAGCACAACTGGTAGCAGGTGCACAAATGCCGGAAAGTGTTCCGTCTCCTCCGCAATGGGCACATCCCGATCGTAGGAGTTTCTGCGTCCCAGGATGCGACGATTCTGCTGGTTTTGTTGCTGCAACAGCTGCTGCTGCTGTTGGTGTTGTCGCGCCTCTGCGGGCAGGGGACGTAGTTGTGCCAGGGCAGCAGGTCCTGGCAGTGGTGCCAGGAACAGCGGTATCTCTGGCTGCAGTGAGTGCTCCGGCGAGGATTCCGAGTACTCGGCAGGCGCTTCAAGCAAAGGCATTTTATACTCACTTCTTTATTAACTACAACCGGTTGTGCCTTGGAGCTGGAGTTGTATTGAATAAACAACTGAGCAGTTGCCCGTCGCAACGGGTTATTGGCAGGATTGCCATCGTGTGCACAGACTTTTCTTGCTTACCTGGGGAAGATTTTAGGAACCCTGTTTGCAGAGTTCCACTGTAAGAAATATGTGTCCATTTTGTGTTTGAAGTGCGAGAAAAAGAGTAAACATTTAAAAAAAAATTACATGATTTCCATTTGTAACTGGAAAATATTTTTAATAGTCATGTTAATTAGTTATATTAATGTGTGGTGATTTTCCTTGAACACTCTAAACTTATTGTACTAAATAAAATATGAACGCTTGATTTAATTTATTTTAATTTACGGGTGTTGTTTATTTTGACTTTTTAAATTTTAAATTCCAATTATGAATGGCAACCTGTGCACATAACTAATGTTTCTTAAAACGAAGAGAACGAGAAAATGTATATTTAAGTAATGTACGAGCCTAAGCATAATTTATGAATAATCATGCTGCTCTTGCATAAAGCAGTCTCTTTCGGCAGATTTAATGGCACATGATATTTGCCTAATCTGTAATCCTATTGAGTAAACAGCTTTTGCGTTGGAGTTTGTTTGGCATTTTGGGCGAAGCCTTAGCATTCCGTTAGCTTCTTCTTCGCAACTCATTTTTTCTTCGTATATTATTTTTGCTTGTAGCATATGTGACGCACTGACGTCAAGCCGTGACGTCACGGTCGTGACGTGTCCTGAATGTCGGTAACTGGCCCGCGAGTGCGAGGGAGCGAGGCAGACAGAGTGGGAGATCAAATACGAGACAGAGAGAGGGAGAGAGAGAGAGACAGAGAGGGAGAGCAGTTCAAGTGCCCAACGCCTTTTGGCATTTCGGGGGCCATTTTTTTTTTTTTTTTTTTTTAGCTAAGCACGCTGCTTTGGCCGCTGCTATTGCTTTTGCTTGGCGTGTTGGTGTCTGCTGCAGCCAGACGACGCCTCTGCCTCTGCTAATGCTTTACGATAATGAAATTTGGCTGACGCCTTCAAAATGGCAGCCATCGCTGGGCACAAAAAGCTTTTGCCGGCTTTTGTGCTTCAGCTGCGTTGTTGTTTTGGTTTGCGCTGAGCTTTTTTCGATTGACGTCATCAACATGATGTACAGGCTGAAAGCTGCGCAGTAGCTTGCACCAAGCTGAGACATTTCCACGCATTTATCGATTCCGGAGAGAAGATGAACGCAACTAAAGTGCCAGCGAGAGAGAGACAGAGAGAGAGAGAGAGAGAGAGAGAGAGAGAGGCTGTGTAGATGTGTGGGTATGCAAAATGTCGCAAAAAACACGACAGCTGCTTTATATTAAAACCTGGGGTTGGGGCAACAACTGATTGCGGTTGCTGCAACTCATCCAATATTTGCAACTATTTAACATTAATTTGAATATAATAAATTAGGGCTTATAAAGCTTTGCTTAGCCATAGAAACATTAGCTAGCGTACAGAAAAATAGTAATATTGTGCAGCCTTTTGCGTGTTTCTCTCAGTGTAGCCTGAGCGAAAGCAGCTGACAATATTTTTTGCGGCAAGGTGCTGCTAAAAACAAAAATCCCCCACCTTTGCCAAAGCTGGCGTCTGCCTAAAAATAGAATTTGTCAATAATGCCAGCACACACACACATGCAGACACACACACAGACACACACACGATGGAGAGTTGTGGGCGTTAATGCTCAGCACGCACTGCGACTGACGTCATTGTGGAAAGCTTTTGCTCGTTGTGCTCGTTACTACGTTTCAGGAAGCAGGACACAAACAACAACACAAGCAACCACCGAAATGCCAGGCAGGCCAAAGCCAGGCGGGGCGCAGCGAGGCGAGGTGCAACACACAAGCGTCAGTCGAGTTCAGCATGTTTTAGGCCATTTTACATAGCCGTCTCGTCCAGGCCAAATCAGTCGCTTAGCAGCCGCGAACGCGAGCAAAACACACACGTTCCCAAGCACCAAGCGGGCGACCTTCATTGCTGTTAGCCACACATAATTTCTAAGTGCTATAAGTGAATTTTGCCCACTTTGTCGTTGACAAAAGCATTGTTTAAAAGCATAAAATTATATTCAATAGAAGTGGTTTTTTAAGAATAAAATTCGACAAAGCAAAGCCTTGAAATAGCGCACAAATAGCAGCAGCTGAGCTCAAGTATTGCCTGTGCATGTGTGTGTCTGTGTGTGTATTTGTGTGCGTGTTCGTGTGTAGCTGCAGCAAGTGCGACAATTTGAGCTACTGCGGAGTGCATAATTATTTGGGTCAAAGCGAAAAGCTGCAGCTTCACCAAAACTTGATTGCTCGAAAGTTCAAACACAGCCTGCCTGGGATAATAATCCACCTGTTATGAAGGCATGCACAGTAGCTTATGCCACAAAAGCACACGTTGCAAGAACGACAAGAACAACAACAGCAGCAACAACAACAACAACAACAGTAGCAACAGTAAGAACAACAGCAACCAGAAAAGCAACTGCAACAGCAAGAGCAACAGCCTAGACTAATAGGATTGGCAGCCAGCAAATATGGAGGCCACTCAGCCCAAGGTGCATCGTCAGCATCAGCGACAACGTCGCACCGAGGCACGTCAGCGTCGCTTGGAACGTGAGGCCGCCGCAGCGGCAGCAACGCCACCCGATCTTGATGTGGAGCCAACGGCTGTCCTCGAAACGCTCGAGAGCTGTGCGGCCGCCCTCAACAATGATACAGCATCCACAACAACAACAATAACAACCACATCGGGCGCAGCGGGTCGCATCAGTGCACAAAGTTCAGCGGACAGCATTGAGATGGTCGGTTCACCCAGTCAGACGTCACAGCAGACGGTGGTGTTGGTCAATGGCCATGCACCGCCCACGCAGGATACGCTGGAGAAGAGCGCCTCGCTGGGTGCCGATGATCCAGCGGCCGAGGTGGCAACCACACGCCTCGAATCACCCACGCAGCCAACTAAGCAAAGCGATGGCAGCCGCAACTCCTCGGGAGATGCGATGAGTCTGCGTGAGACACTGCGCCAGTTGCCGGCAACGCACGGACATCGATCGAGGCGCACCCATTCGCCACAGTCGCCGGCGTTACGTTCGCTGGAGGTGGACTCGTCCTTCCATCGCGGCATCCTCGGCTATATCGATCGCGAGCTGAAGCAGAGGTCGCCGCAGCCCTCGGCACAGAGTTTGGGTGCGGCCAGTGCCAGTACTAGTGGCGGTGGTGGTGGTGGTGGTGGTGCCTCACGCAAACAGCAATCACTGTCCGATCCGCAGGCGAGTCCCGCCCAGCGTTCGTTGCGCTCGAGGAACAGCTTCGACAAGAGTCCGCGTCGCAAGCGCAGCAAGTCGGAGTCGCGCAGGCGACGCGAACGGAAGCTAATCGCTGCCGGCGAGATGGAGGTGCGCCAGGCGAATGAGACGCTGATGCGTTACCTGAAACAGTGCTCCGATATGCACGATGCATCGCTGTCGGGCGAGCTGGAAATCGATCAGAGCTTAGAGGAGCGACGCGTGCATCGCAAGACGAAATCGCAGCGTGACAAGCGGGGCCAGCTCATCAGTAAGTGTAACAGCAGCAGCAGCAGCAGCAGCAGCAACAGCCGCAGCAGCAACCGCAGCAGTTCCCAATCCCAATCTCAATTCCCATTCCCCAAATGCAATTGGTATTCCATTGAGCAAAAAAGCTTTTTACGATTCTGCGCATTGACATCTCCCACTCCAACCAACTGACTCTTTCTCACTTTTCCCTCTCTGTTTTTGGTCCCTTTTTTCAGGCAAACTTTACTCAGCTGGCGGTCTATCATCCATATTGAAGGAACTGGCGGATGACATTGCGCCCGCTGAGGGCGAGGAGATCTATAATCCATTCACTCCGGTCGTCTCGCCCACGGACGATACGCCCGCGCACATCGACAAAATGTTTCTGCAGACGTCATCGGGCTATCGACCAGTGGAGCACAGCTATTACAAACGTTCCTTTGTCGGTGCGGGTCGTAGTGGTCGTGGCGGTGGTGGCGGAGCTGGTGCCGCTGCTGGTGGCACCACCTGCATTGGCATCGATGGCATCTCCGCCGCCGAACTGGGTGGTGCCGGCCGTCTCTTTCGCTCAAATGGCGGCCCAGCCAGCAATCGTGGCAGCTACGGTGATACACGCTGTCTCCTCGATGCCGAGCTAAATCGGTGAGTTTTTTGTTGTTTTTTTTTTTTTTTTGACAGACCGGCGTGGGTTGCACAGAGCTGAGCTAAGCCCAACTGCTTTGGTCCCATTCAGTGTTGTTGTTGTTGTATGTCGCGTGCACATAATCCCGATGTAGCCGGCTATTTTTAGGTGCCTTACAGCCAACATATGAAAATGCTTGCCATATTGCTTGCCAGTGGAAATTTGATTTGTATTCGTTTTTATATTGCCAATGTGTGTCTATTTTTGTACCTTAGAAAAGGGGATCTAAGAAAAGCTTATGTGATAAGCTGATTTGCTTCAGTGAATTTCACAACTATCCCCTTAGGTCATTTTAGATGTTCTGCTCTCATTTGCAGAAGATAAACAAGTTATTTTTACTTATTACCAACAAGCACAACTATTACTTATCAAATTGCTGAGGTCATTTATTGTAATTACACAAATTGCTTTTGGTACGCTGAGGAAATTCATTTTTATTTACTTTAAAGTATTATCAATTTACTCGGTTATTTACTTACTTACTCATTTGAGCTTGAGGTAATTTAATTTAATTACGTTCAATATTGGAGTCAGAGTTTTAATAAGTACCCAAAAATTGTTATAAGGCCAGTGTTAATGTCTTAATTTAAGTATAGCCGTGTTATTATGGGAATTGGTTATTTTTAGATTCCTGGTTATTTGCTCACCATTCGCATATTATCCAAGTAGCTGAATGTAAAAAGTTATAGTTACATCATATGCCAAAAATAATGTGTTGTCGAAAAATGGCTTGCTTTAAGGTATATTTTTTCCTTTCGTGAACTTTGTCGTACTTCTTTGCTTAATTATTATAAGTAATTTTCCATCAAACTAATTTTGATCGTTTTCCCATTACTTGGAACCCTTTTTTTAGTAATGGCATCTCAAGTAACATTCAACTTGCCTGTGTTCTTCAACGAATTTGGCTGCTCATTTCGAATATATGCCATGGGCTGCTAGCTGGTCTAGCCTTGGCCCATCTACTCTTTGTGCTGAGCAGCCATCCCACGGATTGGGCAAAGGTCATCAATAGCATGAGTCTTGCGGGCGAGACTATAGCAATCACAACAACGGCAGCGACATTCACACAGCACACAGCAACACAGATGCCAAATTTGGGTCTGGAACTCAACAATTCTGATACAGCAGCAGCTGATTCCGGAACGGGTACAACGACAACATCCACATCAACCACAACAACAACGTCGACGACGAGTAGCGAAACGTTGTCACTGATTAGTGATTATGCTGGATTTGCGGAAATGTATCTGAATACATTCTACTGCTTGGCTATCATTTGTCTGGTTTCGGTGTTCGATCGGTAAGTGAAAGTTTTGCAATTTTGTATTTGCCGAATCTTATCTGTGAAAGTGTGCTCATTTTGTTTACAAGTCAATTTAGATGCGTGCCAGTGTCCTTCAATAGGCGCACGTTATAAATAGAAAAAAATAGAAGAGAGGAAAGTCAAACTCATTTAGTTCAAGTACTTGGTGAGCAGTGTGCGTGCTAACAAAGTGTTTTTTGAAGGGGCGTTATCACTGGCAGGGGGTAGACAGGGGTACCAAGAACACATTGACCTCAAATGCGAAACGACTGGCCAAGGTGGAAACCCTTGAAGCGACCCGCACATTTCATTGAAAAACACAGACACACACACTTGCACCTCCTGTCAAGACCAAATGAAAAGTGGGCAACCACTAAGTTCTAGTAAAGACACCCCATCCCACCCTATCACACACAATGCTGGAGTGTGGCGCGTGGGCAATTCTTGTGCGTCAATATTGCCACTTGGGACGCTCAAAAAGTATGCTATATTTATTTTTGAATTGCAAATTTCAAGCGCCTGGCTCTTTGCCTGACTTTGTTTGGCTTCGTGGCTGTTGCCATTATGTTATATAGTTAAGCAAATTTTAAACAGTACTCGTTGCGTGGCCAATTTCATCATTCTTCAATATACACATATACATAATATACATATATATATATATATATATATATATTTATATGTATATACAAATTTTAATGCCCTTAAACTTTGCTCTTTTTGCGCGTGCTGCCCACACACACAAACAGCACTGACACTGCTGCACTCTTGACCTTTAAAACCAGCGCTTGTTGTGTGTGTGTCTGTGTGTGTGTGTGTGTGTGTGTTTGTGTTTCTGTGGGTGTCTTTTTGGAAACACCACTGAAATTGTCTGGCGTTGTCTGTTCGCTTTCTGGCTTTAGCTGCTCTTTGCTTGCCATTTTGTCGTTTCGTCTCTGACCCAATCGGCGCTATACTTCCTCCCTAGATTCCGCAGCGACATTGGAGAAAGTGTCAAAGTCTGTCTGACATTTGTACCCGTTATCCAGTGCTCTGTGATTTATGTGATGCTGCTGCTGCTGCTGCTGCTGCTGTTGCTTGGGTAAATGTCATGTACTATATTGCTATACAGTGTTGTGAGTGGCATCACATGCGGCTTTTGACCTTTTCCATCTGGGAATGAATGCGAATTATTTGCGAGCTGGCTTGAGTTTTTAATTTTATTACAATATAAATGTCAGAATACTTGTAGAAATGCCTGCACGTAGTCAAGTGGCACAAGCAAAGTTCATTGGGTTATTTATTCGAGCTTGAAAAGTCAATTTTCTTTTGTGGTTTCCGATGTCAAATTTAAAAAAAAAAAAAACGTTACGCAAGTGCTTACTGATTTGGATAAATTAATAAAAAAAAAACATTGCCTTTTATTTTTAGCATGGACATTTGTCGTTGGAGCTTCTCAAATGCCAGTGAATTAATATCGTTTCGTTGGCTAATCATCACAATGTTATATATTGCAACCATAATCCTAACAATATGCTCCGATTCCATCGATGAGAAACTATATCTATTCAATAATAATGCAAACATAACGCTAACCCAACAGGAGCTGGTAAGTAATGCCTTTCTTTCGCGATATCCTTTTAACCTAATCAACATATTTCTGGTCCACTTAAATAGCTGAGCAATAGTGTGCAGAGTGTTTGGAGCAGTTTATCGTTGACGCGAAGTATTGCTGCCATATCGGGTTGGATTATGATTGGTCTGACGCCCCAGGAGGATTTGCTGTATGAGCATCTGGTTGATCTAACCAAATATCAATTGACAAATAATTGAATTTAAGGAACGAAACAAAAATTAAAAAATTGTATATACATATTTGTAGTGAGACCCTTTACTAAGTAGTTGCTGTTGTTTAGTAATTGGCTTTTTATATTGTATATGTATAATCGCAATGAGTTTGCTAAAAAAAAGAAACAAAAAAAAAAAGAACGACTATTTAAAACAATAACGCATAGAACTTGTATACCTAGAAAGATCGAAAGAAATAAACTTAAGCTTTAAAGACGTGAGTTAATTGTATATGTACATGTCCATCAGCAATTTGCTAATTGTTGGATGGATGCCCTTCAATGGCCGCTAGAACAAAAGTTTAGTTTGTTAAGTATTATACTCAAATTAGACGGAACCAAAATTAGTTGGCAACAACTTGAAACTATCTACTGAAACTTATATTAAATATGTACTACCTACGCATGAGTACGACTTATATATACATATATATATATATATGTTTGTATATATGTTTGTATATGTATATGTATATGTATAAATATATACTTGAGATGTGGACATACATGCGCTTACTTATACACAATATATATACATATATATATATATATATATATATATATTATAATAATTTAAGTAAACATATCGACTTTAGTGAAACATATTTATTAAATATATAAACCTTGTCATCGTTGTGGCAGTTTAACAAAAGGCTTCTTAGCTCTAAGTACACTTACTACAGTTGGTATCGGGTATGAGCAACCAAAAGCAATAAAAATGATAACAGAAAAGTTCAAATGGTTGAGCATCTATGTAAATTTATATACGTTTCACTATGGATTCAAGAAATCAGTTCATTTCTCAAATACACACTGTAAACATACTAAATAATGTACTTATACGGTCTGCAAACTGTATATTATATTATTATGTACATTTACATGGAGAATGTACTTAAGCGTTTACCATTTTTGATTCCTGTCCATTTATGTTAATAATATGTTCATAACCATTAGCTCCAAGTCAAGTAAAACTCTTTAAGTGATTGGATTGTAATAGGAAGATTCATGTATATATTCGACTATAAGTTAAAATACTCAATTCTTCAAAATTGCAATTATTTCTTATATGCATTAGCGATATCCACTGTAGTAGTTAACCAAATTTGATAAATGCAAAAGAAAATCTGTAAAGCGTTAATTACATACATAATACAAATGTATATAGTATAAGGATATGCATACTGTACATGCATATATACCTGTTATGCGACTATTTCGAATTACATGCTATAAACGAATCGAATTGTATAAAAGTGTTAAGATTATTTACCCATTACATAAATATATTATAATTGCGTTAAGCCAAAATATACCTACGTTGATACTAATTGGTTTTTACATTTTGCAAGCAACACGTTTTGGCTCTACTATATTTTTTTTTCTGTGCAATGCAAGATTTAAGATAATATGAAACAATTATTATATATACATATACATATGAATAATGAAAAAATGATATGGACAAACGAGCTAATGAAACATGCAGAGAAAACGGCATAATGCAAAATATATTGTAAAATTGTATATAAAATATAAATGCAAATAAAAAATTGTACAAACAGCAAACAAAAGAAAATGAAGTTCTATTTTTCTAAATTGGAATTAGTGGATGGATGAAGTAACTGAGCCTTGTAGAAAGTGAAATCATTTGTGTTTCTGCCCTGTAAGGACAGTATTTGGTACTTTGATTGCAAATAACATTGGGTAAACTTCTTTCGTAGAGTGAATAATACAAAAATGAACGGAAGAAGCATTTAAATTTAAAATATTACTGATTTAATTGTTAAACGTATATTTTAACAGTTTTTTTTACTAACAGCCACTCCATTGCAACCTGAATGGAATAACTTTAGCATCGACAAAGATTTGGGAAAGATTAGATTGCTTTGGTATAGGTGAACATGTCCATCCATATCTCTTGAAATAGTCATCCCAGTGAATACGAATATTTTATATGTTGTCGGAAATGTTCAATTGTTTAGAGCTGATTTTAAAAGTACAATTAACGACTCGTCTGGAGCTTTTTTTGATTACGTACAGAAAGTATATGATTAAATGGCAAGCAAAGTGACATTTTATTGTTTACACATACCTAATGCGATAAAGTGTAATAACACCAGGTCCAGCCAATAAAAGAGTAAATCTAATTCTAAAATTGGCAATTACATGTCGGATCTTTAAGTACAGCCCATTCCATTGGCGCATTGTCCTTAGTATCGTAAACGATTTTAATGAGGTACTAAATGGTTGCAATTGCCAGAAAAACAAAGCAGTAAAAAGAAGACGACGCAAAAAATACAACAACTGGGAGGTACGTGTTTTCCAATTTAAATATTTAACTATTTTCTTATGCCTTTTTAATTTTATAATTGTAATCGGCCAAAATGTATGCATCACACAGGGCGTATAATTAATCTTTTGATGTGTAAATGTGGCACGCGAGAACATTAATTAGCTGTAAATTGTGTGGAAAATATAATATTTCGTGTAACATGTCTGACAAGTGTCATTTAAGAAATTTACATAAATGATTTCCACGGAGATTGGCTTTTTCTTAACACATATTTTTTGTGCTGCCATGGCAAAAGTTAGGCCGCAGCAAACTTTTAGCTTGTTAGCCAACACGAGCTTATTTTTTATACAAAATGTATAAATCTGCATACGCAAAAAATGGTGGACGTTGGCCAGTAATATTAGCTGTATTGGGGGTGTTTCAATTTGTCAAAGTACTTTCAATTTTATTTTTTGAAAAAAGTTTACGGCAAATTTGCTTTCAAGTTTATCTTGTTAATATGTTAATCATGTTGTAACTAGACCATTTACTCGTGAGTGTATGGCAACTTAATGCCAAGAGTCATCTTTATTTCATTGTGTGTCAGCAGCCTGGGGATGGGGTAGGTCTGCGGCTAACGAGGTAAACGCATTACCCTCATTAAGCACTTGCTACAATTATGGCGCTAATTGAATTTCAAAATGACTATAATGAGTCAACAAAAGCCTTAACAGGAGAGCAGGATAAGTTATGCTCTGGCATGAAACTGCCAACATTATATGTATATACTTATATATGGCTCAATAAAGGCGACCTTGTAATGCGCTATTAATAAGTTCAGAGCAAAGGCTAAATTAAAAACTATATAATTAGTTATATTTGTTATATAGTTATAAATTACATATGCCAGAAACTTATAAATCTGCAGTCATATCAAATACATATTGTTTATAGCATCTTATTTTGATCTCATAGCTAATGTTAACTTTTAATTAGAAAAGCATCGTAAATAGGATTCATTTACTCTTAGAAAGGGAACTAAATATACTCGGACTAGTAGATGAAAAGATAGGCTCCTGTAATTAGGTTAAGCACACACGTGGCATAAAGTGTCATCGGCATGAGTGTGTGCGCGAATGTGTTACTAGAATTGAGATAAAACGCTGTGAAAATTAGGTGAGACAATGACATAAAACAACCGGCTGGCGACTAGAATAAAAACGTCACGTAATTTGCACATTTAACCGCATGACAGCGAAAAAAATTACGCAACACAAAAAAGCAGACATAGATGGCACAACAGACAAAGAGGAAAGTTGGTGTGCGTGTGTGTGTGTGTGTGTGTGGGTTTGCTAGCAGTGTCTAAATTACAATTACACAGCCAGGAAGCCAGCACTCAAGTCAGCAACTGTCATCACTTGGCTGCTGTTTTGGATCTGGCCGGACATACGAGCATATGGCAGGATAATTATCCTGTTGCTTGTCCTGTTGCTCACTTGTAGCTCAGTTTTCATTTACACACAGTGACCCACTTCAGCCTGATGTTTATCGATGCGCTTACGAAGCTAGCTGCCATAACATGATGGGCTCTTACCATGCCCATTGCGAATGCCCGGGGTTGATTAAATAATAGAAATGATGTAGCATATATTGAAATTGTAGTTATAATTTAATATGGATGTGATACAAGTTACTGAGGATTTTAATTGGAAAATGTCAAAAGTATTTTATTCAACATATCATTCAACATAACATTAATTAAGAGATTGTTCAAACTTAGAAAATGCACCGCTTTTCAAATGAAATATGATTTTATTTTTTGGTTTCTCAGTGAATAATTAACACTCTTCAATTTTGAATGAGAATTTTTAGAGAGCATGCTAATCATTTAATTTAATTTAAGATATGTGCTGTTTCACAAATCAATATAAATATTAAAATAAACGATCACAATACTCGTATACGAACATATTAAAGGGTATATAATCGTGTCTGTCATGATAGGCACTAAAGAAAAATCCCAGCTTGTAGCCTGGAACTTTTAATTAAGTGAGGAGTTTGTCGAGCACCGAGTAGCGCTCCGAGTGCACACAAAATGAACAAATAAGCGTATAAATAATGCCTTAACGGCACAGGCACATACAATACCATATTGAGACTGTGTGAAGCAATGGCAAGAGAGTGCGAAATATGAGCATCGACTGCGACAATGGCCAGAATGGCGACTCAGCAATGCGGGGAGCTGGCTGTCATTGTCAACCATGTGAATGACATTCGCAGACGATGGAGCCAGCCCAAATGGCTGGCTTCGAGTTACACTGGCTTTAAAATTTCAGTTCTAGCCATTGTGGTTGCTGATCAAATACGACACTCTGCTAAGACACACACACACACACACACACACACACACAGTGACACATGCACGCACTGGCGCCATAGACATAGATATACACATCGTATACGTAATATTGTTAGTCAGCGAGTAGCAAATGGGGTCATTAGCCGAGTTGTGGTATCACTACCTGAGAACGAACAAAATAACCTAAGTAGCTGAAAACAGCCATTGCTATAAAACCATTTATGAGTGCTGGTTCATTGGTCCAATGCGATAAGCAGACAGCTTATTGTTTATGTTGGCCAACCCACTGGGCGTGAGAATTTTACGAGAGAACGCGTAAAAATATAGACAGCACTTGCTGCCTAAAAGTATTCACAAAGTGCAAATGTTTTTCCTTATTGCAATATAAGATGAGAAAATTGTGCTTTGTGGCGAAAAGCATAAAACTGAATATGGAAACCAAAGTGCAAAAATGCCTTTCACGGAGTCCAACATTTATTGATGCTCGAAGCTTGTATAAGTGAAAGCACTAGTCTTAAAGAGTTTTCGTACTAACAAGAAACTAGAACTTTTCAACTTTTAAGAAATTATTTATTGAGCAAAGCCAATTGCTTGGTTGCGATTTGATGAAAATGGTTTATGGCCAGGTCCCAGGAATTCCCAAGCTGACAATGCTTACAGACGAGGGTAGCCAATCACCCCAATCGGATTTTAATGCAACTGGACTCTAGTTTTCAAAAATACGTGACCTGTCACAAGTTGCTATTATTGTACCTTAAGCTGATCGAACTATCGAATTAAAGTGTAGCAATTTTAATACAAAATGGCACAAAAATCGATTTTTCTCAGCTGGTACAAGTACCAAAAGTGGCAACAATAGTTTGGAAATGTTGTATATAATTGCAAAAACGTTTACCATTTGAAATGGAATTCGAAAAGGGTGTATATTAAAGCTGGGTCAAATAAATTTAAAAAGTTTTAAATAAAATTTCATTGATTCAATTTGAAATGGTATTTGAAATGGGTGCATATTTGAGCTGTGTACAATGTATTTAAAAAGTCTTAAGTTAAATTTCATTGATCTCAGAGAGTTTTATACAGTTAAGAACACTATAACTTTGATACTTGTAATCTCTTTTCAAAACATAGTTTTTAATACTGGTAATATGCACATCTGGAACTGATTGTAGAGTATTTGCTGTGCGAGGTTTCTGAAAAGGAGCTCGTTCAATTGTTTTAATAGTTCATGCTGGAAGTGAAGCCAAATTGCCGTTAATACTGCAGAGACTACCTGACAGCAAGGACTCCACGTGCCCAGCTTATTAGACGGAACATATCGTAAGCGTGGACCATGCTTTGCATTTAAATGACCCACATGTGGTAAGAGGATGTTGTTACCTTGGCCCACATAAGTTCAAAGATACATATATGCTATATACGCACATTATACATACACGTTGTGTGTGGCTTCGTTTTTTTGCTGCCACTCTCACGAATTTCAATTTGTAGGTCCTTGGCTAACACTTGGGCCACTTTAAGAGCCACAAGCGAAGAACTTTTGGGCTCATTGGTTTCGCGCAAGTTACTCTTCAGACTATGGCCCCAAAATCTGCTTGACATATACGATTTTTTGTATTTTATTTTATTTTTTGTTGGCATTCCTTTTGTCTTGTTGCGCTCTGGTGGTTAACAGCTCTCGCCTTGATGGCTTCTTATCCAAGACTCAGCTGCATTCTATCTTCATAAAAGTCGCATTGAGCACCAAAAAAATTTCCATAAATTCGTTGGGATCGCGCCCAATCAATGAACACACATAAATTCAGAGCTATCCGTTTGACTCTAATGGATTTTTTTCTTTTCATTCTTTGGCCAGCTGCTGTGGAAATCCTTCATTGTAGGATGGAGATGAACATTATTTGTGCCATCTTAGCAAAAGTTCTTATGCTTGCTTAGGTGGCCTGTCATTGTCGTTTCATCGATGGCATAATTTATTTGCCATAAAACATGAAATAAAATATTTTCGCTCGTAAATTATGAAGTCAAACGTTGAAGTAGCGAACTTACCAAGTCGCCAAGCAACTCACATAAAAACAAATCCAGCTCACACACACATATTTCTCATTTGTATTTTACAAATGCGCACCACCACATCAGACAACATATATAAATTTATTCCAATTAAGCACGCATGTATAACAGCGCATATGTCAAAATTCTGATATGAGCATACAAAATAATTTCAAAAGATAGCTACAAAATCAAAAGACTTGCCTCTGCTTAATTATTTGAGTCAGCCATGAGATATTCCCTCCTCTGGTGGGGAAAGATGTGGCGCGAGCACATCTGAAATTAAACGCTTATTTTTATATTAAGTACTAAAAATAAATCAAGCAAATGTGTAGATATATACAAACATATGTAGATATTTTTTACTTATTCACCAGAGCATCGGTCGACAAAGATGCGGCAAAGGGCAGTGACGAAGACAACAAAAAATAATTATAATGTGTACAATTCTCTCTCTTGAGTAGAACGTAAATATAAAGAATGGACAACGTTTAAAGTATAAAATTAGATTTTACAGAACTTTGTGTACACATTATGTAAATCATATATATATTTAAGCATATGGTTGCCTTTGACTGATTAATTATGTGCATAAGATAATAATTACGTTTAATTTTATTGGTTTTGTCTGTTAAAGAAAAAATTAATAGAAAAATATTTATATCAATTTTGTTGTTTTAATTATATTAAAATAGAATTTTTGTATAACATCAAGCCATAAAAATGAAAACCGCCTTAGATATATTTTTTACACGAAAATGTAGTTGTACATTTTATTTAGCAGTGTACATATGCAAAAATTAATGCTTAAGCTTCTAATACGGCTTGAAGCAATGTGCAAATAGTCGAAAAGCAGAACACAGCGACATATGTAAATTATGTTTCAGATTTAGACTGAGTTGGAAAGCCCGGAATGACTTTTGGTTAAGTTAATTTCGAAAGCAGGCAGGGCAACCTGCCTGTCTGCCAGATCTATGTGGCGTATGCGCAACGCGGATTTACTTTACAATGTGAACAGCTTCAGGAACTGTCTGGTTGGCTGCTCATATGCCACACACACACGCAAACACACTAAGACACGTGAGGTCGGCCCAAAAAGCAAATACAAATTCACAGGAACGACGCAATGCTTGAAAATTGTACTGAATTTTCTCTTTGCTTTAAGGAGGAAGCCTGCAGGAGTTTGGAAAATGGTTAACAGTTCAGGTAGGCAAAAGCCTTTTGTTTATGCTCATATATGTTGCGGGCAGGGCAAGTCAGAATGGAAGGGAAACTAGTCACTTCACTTGGCCTCACATGAAATGTGTCATGTCATGTGTTTAAAAAGTATGAAGCCTCATTCCAAGGAAGTAAGGAAAAGTGTCCACTTACCAGACTCCTGAGAGAGATGAGCCTGTGAGAATACGTTAAAAACGAGATTGAGTGGAGTTTATGTGGAGTTAAGTGGAATGGTTGGTTTGAAGTGGTGGAGATGGCGGTAAGTCCACAGCCCTTAATAAATAAATCGCAGTTGCATCAGTTGACAGTATCGCAACTGGGGGCCTCTTGACAATGCCCCTCACATCTTGTGATTTCCTGTGGAACACACAAGGAAGATAACAAATATTAAGTAAGCATTTGGGGGTTCAGGCGCTTGCGGCATAAGTGGTAGATGAATAAGTGAACAGGCTAATATCGTAGATTGGATAAGACTTAAATATATATATTTATTACACACAATACAGTCGGGCAGATGCTGTGCTCAAAATGTGATTAGTCAAGCCACTTGAATTCGAATCTGTGCATTCTTTGCCTAATAACATTATAATAAAGCGATTTTGCATGTCATAAAATGTTTGCTCTTTGGAAGTGAACATGGCTTTAATTTAATTCCATTTTAGCTTGAAACGGTATTTAAGTATATTTATCATACTTTATCGGCCTAAATAATGGCACTTGGCCCTTTTTAAAAGTTTAACCTTTGAGGTAAGCTGAGAAAATTTAAACAATAATAATGAAAAACCAGTAAAGATAAACAAACAAATTTCATGCTGATCTTTCAGAATGTAAATGTAATCTATATAATTTATTTTGCATACGGCTTATACAAATTAGTTTCAGTTGAATTATTCTTTTGAGTCTTTTGAGGGTTTTACTAGAATAGAAGAATTGCTCAACTACTCAAAACAGCACAATAAAACTCACTCAAATGGATTCACTCGCGTGCAATTGAGTGAAAAGGGGCTAAATGCCTTCGGTATGGTGGTAGGAAATTACAATCGGGTTTTCCGACAGTATTTGACGATGGACTCGAGCGCTTATCAGCAGCTAACCTGTTGGCTAACGGCATTGCTGGCGCTAGAGTCTCTGCAGCAGCGACGCCTCGTGACGTTCTCGTTGTCGTTGGAGTCGTCGTCGTCGTCGTCATCACACACGGCGTATGACAAAATAGAAACAGCGAGGGCCGAGTTCGAGGCTGTCGTCAGTTGCTTGTGTTTCCTCGTTGGCGTTGGACGCGAAGCGGCAAATGTGAGATACGTTTATAAAAATAAACTACGAAACATCTTCTCAATTCATTATCTAAATAAACAGAAAATACGCAGCGTTGCGTATACGACGCATTTGCCCATAGGCAAAAGTGAGTCTCGCGCGTGATTTTGTGAGGTGACAGCAGAAATAAAATACAATACAATAAAATAAAACAAAAAATATAAAAAACAAATCCCAGCAAGTACCAGAGCGTGCTCGAGTGCGCGTCCGCAAAGTTACGGTCTATGGTCTACGGGTCTGCGGTGTACGGATCTGTGGCTGCAGTTCCGTTCCGCTTCTGTTGATAGCATCGCGAAGCGTCGTTTGGCATAAAGTTTAGGCTTTCGCTTTTGTTGAGCTGCCTGCGCCACGCTTTAGTCTGAAGTGCAAGTTAAACAGGCAACAACTTAAACTTGAAATTGAATCAGTTGTTGGCAGGTAGGTAAAAAAAATAATAAAAACATACACACAGCTGTTAACTCCAAATCCTCAGATGGAAAATGTACTTGCTAATAAGTTGAACATATTTGGGATGCTCGATCCCAGACTGTATTTTTTAACTGCCAAACAAATTCAATTTCCAGGCAACTTTTTCTGCCATCGCGTAAAGAAAAAAAGTTTTTATTTTGTACTCAAAACAGTCCCAACCCGAATACAACTTTTATTTCGACTGCTTGTTTTGCGACATAACAAAAAAACTTACAAAAAAAAAGGAAAGAATGCCAAAGAAGTATGTCTTAAAGAACAAAAAAACATTCCCATGCCATAACAAGTCAAATGCATTTCGGTCAGGCAAACAAAAGACATGCGAAAGAAATGAGAAGCATTTTTATACTGTTAGCAACTTTTTACGACAGTGGCAAGAAAGTTCGTGACTGTGACTTAATTAAGTATGTAAATGGGAATATTAATGGGTATATTCACCGACTGTCAAATCGATTGTTTATGCAGCCTCTGACACCATGCCAAATTTGCAAGTCAAAAGACAATTGAACTGTCATCAATTCATCCGTACATCTATTTGTCAAGTCAACCATTCATTTTAATTGGTATCATCTGACAGCAGTGTCTCCCATCAATTTATATCTGAAAATGTATCGATGTGGCCACACACAAAACCAAACACACACACACACACACATGTTACTTTAATTGCTTTATCTTGTCTTGAATCTTAATGAATATGGGTAACAGCTCGATGCTCAGTCTGTTCTACTATGCATATAAACTTTATTCTGTACTTCTGTCTGTTCAAATGCTGTAATCCCGTGTCTGCATATACGTAATATCAATAATCAATTAAATGCAATAATGTTTGTACATTTTGCATTCATGAAATTGTAGGCTTAACTCAATAGAATCTTATGAAAAACTCATTTTTAATACGTTTCGTGCTTTTTTTTCAATTATGCCAGGCTTAAAGCATTAATTAATTATAAATGTACGAAAGTATTAGCAGCATTTAATCAGTACAAAAGCAAAATAACGAGTTTCCATCGGTTATCAAGGCCTTCAATCATTGGAGTTCAAAGATATGCTTGGTTCCTTGATAATAGCAACCAGGCAGCCAAATTAGTTTGAAATAGAGCGTAAAACGCATTTAAATTTGCATATCAACGCGAAACTAGAAAATGGCAAATGGTCGCTGATACGAAGCGAATTTCATAAAAAGGAAGTCGACATTGACGTTGATGCTGATGCTGATGTACATGTTGTGCGCCTGTCCTCAGGTCTTATCAGGTCGAAGAAGTACGAATGTGCTTAGAATGTTCAACCAACTTCCAATGTAGATGTCACCTGATGTATATTTGCATGTAAATCAACCAAGCTTTCCGGTTTTGGGGGCGTAAATGGCTGTGAAGGTCAATGTTTACTTGCTGTGGACGGTGATAATTTGTGCAAAACATTTCATGCTGCGTTTGTTTACGATACCCTCTAAAAGAACAGCAGCAAAAGGGCTGATATAACAAGGCCGTAACGTTGTTTACTTTGTTATTGAATTCGCGGAATTTTGTGTAGCCTACTTCTTGGGGAATAGCAGAGAGAGAGAGAACGAGTCTCACATTCCCCCCCTCTCGGCTTGCTTTGTTTTTATTGCGCCTTTTTATTGCTCTGCAAGTTTTGCATAAATTATGTAACGTAAAGTGTTTGTATGTGTGTGTTTGTGTATGTGTGGGTGTGTATTTTTTGGTCAGCTCATTGGGTAGGGATAGGTTAACTGTAACGGCTGCCGAAATTCATTTGATTTCTGGCAGTCAGTAACAAGTCACAGGTGACATTTTTATGGCCAATCTGCGCTGGCAGTAAAACGATTGCCTTTTTACTCAGGGACACCGAACATTGGAAACCACAACGCAGTCAACAGATGCCACATCTAATCGACTTGCTTGCGGCATATTAGCAGTCAGTCATGCCCACATAGGCGCCGCATCACATTGGTCCACGTCCACGTCCACGGCAGGGCTAGGATTTCGAAATTTCTCTGGGGAACAGCGGCACATAGTTGTTTCGCTCTCATACGAAATGAGCGCTGGGATAGGCAGTGCGTTCTCAATTTACTATCCATTTATTACTTAGCAATCTAAACATAACCAGCCTGTCTGGAGGATTATGATTTTGCCGTTGTTCAACATTCACTTTATTTAATAATTTACGCACTGTGCTGGGAATTGAGCCATGTATCCAACGAAGACCTTTATGCTTACCAAAAATTAATTACATTTCAATTAAATGAGAGGTTAGATCAAATATTCCACTCACACTAAAATTGTACACTAAAGCCACGTCGAGTTGCGCTCAAATTTGTGGGCAACCTTATACTCTTTCTAATAACGACAACTATCATCTAAAAATGTATATTCTTTATTGAAGATGTTAAATAAGCTAAGAGATAGTATTATTAGTATTAGAATTAATAATTTGTTGAAGAAATTTTATTTGATATACGAGTATTATACTTTATTTTAAAACCTGTTCAGTTTCAGATGTTTTTAATTTATGAACAAACATGTTGAAAATATGAAGTTTTTGAAGGAATATGTATATATATAATAAGTTATAATAATAATAAAGAGAAGTATTCCATTTGTAAGTGTGTGTTCAATTCGTGTGATTTGTTTAGCCATGCATTGATTTTCGCCATAATCATCGGGTGCTTTGACGTGGTTACATTGTTGTGGTCTGTGGTCGCGGTCGCATCACGGTTCAAATATCATTAAAATGCAAAAATTGATGAGCGCAGCGCGAGGAAAGCAGTCAAGAGACCAACCTTATGGGCCGGGGGAGCGGTAGGGTAGGAGAAATGGAGAAAGCTGCTGTGTGGGTGTGTTAGATTTGTGTCTGGTGCTCCTGCTGAGAGTGCCTGTGGTGTGGTGTGGTGTGGCGTGGTGCGGTGGATTTATCTGTGGGTTGGTCGGCGCCTGAAGTGAGCATTTAATTAATTTTGCTGCTAAAAACGCCATTTACAACATTCAGTCTGCTTTCAGTCAAAAAGAATTTAGCTGCTCATTAATTTACATAGACTAAGACAGCAGCTAAGATAATGTGTACGATGCACTTATACATTATATGCGCATATCCATTGGGACAGCTTGTAGTATAGTTTTAAAAATAAGCACAAGACAAATGGTGACGAAGAAGAACCTTAATTGGATTTTAATGAATATTTTTCACAGAGTATCAATGAAGATTTGCATTCTAATATCTGAGCAGAAGAAAAAAACACACTTTATATTGTTAGCTTTTAATTAGAACTGAGTGTTACTCTCCACAAAAGGGAAAAAGACAGCATCAAATTGTGGCAAGCAGACAATTTTCGATGTTCAACGCTATGATAGCCAACAACTATCGAGAAACAGCAGCCAATGGACCAACATTATGTTGGGTTTCTCTCTGGCCATCTTTTATGGTGTCCGATAAGCAACGACATTTTCACAGTGCACTGCTCTTCTGATAAGACAATAACAAATGATACGCTGAAAGGCAGGCAACAAAAAAAATAAAGGTTCAACAGAGTACAAGAAACCTTTTCAGAATAGTGCCATTGTCTTCTGCTTAGCCGCAAAATGGTTGCAATGGCTCTCACCGCAGTTTTGACAGCTTCGACGGTGCATCGAAATGCCAATTAATAATGGTGTCTTTGGCCCTTGAACCACACCGATTTGGAGTCACAGTGCAATCGCTACCCTTGAAGTGCTGCTATTGGAAACTAAAGTTGTTTTAACAACAAAAAAGCGTCAATATTGTGCTTACGGGAGCACAATAGTGAAAGAGTTCGAGAAATGTCTGCAATAAAAATTCATTGATTTCCATTTGCGTGGGCACAAGCCATTGAAGGGTTTGTGGTAACTTTTAGTTGTATTAATATTGGTTTTATACGGTGCCACGTGCCATATGCCATGGTACCGTGTGTTTACCCACAAAGAGAAAGGAACGTGCTTGTGCAAAAGGTTGTTCAAACAAATAGCATCAAAAGACAAGAGAAAATCGCATGAATTTCTGGGCAGGACGGTCCTTTGGTTTTGTTGCTCAGATTTGGGACAGCTGAAAAGGTTAAACGCCCAAGCAAGTGAGCAATATGAGCAATGACAGCATACACTCCAAACAGATAAGGGACTTTGTTGAATGGGTTAAGCATGTCAGATGGTTAGATTAGGAAAACTTTAAGGTTGTTGAGCTTCAATATTTTGGAGGCTTGTGGTAAATCAATAGCAGGTTTTTTACTCTAGACCTTTAATTAGTTTCGTCGTGTAATCCAATAACTTAGTTATTTTCATAAATTTGATTAGTATGCATACCTATTTTTCAGTTTTTTGCTACAGTTGATATTTTCTCACTTGGCTATAAATCAAATAGAGCCTCGACTTATTATCCTCAATAATTTCACGGTCAATTCAATTTAAGGTTAACAAAATTGAGAAAGCTTTTGCCCACTGGAAAATGCAATTGTTGTCTAAACAAAAAAAGAAGGCCAAGCCACAAGACAAACGGACAGACTGATTGACAGACAGACTTATACTGTAGACAGGCAGATGTTGATAAGAATACATGAGCAGACAGACAGACAGACATACAGACATGCAGGCCTGCCAAAGAATCGTCGCTAGCCAGACCGCCTGCCATTTGGAAAATTACTCATTTTTATACACGTATGCCCCGGAGACTCAACCCCACTGCCTGCCTGCTGGGCAAGTGACACTCAAAGTTCACCATTGCCAGCGTGTCCTTGGCATTTTATTTTAGCAATTGCTTGCGTTTTGGTTATTATTTGCCACTGACGAGGTCATTTCAACTCTCAGTGCACACTACGAATAATTCTCAATTATATTCTTTGCTAGTAGTGCGAGAAAACGCATCGCCTCTGGGCAAGCAAGCAGCTGGTAAGCTAATGCTAAGTCATGGAACATTTAACGCAATACGAAATATCTGACAGTCGAGTTGCAGTACTTTCGACAGCAGTGAGAGTTCACAGTACTCCAACTCGACTTGTAGATATTTCGCTTACGTTAAATGTTCCATAACTTGGTATAAGCTTTCTAGCCAAAAATGAAACAACTGTAAAAAAATAATGACTTCCGAACTTTTCGCTTGAATATTTACTTAGCTTTGACTTAGTTATGCGAGTTAGAAGTTTAGAAAGCGCATTCTCTGTGGATTTCTAAACTTTGCTAGAACAATTTGTGGTTGCCGCAATTTATTGGGTCTTCAAATATCGTGCATTCAATTTAAAGGCTTGCTTTAGCTTAAATATAACAGCTATTATTAGTACAAATAGCTTTGTATCTTCAAATGTTGTCTCAATATCATGTTTCTTGGTGACATCATAAACATACAGTTGTTATTCATTTTGGTTATTAAAATGTATTCAATAGGAATATGAAAAAAAAGAAAATGCTTTCTACAAATATCAAATGTGTCTTTTAACTGCTACAAAGTCAACAATTTGGATGGCATCTAATTGCCTAGTTACTTCCAGCAGGAAGTACTGGTAATTGCTTCCCATATTCAAATCGTATGTACAGAGACCCCCAACGACCACAACAACAGCAACATCCACAAAAGCAGCATGAAAATAACATGATAAATTATTGTAAGTTGAATTTCTTGGGTTACTTTGACTGTCTTCCCATTCGAGTTTCCCATTTCGCCGTCCGCACGCCTCGTTGCACCTTATCCAAAAGTGGCCAAGTGTAATTTGTAGGAAATTCGCCTTTAGACTCGAGAATGGTAAATGCTTCGGTGATGGCAAACATTTCAATTTTCGAACGGAGTGGACACGGAAAATAAAATATAATATATAAAAAACATCGGCATAGGGCAGTTCCAAGGCATACAAACAGACCAATGATTGCCTTATTTACTTTTCGCTTTTTTCTATTTTTTTTTCTTTTCTGTTTACTTGGGGCGTGTGCTGGTGAGTGGGCGATGGGTGTTGGGTGTTGGGAGGGGGTGTATTATTCGGGCCACTCGATGGAATGCCCTCGGCCATAAATTCATGCAAAAACAATCTTATTAATGCCGATGAGGGCCTCCCCGCATGCCCGCACATCCAGATTGTGTTAATAATGTTTAGCTGTGATTCTTTTTTTTGCTGTTGATTTTCATTTGTATTTTGCTTCACTTTTTCCTATGCTGCCCCGATAAAATATCAGCGACTAGATTTCCTGTTGCTGTTGTTTGCCGATTTTAGCCATTTAGTTTAATTTCAGTGTTATCTTTATGTGCTGCCGCTTATCGTACATCCATATAGCCGGTAATGGGCCTAGACCAATGGCCCAAAGGCCTAACAATGGGCACGACATTTATCACAAAACACAAGAACCTCGGGCTCAGATCGCTCAAATCGCTTCTACACATTGCCATGCAGTAGGTATTAGGAGAGATAATGACGATTTATGTATACTATTTGGAGCAGCCTCAATAATTCTATTAGCGGTAACTCAAAATATTGTATTTATTTATTTATGTATTTATTTGATGACACCTTTAGGTCCTATCGCCTAACTATCTAGGTTATTAAAATGATTGTATCAAAAATGTAGTTGTTTCTTTTTTTTACTTTTCATAGGGTATTTGTACTTCGTTGCCCCGAAGAGAACACCTTCCATTTGGACTTTGATATATGATTTATTTGGTGAACTATTTATCATAAAAGCTGAATGCAAAAGCTGAGTCATTCAGATTTTTAACGACTTGGCCTCGTTCATTGAGTGCATTGTGTGCTTAAATGGGAATAAATTTACTAATTAGTTGTTGAGCACATAAATCAGCAATAAATTAATAAGTGTGTCTCAATTTTCTTATTTATACTTCTGAACGTGTACAGATATGCATGTGTACACATATGTTAAGCAATATGAATCAATTTTCGCATATGAATAATGTTCAGAATTTCATGAATTTGCAAAGTGAACGCTGCTTTCGGGTCATTCCCAAGCCACAATTTTAAGTGGCTGCCTTGGTGAATTTTAATTAAATTTGCTTTAGCGACGGATCTGATTCGATTCGATTGGACTGCATTCCATGACACAGACATGAAACACATGTTTTTATTTCAGTCTCTCAACTGTCTATCTATATGCTTGCTATCTGTCTGTCTGTCGGAAATGTCTATCAGCAGTTGAGTAATTTCTTTGATGCTTGGCGGAACTTTGCAGTGGGGCAAACTATCTGAGAAGTTTCTCTGAAAAACTTTGTAATTGATTATCATAAAAATAGCCAAGATAATTAGCAGAAATTCTAAAAGGTTTGTTCTGGCCATTATCATCATCGTCATCATCATCAGTCAGCTGATCATGCTTATGAACAGAAATAGAAGTTATGTGTTAGGAGTGGGTTATTGGTCTACTGGTATCATTAGGGAAATTGATGGCCAAGTTAATGGTTTAGTTTCCTCCGGAGACGTTGTGTGTGTGTCTCAGAAATAGCTTAAAAAGTTGTTAAAGCTCGTTCTTTGTGGTTAAGCAGCATTTAGGATACATATAAATATATTCCCGAGTGCCACACGCAACCATTGTTCTCTGACAAGTAAGATGTAACATAAAATAATATATTTTATTATATATTTTATATAGATTTGTATGCTCAATGATGCACAAAATATGCTCAAACAAAATTCAAATAAGCTTGTGAATTAATCTATTAGAGGGAAAATTTAAACCAGCACATTTGTTTTCCCATAATTGAATTGGATACTATTGGTATCCCTACACTTGTAGAGGGTAGGGTATATAGGTGGGCGGTACATATGAGGGACGGACCGAATCGAATCACTTTATTATATAGCTGTCACAGAAACGATTGATCGAATGATGAGTGTTTGTATGAAAAACTTTCTTGTTCAAAAAGTTACGCATATGAACAATCATTATTCAGTACAGCAAAATTAATTATAACTATAATATCAAGTCTCAACATTTATAGAGCAAGTCTCATTTAGCTCTATCTGCAAAACAAACAAAAGCATATTCACTCATTTCTGCAGTGTATTAGGCACTAAAATCATAACTAAATAAAGTTTAGCCAGCTCGAACTAAATATAAGCATTCGCTGCTGATAAGACATCACTCAACCAGACAGTACGTAAACAAAAGCAATAATAAACAAAGCATAAAATGAGTGGGTGGTGGTGTTAGAGAGCGGAGAAGGTGAAATGCGGAATAGAAAATAATACTAAGACCGAAGCGATACTTATTCTATAATAACCCGTGTAAGCCCGGGTCATCAAGTAGATGGTCCAAGTTGACAGGCGAGTTAGAACAAAGAAAGAACCATAAAACGCTTCACGTGCGCCAATAAGTAGGCAATATATGTTGTACTTACATGAGAAGCCGACTCTGCCATCCATTCTGAAGGTGGTGTGGTGTGGGTTTTGATTGTTTCATTCACCCATAAAAACCAGCAAAGAAAATATCATTAAAGTTAGCGGTTGTCCTCGCAGCGCCTTGTTTCACTACATCGCCCAAGCTTAAAGATAAATCGTTCTGAAAAAAATGGCAAGAAATGCATCAAAATTAAAATTACCAAGTGGCACAGTATTCGCCAGACCCTAGGAGGTGCCAAGTAGCGGTGACAGACGACAATCGGGATGGGACAGGATGACACACTCAAGCTGCTTTGTGCTGGCTTGTTAGTAATAATAATGTGGCGCATGAGCCGACGTGAAGGATAACGGCGATAACGATGAGGACGATGATGATGCTTGATGCTTGATTATGATGATGCTTGATAAGGATTTTGATTATGTTTATGGCTTGAGTAGTTGCCGCCTCTGTTGTGGTTCTCATTCCCATGTTGCTCGTTGTTTGCGAGTAAATGCGTTAACAAAAAATTGTTAACTGCCATTTTTTACACAATTTCCGGCTGTCGAAGTTCGTTTTCTTCACTCGCCTGCCCCCGGGCCGGTTTGGTTTGGTTTGTAACCTGTGGGTTCAGCTTGTGTTCCGGGCAAGCGCTCGCCCTATTAATATATAAAAATGATTATGTTTTTCCTGGCTCGCGGCGTGAAAACCATTTTTGACATTCCTTCATTTTGTAACTTATTGTTTGCTTATCTTTTTGGCATGAGCAATTTTGTGGAGATCTACCCCTTTTACCGTACATTTTTGAATCCCAAGAAATTTGCTAAAATATTCAGAATATTAATTAAAATTTGTTGTAAATATTTAATTTTTTCTATGTGTTTGTAGTGCAAGAAGAGCAGTTTTGTAATGATTTTGTTAAGTGCACATAACAATATTTAGTGTTTATAATCCACTTGTTTGTGAGCGTTGTTTTCAGCTTACTTACCGACAATGTATTACATTTCTAGTATCGAAGCGAATCCAATTAAGATTACACACAACACGCTCCCACCCCTAAGCCTGATTAAGGATGTGGCCCACGCATATCCACTCTAATTGGGCCGACCATTTGATATTGCATAAATGAACGTAATTGAAGCTTTGATTAAAACTAAATTAAAGGCGCAGTTCAATTCTGGTTGCTTTTCGAATTTGATTTTGTGGCAAATTTGGAATTGCCACAACACAAGGGTGCAGCCAGATATTTGTTTAGATGCATTTTACAAAGCTATGTAAGCAATTTAACAATTAATGGAATTGAAAAATATAGAAAATATACTTAAATTCCGCAGACATTGTGATAAATTTAATTGATACGGCTTCCAGAGAAAACAAATTAATTGAACGACTTTCATAATTAAAATCATTTCAGTGAATTAACTGAGAAATAAAGATTTCTCCCTTTGGTCCTCCTCAGGCTTGTATTTTTTTTAAAAGAACTATGAACTCCTAAATTGAGTTCTAAGCAGCGTTCAGTTTCCAGCTAAGAGAAGCGAGTTCATTTTCATTCTATCTATTTCATGAGCAGTTAAAGTGTCTATAATGGCGTTAACTTGAATGAAGGCAAAAGCAGTGGCTGATTTTAACAGACGTTATCAGAGTGACCTTCCCAACTTTACTCTCAGATTATATAAACTGCCCTAAGACAATATAAACTTAGATGCCGCACTTTCGCTTCCGCTGTGGTGCATTTTGTTGGCACATTGTTTTTAATAAAAGAAGCGCTTGACTCGCATCTAAATCTAAAGACCGACCCCGTGCTGCCCCCAGTGATTGCAGATAAATATGGCATGACTGGGGCAGACAGCATATGAATGCGGGACAGGAACTGAAATAAATGCCAGCCATGGCAACAACTTAATCCACAGGGACAAAAGTGAAACAAAAGCGCTACAAAGGGGGAAACAGAGAATGACAACGGGCCGGGAGGGGAGGAGGTGGGGAGGGCAAAGTTAGTTTCAAAATCACACTAAGAAGTAATTTCAGTCTGAAAACTTTTACATTTATACAAATCTAATGCAAGTTGTCTTCTGATTTTCACATAACTTTCTTTCTCTCCGTAGAATCGAGACAATTAGCAATGAGCCAAATATTAAAGGAAACTTTTTGAATAAATAAACCATTAAAGAGAAAATTAAGACGTGACTGGGCACTGACTACGGAAATGGCTGCTTAAGTGGCGTACTTCCGGCTGAAACCGGGCAAGCAGTAAACAACGTCCAGCGTCAATCCCACTCAGCCAGCACAACAAACCGTAACCCACAATCCACAAACCCATTCGCAACTCAAAGGCGATTCTTATCAGATAGCCGAACAAAAAAAGAAGTCTGGAAAGATGGCAAACGTAGGCAATGAGACGGTTAAGGCTCTTCTCGTTTCGGTTGGCACACAGTTGCCCCACGTCTTGGGCATTGATATGGGCAGTAATTGGAGCAGCAGCAGCACAACAACAGCAACAACAACAACAATGACAACAACCACAACAACAACAATGGCCACGCCCAGCAGCAGCACCATCGCCAGCACCATCAGCATTGTGGATGCGGATGCCGCGGATGGCGATAAATCAGCCATTATACATAATCAATTTGTGCAGATCTTCTTCTATGTGCTGTACACCACAGTCTTTGTCCTGGGCGTATTTGGCAATGTGCTTGTGTGCTATGTGGTATTAAGAAATCGGGCCATGCAAACTGTCACCAATATTTTCATCACCAATCTCGCACTGTCGGACATTCTACTTTGTGTGCTGGCGGTGCCTTTTACACCACTGTACACTTTCATGGGTCGCTGGGCCTTCGGACGTACCCTCTGTCACCTAGTATCCTTTGCCCAGGGCTGCAGCATTTATATCTCGACGCTAACGTTGACCTCAATTGCAATCGATCGGTATTTTGTGATCATTTATCCATTCCATCCGCGCATGAAACTCTCCACATGCATCGGGATCATTGTGAGCATTTGGGTAATTGCATTGCTGGCGACAGTTCCCTATGGAATGTACATGAAGATGACCAACGAGGTGATTGATGATAGCGCACAGCATTTGATTGGGGCAAATGGGCCGAGCAGTGTAAATGGCAGCCACATCGATGCCACATCGGCTGCCCAGGCCTATATGCAAGTCGTCTCGGATGGTGTCACAGTCTGCGAGGAGAACTGGCCGTCGGAGCATTATCGTAAGGTGTTTGGTGCCATCACAACGACACTGCAGTTTGTGCTTCCATTTTTCATCATATCCATCTGCTATGTCTGGATCTCCGTCAAGCTAAATCAGCGGGCCAGAGCCAAACCGGGCTCGAAGTCGTCGCGACGGGAGGAAGCTGATCGGGATCGGAAGAAGCGCACAAATCGCATGCTTATCGCTATGGTGGCTGTGTTTGGACTTAGCTGGTTACCCATCAATTTGGTGAACATCTTTGATGACTTCGATGACAAGTCGATTGAGTGGCGTCTCTACATGTTGTTCTTCTTTGTGGCCCACTCGATTGCCATGAGCTCCACGTGCTACAATCCCTTTCTGTATGCATGGCTGAATGAGAACTTTCGCAAGGAGTTCAAGCATGTGTTGCCCTGCTTCAATCCATCCAATAACAACATCATCAACATAACCAGAGGGTATAATCGCAGTGATCGCAACACCTGCGGTCCACGTCTTCATCATGGCAACGGCGAGGGTGGCGGGGCAGGCAGTATGGATGTGGATGATCAGGATGAAAATGGCATCACACAGGAGACGTGCCTGCCCAAGGAGAAGCTTTTGATTATACCACGTGAGCCTACCTATGGCAATGGCACCGGAGCCGTCTCCCCCATACTCAGTGCGCGTGGCATTAATGCCGCCCTCCTCCATGCCAACCAACCGCAGCAGCTGAATCAGCAGCAACAACAACAGCAGCAAGTGGAGCTGACGAGACGAGGATGCCGGCGCAGAGATGATGATGGCGATTATATCGACTCTGGCGATGAGCAGACGGTGGAGGTACGCTTCATCGAGACACCATTTGTCAGCACCGACAACACAACGGGCAACAGCCTGCTGGAGGCGAGCGAAAGGCACTGCCAGGATCAAGAGCTGGCTATCTTGGGCGCTGTTGTGGTTATCGATGGCGCTGCCTGTTGCCAGTCAGATGCAAGTAGGCGACACAACTGAGATAGGGTAAGTACCATTGTTCCATTCTATTTAACGTATTCTACATCAATTTTTTTCTATGGGTATGCTTAAAATACTTCAGTTTTTATTTTTTATATTATTATTCAACATTTTGCGAACAAATTCTTTGAGTTGAGTCTGAAAAATGTAAATCATTGAAGTAGCATGTGTATCTACACAAAAGACAATTCTTTTTTATCATAAATTAGTTCAATGTGACTTGTTGCTTTATTTTAATGGCTAGCCAAAGTTTCGTCAAGCAAATGAGATGTCAAAGCATAGAAACAAGCAGGGAAGGCTATATTCATATTTCATTTACAAATTCCCAGTATATATTTTTGCTAATGGATTTTTTCATCAATGTTACTCAAAGCCAATTTGGCATGTTTCAACAGAACCAAGCATTTGCATTATAAATTATTAGCGGAGAGAAATGTATAAACTTTTGTGCCAACTCATATTGTTTGGCATCATGCAAAAGATTGCTTATAAAAATAAAAAAAAAACACAAATAGAAACATTTTCGATGATGCAATTTATGTGCTGACTAAGTGCAGTCCTGCAACCTGCATGATTTTTCCGAATATTTGCAATGACAGAAGGCAATCTACATTTTGAATGATATGGCAAAGCATCCGGTTTGCGCTTTTGATGCTTTTTGTGCTGCCAAATCTCGTTCGCTGAGCTCCAACTCAACGCAATGGACGAAGACAGCAAGGCAGGTAAAGTGCTTCCAGCCAGCCAACATTCAAGATAGTAAATCAACAGTGAGTGCGAAAGTAACTGCCTCTCCTTGAACTACTCAACCCGTCAGCGCGCAAATCTTTTTCAGCTACGTTTCTGAAATGGCAACAAGATATTCTTCCAAATGGCCTTTTAGTGTGCACCACCAGCACCTGTTATGGCTAGAAACAGACTTTATTAAGTTGTTATACGGTTCTTGTTGCATAAAAAGTAAAGAAAAGTTAAAGATAAAGTAATGCTAAATATGCATTTCAAATGATGTTTAAAGAAACGTATTACTTAGTCGGCAATTGTTTTATTTTATTTAATTATCTCTTAGGAAACTTTCTCAAACTGCAAAATACATTTGGCTCTTTTAAATGGCTTATCTGGAATCTACGTAAAATACATAAGGGATCCAGTTGAACAGCGTGCAAATGGCATCAGGGTAATATGGATAATGTGTTGACCCTTTGACCAGGTTTTGTACACAACAAGCTGCTTACCATTAACCTCAAGTTGACTGAGCACATCAACAATATTCAACTCTCGTTCCAAAATCTACGCAAGTTGCCAGCTGCAGAAGTCAGATAAATGCCTTGCAAATGGTATTTCGCAACAGAAAAATAATGCTTTGATATAATTTACATTGGCCTTATTTACTTATAATTTTTATATCAAGCACATTTTTATATGGATCTGTCTGTGTGGCCGTGCTGAAAATATCTGTCTACTCATACTGAAATGGCCTGTCATAAAAGTTTATAAATATCGCTGGCATTGAACTTCTGTTTGATTAAAAGATTATTTACTGCACGAAGATACTAACAGCGGCAAATATAAAGCTTTTCCCTAATAACAACTAGGAATGCTATAGTTGAGTGCGCTGGACTACGATATACCCTGTTAAATGTAATCTGCATTTATTGCCATATTTATGTGAGCATGTGATTTAGGGGTGTTTCTTGTCTGATCTTGATAATTCGTCCAGCTGACCAATAACTTGTCGATATATATTCTAAATTAATTGGAATTTCTCAAATTGCGACTTGTACTGCAATATGTATCAATATTCACAAAGCGGAGCAGTTGTCGATAAAATGAAATAAAGTTTAACTGCTCGAGATATACAAGCTCTAAAGCTTAAAGTGTCTAAGAGCCGGAACATAGTTAAGTCGACTCGGCTTCTGATTCTGATCAAGAATATGTATACCTTATAGAGTAGGATTTGTTTCCTTCTTCCTTCTGTTACATACTCGTAACCATTTTTAATGGATTCGGGGTATACAAGTAAAGAAGTGAATGAATTGCATGAAATCGTTCAAAGTTGTTTATTTACATTATTTTTGTAATATTTTATAGTCCTTGGCACAAATCTGTACACACTCATTTCGAAAATAAATACAGAATGTAAATGTTATTGGCAATATTTCTGTTGGTCTAAAGAAAAAACTGTTTTTAATGGGCAGTTCACATTCATAAATAACATTTTATTAAGCTGCATAACAAGTTAATTGGACTATAGTTGCATATTAATTTGCATTGGCGCAATTAATCAACCTGGCAACAGTAGCTCTACCAAAAACCAAAATGAGTTTTACCAACTAATGGAGAAAAAAATGTGCGTAAATAAATCAGACTGTATTCAGCATAATTAGTTATCTATATGCACATGCACGAATATGTATTCATTTATGCCAGCACTCATTATCTGCATGTGTACCCAAACATATTCATATATAAATTGGAAATGTGTTGTTGCTGTTTACATTTGATCCTTGTTTGAGGATGGCTTTGACGGCAGACCAATTCAAACCAAACATACGAGCGCAGTTAAAAGAAGTCCGCGAGGCTTTTTTATTTATGAATTATTCAGTGCAGTCGTTAGTGGCACTCACTCTGCTGTTTAGCCTAATTAGCCGCTGGCATGTGGTCCACCCATCCGAATGGAGCGAGCTGTGAGCTGGTCGTGCCACCACCACGCGGCTGCTGTTGTCAGTAAATATACGGAATTTATAGCTCAAATGGGTTCGCACATAAAACGCAAACAAACTTGTCCTTTCGCACACAATCTCACTTCGAATAGTGGTAGTATTATCTTTGCTCCCTAAGCAGACGCAGCAGATGGAATAGGGAATCACGGGGCTGACTGTACGGTAAGTGATATAGTTTATGGGACCACCCTGGTCGGGAGCCAGCACATTTGATGTATTATGCATGAGAAATTGCAGCTGAAATTGCAAACCCCAATTGTCGGACTTGCAGCCGAGCAAAGTTTACACTCGTTGTGGGAGTTGTTAAAGGTAAACAGGACTGGAGGAGAGTAGGACAGGGTGGTTGAGAGAGTGGTTGGTGGGTTGAATAGTACTTCCTCATTTCTCTGTAAACAAGTTTGCCAGCGAGTTAGTACAAAACTTTTTACGACTAAATTGTATTTTGTTGTTTGCTGTCTGGTTTGTGTGAATGGCAAATGGGCCAAAAGTTATCTCAACGTTGGGGAGGGGACGGAAAGCAGTAGGGACTCTATAGAACGGCAACTTTACAATTGCAAACATTCAGCGATCATATTTTCCTTTTTTTTTGCCTTTCTGTTGCCAGTTTGCTAGTTTTGAAATGCCATCATTTTATGGACTGCACAATGAATGCGGCGACATCTGCTGCCTTCGATAAGCATCATTTCTCAACTTGGTATCCTGTCACTGGTTGCTGGTGTCCATCACTCACTGGAAAAGTTTTGACAGGTCCATTTATCTAATCAATTTTTACAACAATTTTGTATATTCACCGCAATAAGTTTGCCACTGCAACAATAAAATGCCAGAACTGACCGCAATTGTTTTAGAAAATAAAGTGGCTTGTTGAGTATTAAGAATTGTTTTGATTATATTATTTATGTCTGAAGTGATTTCTATTAAGATACCGATTGCAAATCGTAGCAATAATAAAACATTCAATTTAAGGTCAAAGAAATTCAAATTCTAAGTAAACTAAATAAATTTCCTTAAGTGTACATTCTTTTGGGGCACGTCAAGAGTGATAAAAACGTAATCACAATTAAGCATGGTTGTAAAAATGTTACATTTGAGTGCTTAGTGAATAATTTCGATTCGCTTTGTTTGGTTTTATTTGGGTGAATGCATGTCAGCGACTCAAATATTGCCAATCAATCGCACTTAAAGTGCACGAGTGTGTTGTAAAACGTAAAGAGCCTGATTAAACCTCTACTAAATCGTAGCATATCAAAATCAAACATAATGTGCCACGCCCCTCTCCAAGCTGGCAAATGCTTTGCTCGATATTGTTGTCTTTGTGTGGGGATTTAATGGCTACAATAACAAGGTCTTTACTCACACACACGCTTATATATATACATACATATATAACATATTTTCAATGTGTTCTTACTTAAACTCTACGTAAAACGTTTTGGCTATAAAGAAAAATTATTGCTTGCATTTTATTCCACTTTTTGTCCGCGTGATCTTCGCAATTCTTGTATTCGTCTTTGACGTGTCATGAAACATGTGTTTCATTTGCCGAATGGGGATGGGGATGTGGATGGGGATGTCGACATCGAGGGGGTGTTGATGTTGAGCTTCATTGATGACACGCATTTATTTTATAACATCAATATGTGTATTAGCCCATCAGATTCATGTTGAGGGCAGCTGGTGCATGACACCAACTGGACTGACACTCATTGGATTAATGAAGTTCCTCGAGCCAAATGGCAAGTGTCTAATTGACGATTGAAATGAACGGGTCGTCATCTGCAGGGAGCGAAGGGAACAGTAAAGATATGTTGTAATCGATAGCGTAGCAGATGTCTGTGTAATTTACTGATTTACGTCCATTGGCAGAGAGATTAGCAGATCAATGTATTGTCTAAATAAACACAAAATAGTGTGTATAGAAAATGGATTAACTTGCTGGCAGCCATTTTGTTCAACAAATGAATTTAAAGCTATTTTCACTGTATTTCTTTACAGTATTTTGAGCCACTCTACTGAACGCTACTTATGTTAGTTTACACTCATGTTAGCTTACGTACACTTCTCAGTGAAGTATTTTCCACTCAAGCATTAAACTCTCTACAAATCTATTGTTTCAAGATCGCACTCAAATTCCCACTCAATCTGCAAATGAAAGCTCTCGTGCACACTATGTTTATGTTAGTTTACACTCATGTTAGCGTACAGTGAAGTATACTCCGCACAAGTATTATGCTCTGTTCAAAGCTATCGCTTGAAGATCTGCAACTGCACATGAAAGCTCTTTTGCTGTGCACACATGCATATGGAATCTCTCTCGCACTCTGATGTTGGCTTGCTGTTAATACCAGCTGAGTGCTGTTTGCGAGAGCAGTTATGCCAGGGGATTTCGCTGTGTGAAAATGTGGGTAATTTTTATTTGTTGAATCTATTTGATTTTCTGATAAATATTGCTGTCCAATGGCTTTTAAACGGGCCGCATAGCTCTTGGTAAACATCTGAACAGTTCTCAGGGTATAATTAAATGAAAATGCAATTACGGTTTTACTTTCACACCCTATCAAGGAGCATGAGCTGAAAGTCAGCTTAGTAATGTAAAACTCAACACGTTCCATTTCCATGGATGGCTGTGTGCGTGTGTGTGTTTGCGCGCGTGTGTGTGCGTGTGTGGGCGTCCGTGTAAGGTACTTGTATCCACATGGCTCTATTTTTATTCCTGCTGTCCTCGTCTAATCAGCCTAATGTGTAGGGCAACATTTTCATTAGAGCTGCTTTCGCTTTCGCTTTAGCTTTTACTTTTGCCAGCATAACGAATCCCGCCCCCTGGTGCCCCTTCTGGCGCCGTTGAGCTGCCTGACCAATTAAGCAATTACGTTAACAAGCTTTTATTATGTTGTATTGCCAACAATACCAACGGAAGCTAGCCAAGGTGTTGAGCAAATAATTAAAGGGAATGGAGTGAAGAAGCACAAGACAAACAAAAAAACAATGCTGGAATTGTGAGCGAAGCGGATTTAAAGTGGTCAAGATTAGGTGACAATTCCCAATAGATTATCCAACAAAATGTTTGCTATTGCCTCAATTGATGGAGGTCCAAATTTATTGGCCAAGATCAATATTAAATAAAATTACCTGATACATAATTCAAAGCACAATTTATGGACGTCAACTTATGCCAAAAAGCAGCAGCAACAGCAGCAACATAGTCAGGCCCCCAAAAAACACATTTTATGGTCATAAATGTTATTTGAGTTGATGTCGTGGAGTTGTATAAAGTTAAGCCTGTAACTGTGAATACGTGTATATTATACATAAATCATACAAATTGCGCCACCCTTTTGCCTAAGCGATTATATTGGCTAAGATGCTGCAGGCTGGCATATAAACAGTCTACGAGTATGTCTCGTAAGCTATGCAAATGCATATTTCAAGCATTTAACTCGCTCATCAAAAGTTCCTTATGATGACTGTTGCCACAGCTAAAATGAATTGGAGGCGTTTTCATGCCAGGCACGTAATTCATAGCGCCAAACGCAAATTTCTTGTGACCGTGCCGACAATCTGACACACTGGGCTGAATATTCAAATTATTAAGTCGCCAAATAGATGGAAAGAGCAATGGAATTGTTTTGCAAGCCTGCTCGAAAGCGAGTTTTAATAAATATGCCCAAAATTTTACAATCAGCTCCTGTTGTCTTTGACACTGACACTTTCCAATTTGAAATTTAAATTTAGAAATTTGAAGTGTGCGCGACGCCGTTAAATGGCCTATTTCAGACGCCTTTGTTATTGATGGGAAACGTCTATAAAAATGAGCAGCATTTATACCCAATTAAATGTGGGAGGAGGATTGGAAGTGAGACAAATATGAGTGAGTGTGGCATGCCTCCGCTCGACAGCAGTCGCATGTCAATGTCAGGTGCGTCAAAACGAATGTGGACTGCAACACGTGCCCGTAATGAATGTCCTTGGTTAAGCTGGTTACAAAATATATAGTGGCTACTTAAACTTATGTATTCGTGTATATAATATTTATGGCTCATGCGCTTTGCACCACTGGCCCCTGACAGCAGTGATGTCTTGATTTGAACTCATATTTATGCGTGGAGCATGTGTGTACTTCATTTGGCTTCTTCATCTTTGTCTGTTGACGGCAAAGCTTAGCAACACTTAATATGAGCCACAGGCTTTGGGGCAACTTGACAGGCGTGCCCCGAGACATTGGTGTGGGCGCGTCAGGGGGAGAGTGGCGGCGGCGTCTCTTTTATTAGCTACTTTATTAACAGTTAATTAAATTTTTGTGTTTAATGATGTGAGCAGTGGAATTCAAGCTGCCGCGCCAGTCTAAGAACCATAGAAGAATGTTTGCGGCCTGACATTTATTAAAGTTGAAAAGCCAAAAAGCCAAAAAGCCAAAGATGCCAATTCTCGCTGTTAGTTTTATGGATTATCTGTTGCCAAGCAGTAGTTAGATTAACAATTACAAGTTTAATGAGGCGCAAAATGCCTTTAATACTTGTTTGGGCAATAGACAAAAGTGGTGAGCACTGTGGACCCAGCTCCATTTGTGCCTCAGCAATTGTAGAAGCAAAACTTTGACCGTGAAATTCTTGAAAATGATTTTAATTGTCCTTAAAGGCGACAATTTCCTTCAACTGCTTTATATTATATAAAATTAATTTTATTCTTGTATTAGCATTCATTTGAATATTGAGCGAAAAATAATCTTTTATTCATCTTACATCAGCTTGTCTGCTAAGCAGATTTGACTCCTCTTTGATATGCGCTACCCACTTGCAATCCATTTTGAAACTCAAGCAACCTGTAACGGATTCCGTGTCAAATCCAATTTAACTACTTGTAATTTTATATGTGCCTCGTTGTTGGGCAAACAAAACAATCATAATACGTATACTTAATTTTAACACCATACACGCTCTTTGGATACTTAAAACCATGTCTGCCACTTTAAGGCAGGCTCGCAGACTTCGTCGACGATTTGGCTTTGTCACTGTGACGCTGAAATAATTATGCAGCGGCAAGCATAAAACGAAATGCTCATAAAAAATCAGAAAAACGCCCAGTCCATAGAGGCAAAAAGTAAACAAACTGTAGCTAACAGTAACATGCACTCTTGGAAAAAATGTATATCTGTGGGTGAGACACATATAAAGAGTTTGAAAAATTTCAAAATGAAAATTGAAGTATAAGTTTGGTAATAAAATGACAAAGTTATCAGAGTGTTGCCTATACTAAAATAAAGCAGGGTTCTTCTTCTTCTTTTGTTCTTTGCTGTAAATGATTGCATATTTTTTCGCTGAGTGTATGTTTTACGGCTCACATTCTTAGAATCCCCCAGAGCAGAGCATTGAGGCGATGTAATTGTGTCGGAGCACGAAACACCTGTCAGCGGGTGGTGCTCTAACTGCTAGGGTTCGGGACACGCTCTTCAGAAGCTGTCAGACTAGGCATAAGCAACAACATCAACATCAGCATCATCAACAACAACAAAAACAACAACAACAATAACAACAGCATTTCGTTGTTTGTATTTTTTTTTCAACGTCATTTCTTAATTTATGTGCGAACAGCAAAGAAAGCGCAAAATATGAATGAGAAAAATAAACAAAGACATCTCGACATGGTGGCCATAATTGTGACGCGCCACAAAGTGATGCAAGCAATTTACAAACATTTTCCCTGCTTTAAGATACCCTTTTGGTTTGCATATTTAAGTATTTCTAGCCCATGTTATAGAATCAGTCTAGTTGGCTAGCTTGGTATACTTTACCACAATTACGCTCGAGGCAAAGGCATTTTAAAGAGATGTTGGCACAATGTTAAAGATTCTATGCAAGAGTAGTAAAAACTTTTGTGGTTTGCTAAATGCCAGTGGAAAACTTTAATGTAAGTCATGAAAAAAGTAAACTCATTTGGAAAGCAAAGAAATCTTGATAAAGAGCATAACAAAAGCCGTTATAAATATTTCCATAAATGTGCCACAAACGGCAGCTGTGCCAGTTCCCTTTGAGGTCGACCAGTTATATGGGCGTGTCCGCAAAACAGAAAAAAAAAATCGGCAAAAACTGGCAGCTGCAAGACTCATAATTTATGGCCCAGGTTCACACATATACAACTGTGCCTCAACGTAGTCTTAAAGGAAACAGAAAAACACATTGCAAGAAAAATATCAGGTAAGAATGCGTTGGGTGAGATTGCTCGACTATTTACTTACCCTTTACAACACTGGCATAAAATCTGGACACTTCATTCTAATTCATAAAAAATATATCTGTTATATTTTGTCAGAAGTCGTCCTTTACCCATTTTATGTTGAGTGCTACTCCCATTTACTGTAATTTATCATGCACAAAAAAGGCAAACTCAAGCAAACAAATTGTAATTAAAGCTGTTTTACGACTTGCCCCATGCAAATGGCATTAACTGAAAAAGAACAAAGAGAGCTGAAAAAATTCCATGAAAAGCAAGGCAACACAAAAGATGAAAAAACTGAACTACACATAATCATTATTTTAACCAGATTTGGCATCGCAACGTGGCGCTCAATTGCGATTGATATCAGCGCCAGACGAAGAACCCCAGTGCCAACCCCCAACACCCTGACCCCGATAACTATGCTTTACTGTTATTTCATTTTAGTTAGTACTTCTTTTTTTACGATTTGTTTGTTTTTTTTTTGATTTTACGACCGACAGCTCATCAACATGTAGACGACCTGTATGTCATTAGAGCTCAAGGGAGACAGGCTATGGATTTTGGTTTTTAGATATGGCTAAAGACGTGCGTGTGTGTTTGTGTGTGTATCCTCCACACATGAGTGACAAATAATCATTCATTGCGAAAAAGCTTTTTTGAGCAAAATAACAAAAAATAATCAGTTGAGACAACGGGCGGACGGATGGTTGATGAATCTGATTTTATGTAACATTATTGGTAAGTATAAATTGGAACTGGGACAACTCGTATTGCGTTGAAAAAGAAATAAATAAAATCAATAAAACAAAAGAGGCTTAAAAGCAACTTAGTATTGTAGCAAAGTTAAGGCAACCAGCCTAACTTTAATAGTTAAGCTCAACAGTCGCTTTAGGCCCAATTCTGCTCACGCCTGAAGCATTTGTCAAGAAAGATTTCGCTTGCATGAACTGCTTCAAAAGCACTTCAAAGTGTTAAGCAACATTAAATGTTTTGCTTGAATGAAGTTAATCTTATTTCTAAACAAAAAGCTGGACACGTTGATACTGTTATTAGCTTTCTTCGAGCAGTGGTGCTCAACAAAAAACTTACAGCGCAAATGCCTTTTCTCAGCTTACACTTTTAGTTCAACAGCATTCATTTGCGGAGTTGAGCTTACTTTAAATGCATTTTTTTTTATTTGCTGAAGCATTCTCCACAAACTTGGCATTAATGTCCAGGACATGAGTTCCTGTTTATCCACAAGTGATGACATTAATATTATTATTATTTGTGCCTGCCTATCGGCCTGTCACTTCACCACTTCCGTTTCCTTGTTCGATTTGTCGTAAAGTTCCCACTACGTGCCTGGCATATCAATCAAATCACTCTACAAAATCCCTAGTTGGTGGTAACTTATACATTATTTAATCGCTGTGAGTGAATTAAAATGAGAATTCTCTGTATTTTTTGGACGCTTGCTCCATCCACAAAATTTAATGCGCACTGTGCGCATGCCGCAAGCAAATTAATTTTATAAACACTCAAACAAACCGCAGGCTGGGTCCAAGTAGGGTATCCAACAAGAGAGACGGGACACGGGGGTGAGAGATGTCACAATTCGCAAGCAAGTGGCAGGAAGCAAAAAGGAAAAAACATTACCAAAGAATCAAATTTTAAATAGTGAATTAAATTTTGTTGAAGAACCTCGAAGGGGCCGCAACAACGAATGTCATACAGAATTGGACCAAATTTTCGTTCAGAAACGCTACGTGAACATTTATCGCCTTGTCCCCTGTTATTCATGTGCAAACTAAAGTTAATATTTTGAGTAATGCCGCATAATTTGAATGCTTAAGCGACTCGGGCTACTTCAAATTTATGTGCACAAATATTTCAGTGACTGCTGCGACAACAAGAACAACATCCACAGCAACAATGAGTAGTTTCCACCATTCAAGTTTTCTTTTTCTAAAGCATCCTGAGCCATGCCGGGAAAATTGCTCATCATTTTTCTTTTCACGCCATCCAAATTACGGGCCAGCTTTCATAAGTAAAGGAATGTCCAAAGATATGAAGTGAAAGTCCTATTCTAAACGCCTTTCATATTTTCTCTTGTCAAGAATTAAAGCTCTGTTGTTTTAAGACAACTATGACGACTAAGGTCGGAATGATAATGTATTTAACATCTGATGTAATAATTACCTTGAGATTTAGTGATGACTGCCAGTTGAAATTTGAGCTAAAATAATTTTTAGTTGGCTACACAAAGGAGCACCAAATTGAGTTCATCTCGTAATTAATTTATGTTCGCTTGCTGAAGCCTTTTTGTTTGTTTTGTTTGTTGACAAGCGCAACAAATATGTGTCCATCTGTTGCCCAGAAAATACAGAGACATTTCCCAATTGTGAACTCAAGTTTAAATGACCAACAGATCGTTTTGGAGCACATTTTTGTAATAAGGAATGATTAGATTTATATGACTAGTAATTTGTTTATTAAATTCTTGTTTTAATTATTTCTTTTTATGTTATTTTTATAACATTTCCGTCTGCTGGTTTCAGTTACTGCGTGGGCTGTGTTGTTTACACACATATTTTTGGCTGCCCCATGTGCCTCATTATGTAATTTAAATCTATGGTAATATATGCAACAATTAAAAAAACATTAGTTTTCATTTTTTTTCTAGATCAGGCGGGCCTCATGCATTTTAAGTGACATTTTGTAACTCATTAAATTTCATTTCGCTGCCTTTGTGTTAATGTGTCTGTGTGTTGAATATTTTCCTGCCATTCTGTACTTAGCGCTTTTAATATTTAAATACCCTTGCAGGCACTTGTTATAATTATTTTGTTGTGTACTCAGAATTTCAAAATAAAGAGAGAGAAGGCTGAGTGTGACTTTAGCATGATTTCAGCGCATGGTAATACCATTAAGTGATGATGTCACAAAGCTAAAGCAGTGTTGCTTGTACTCAAACCCAACCAAAAACAGAACCATCTTTAAGTCCATGGTTATCAACTCGTGCGTTATGTGTATATTTAATTGCAGAGCCTTTGGTTTTGTTTTTGCTGTTGCTACCTGGCTAATTACCAACTCATTTATTTTGGCTTTGCGTCTGTTTGCTATATATAACTCGCTGGCGATTCATTAAAAAGAACATTATACGACACGTTCTCAGGTTGTGCATGTCCTGTCTGCATGTGTCTTGTGCCTAAGGGGCCTCGCCCAGTTATCCCCTACAACCAAAACCAAACAGTTTGTTTATGCTGGCCACTAATTGAGGCAACTTAAACTTGCCCACTCAGGCCAAGAGGCACAGCTAAGCAAAATTAGATGAACTGCCTATTAAGGCAGTAACTAAGCTCAGCCGAGCGAGCTGACAAGCAAGAAGAGGCGCACACTGGTACAGCATCACGGAAACCTGTAATGAAATCCAAGACACAAGACGAGGCTAACTGATATTATCTACCAAATAATTGTACTTTTACATCCAATTTATATTTATTGTATTTTAATTTATATTTATTTAATTTGATTTATTAATTAATAAGATTTTAAGATTGCCATCTGTTTATCTTAGTTTCAAATATTTGATTAGTAACAAACGAAGAAATTATTGTATTTGTTAAATGTTAGAAGTGCACTATTATTTCTTCATTTTTGTCGCTTTGTTAAACAATTCTTTAGCTAAATTTTGCAGTCATGACCTCAAGTTTTCCTTTACTGAGCTCAATGATTTATTTATTGCTCAGGCGCCCAACATGTCAACTTGCTAAATATTTTATTGCTGTATATATCTATATATATATATAATTTTTTTTTACTGTCAAAAAGAACTTTGTCAACTACAGAAAAAACAAAAAAAAAAAACAGGGCAAATAAATGTGTGTTGCTCATAATAAAAACTGTAAAAGGGCAAACAACACAACAAAACAATAAAAAGGAACTTTTGGGAAAAGTACTGCCATTAAAATTAATTACACAAACATCAATGTGCCGCTGGCAATTAATGTTCCACCAAACAGATGTGGCTCTGCTCCATTTAGACAGACCACAACAGGCTTAAAGCAATTCAAAGCCGACTCCCACAGAAATTTCTCTACCATCACCACAGCAACTCACAATCCAAGTTGACAATAATGAATACTTAATAAAGTGGCATTAAAGGTAGTTGCCGGTTTCCATTTGCCGAGCCGGCCGGGCCTTGTGCAGTTTGTGTACGCCGACAAAAAGGCGGAGAACAGTTGAAGGCTCAGGCAAAAGTTTACCTTTTGTTTTAGGTCACAGCTCTGGTTGTTGTTGGCCAAAAATTTCATTTCAATTATCAACAGCAATGTGGGTAGTGCCTTGGGCCGTCTTAATTTGAGTTGCGAGCTGTCATTAAAGATTCTAGCAAAAATGTTGGACTGCCATATTTATAATGAATATTTAAAATATATTTTACGCGTCGTAGTTATGACACCAGTGCTAATTAATTGAGGGGTGCTCTGTTAATATTTTTCGCAATATCTTGATGTCTCAAAATACATATCAAATATGTGTCTATTTTTTTTTTTTGTGCTCACTGGAATTTGTTTATTATGCTTTAGTAATTCTCAGAAATTTCATTGAAAAATGTACTCAAAGCCGACATACAATGATTATCAATATGACTGAGCAGCAAATTAATTAAAAGTGCGTTTTTAAAATGGTATAAAACAAGCGCTTGGTAAAAACAAATAAATAAAGCATAACATTTTCAAGTACCTGTGCATACTTTATACACAATTAAAAACTGGAATGCAATCAAAATAACGCTGATAACAACTCTTCAAGTTGTTCTCAGTATTGTGATGCCATTTTTCTTTGAATATTAAAATCAGTTTATTCTTTTTATAAGCGACATACACGTACATCAGTATGAGCTCTTTGGACAAAACAAAGGTAAATAAATAGTGTTGGACATAGTTTCAAGTTGCGAATCGATTTTTCTGTTTTAATAGACAGTGACAAAATGAAAATAAACTGACTTTAACTAATGAAATAATAAATGTGAATAAAATTGTAATAAGCTTATGCCATACGTAACACAATTCTATTATGAATGCGAGCAAATAAATAATAGGAGTGTCCGCACCTGTGGCCTTGAATAAACTGCAACAAGTAGCTAATGCTAATTGCAACTGGAGGGTGCTAACCGCCACCGCCAACTGTGGGCGTGTCTGCGATTATTTATTCAAATTTTTTTTTTTTAGTATGCCATAACATGACCATCATGCCAAGGCCACCAGACACGCCAAGTGTCTTTTCAAATGATGCAGCCCTCTGTCCACCGCTGCACATCAGATACTTACTCAGACATAATAACAACGGTACATTTGTCAGGCTGCCTTGCCACAAGCATTGCTAGGAGCAACAGCACACTCTAAGGCGCTTTATTTGCTGCCAAGTTGGCGACATAAGTTGGCAGACAAAGTGGCATAAGCCGCTTGAACAATATTCACACACTAAAATATAAATAGTGATACATTTTTTACATTCATATGCAAGTGGGCTGCCAAAATTAATGCAACTCAATTTATATGTCTAATAAACTGTATATTGTACAGATTTAATATTTGCATATTCTCAAGTGCTTTACATATTTTATTAAATTTGTGTTGTCTTTGTTTTATTTTTTGCAGGTTTTTGAAACGCATTTCTAGGCGCAGTTGTTGATCGCCGAGGAAGGCGATGAGGACGAGGCCAGCAGCAGTGTGTCAGGGAATGCGACATAAACTAATACGCTGGGAGTGCAAGCTTATATAGAGTTTGTGGGAATGTGGGAGTGAAAGTACGAAGAAAGTATGGTGATAAATGCCAAATAAAGTGACAACGATGAGAAAATTGCCACGCAGGGATATAGGCAGCAACTGAGTCCCCAAGCAATTGGCTGAACCAGCTTCTCAAATCGTTGATATCAAATTTTCTAAGTGTGCGTATGAGTGTGTGCATGAGTGTGTGTATGAGTGTTTTTGTGTGCCTGTATGTGTGTCTGTGTGTGTGTGTCTATGTGACTATGCCGCATCTATGAAGGCCACCTGACGGGCCCTAAAGGCGTTGTCAACCAATTCTATACATATTTATACATTCGCAGCAATTGCTGCGCCATCTCGCATATTTACGCACCCCTTGCAGGGAGTCAAGTGAATCCATTAAAAACATGCTGGAGCACTGTTGTTCTGAGCGTCACTTCCATTTCAAATTTGTGTATAAGTGTCACAGATTTTTTTTTACGCCATTGTCGTTGGAATTAAATTTCGTGTGCCAATTTTTTGTTCAATTGTGCAGAAATTTGTCAAGGCAGACACATTTCGCTTTCCATAGAAAACAACAAACCCACAACAATAGGTAAATGATGCCAAAGCAAAAGTAAAAAGATGGAAGCTGAAAACCTAAAGAAAATAATTTATCCGACTTATAAACACACAAGACGAAACCGAAATGAACAATGCGAAAACCAAACAAAATAAGCCTAAGTTGACATTGATGGGATTTGTTAAGGTCACAGCAAATCGGGCAAAATATGTTTCGACCCAATGACAGCGAGTAGAAGTATAGGGAAACAAGTCCTGATTTCCATGTTTGACGAAGCTACTCACTGGCATTCAATTGAAATATACCTGATGGGTTGAGCGGGTCTTTTGAAGGATAAAGAGTGACAAGTTATATGCTGGGTAAATCATACATATTTTAGGATAACGAAATACTGATAAGGAAATACTTGCCCAATTTATTGGGGTGATTGAGCCTTAAGTAAGGAAGAGTTTTCGTATTCATTTCCAACAGTATTTTCGCTTTTAAAAGACATTTTTTGACAAAATTGATAAATTCTAAAATGTATTCTATAAAATCTACACACACACACATACACACAATTTGGCATATGAATCTGAAAGTATGCGAAAAGCAATGCAAGTGAAATTACGTAGATTAAATAGTTTGCTAGTGGTGTTTTTGCTGTGTGTTTCAGTAGTATTTAAGTATGTGGACTTAAATAATGATTTGAATGTTATCAACGTCGTATACATAAAAATAGATTTTTAAGCTACTCATAAGCAAACAGCTCGAAGTGCTTAAAAAGTGTTTTGACACTGAAAATATAATTCAACTTCAAACTAAATGGAAAATTCTAGATTTACGTAAGTTTGTGGCTAAGTGCATACAATGCTGTTTACAAAATGTTTTTGACGTTGAATAGAATGAATAAAGAGAGAACCGAAAGTACGCAAAGTTGTGTTGAGCATGAGCCCCTCTTTTGAAAGTTTATGTCAGGCGATGTTGGAGACGATGACATACCATTATTCTGTCCAACTATTTGGCTATATTACAAGCTTATGCAGTCCTGGTTATTAAGCTTTCAAAAAAATGTCAGCGACTTTTGTGTACTTTTGGTTTGTCGTGTGTAAAAAGTTTCACCGCGTATACGTAATATCTGTTAGTTGGTAGAAAAGAAATGGGAAAACTCCCCAAAATAACATATTAAATGGTCTTTTTTGTGGTTAACATGAATATGAATTGAAATATGAATATAACAATACTCATAAGCAAAAGCTGTGTGGATGAACAAAATGCAATTTAAAATTGTACTTTTATTTGTCACTTATGCAAGGGTTTCAGCTGAATTGAAACGGAACTAAACACAAAATATATTAAATTTGTATTTAAAATTCGAAAGAGTTTTAGACACAAAGAGCCAAATGAAGGAGAAATATAATACGTATTGATACACTATAACTATATAGAAATCTAAAGGGCACTGAAAGTTAAGTAGAAAATGATATGTAGTTGAAAAGTAATTTCTTAAGTATTTTGATTAAAAATAAGTTTTGAATCCAGTCGAACTCAATTTAAGACAAATTTGGAAATTTATATAACGAATACTAAAAAAAATGCAACTAATTTAAGAAATACAATATACATATGTCAAGTACTTATGTGTGCATCTAAAGTAAACTCTTTGTGAACGACTCATAAGTAAAAAGTCTCAGACAAAATTAACAAATATTCAAGTAGGTGTTGAAAAGTGCAAATTAATAAAAAACAAAAACGTATATAAGTCAAATCTAACAATATGTTTTTAAGAAATATTTATGTAATTGGAAAAGTTAAAACAATTTTAGGCAAATACAATGTAAAATTTTAAAACAACAGATAAACAAATATTTACAAAATATGAAATAAATGTATACAAATGAAAACAAACTTAAATAACTAAATGTGCAAAATATTTGACATACATAAATGTTTTTAAACTAAAGTCGCGTGCAACAGGTATAACTAAAAGTCAAAAAACAGTGAAATCATAAATCAATTGTAAAAACTTTACATGTATTGAGATTATTTGTATCAATGATGCAGATCATTGAATCATTGCCGTTGGAGCAGAGTATTAAAATTGATTCGACTATTAATAAAATGCAACTCAAACTCATATATTTTAATTTTTTGGAATATACAGAATGCGTTTTAAAATTAAAGCCATATGAAATAAACAATGAATGTTAAAGCAAAAAAACAAACAAATCTGTGTACTTTTTTGGGTCATGTTTTAATGGTGGTTTACTGTCTGCTTTAAATTAATTGATTATTTATATATATTTATCTAAATTTATTTATTAAGGCACAGTCCGCATTAGGTAACTGTTTATTAAGCTGTATTAATTAAGTAAATGGTCTTCAATATACAGCATTTCATATGCAATTCGCAAAGCCATTCTTTACGTTTGCTGCACTGCGTCCGTCCCTCCTATGGATGGCTTGAGTATGCCACACTTGTCAATTGTTGCGTGTCGGAGCGAGGGCTTTGTCTGCTGTGAGTTGATGTTGTTACCGCATGGTAACCTTGTCATGTTGCCACTTTGAAGAGCAAACAAATAAATGGCATGGCATAGAACAAATGTGCAGACAAGCGATTTGTCACTCGATAATTTACGGGCAAATAAACTGAGTTGGCTGCATCAATGGGTACAATTTGAAGAGCTCCAAGAGCAACAGCAACAACAAGAACAACCACAACAGAAACAAGCAACAAGTTACTTTGCTTATGCTCAAGGTGTGCCAGTTATTTTTTCGTTCAATTAAAATGTTGTCAAGCACGAAGTTTTGACAAGGCTGAACACGAAGCGTATGAGCAATGCCCGAAATGGGCAAAGTTTTTGCCAAGTCGACGAGGAAGAAAGTTTGTCATTACATGACACACAAGTAAGTGAATAAACTTTGTCAACACTTATTAAGTAATTAGGAATTAATTCTCAATTCTGGCACTGTACTGTTTTAGGTAAGATTCATATAAGAGGTTGGAAGATATTTAATAAGAGCAACTGGTATTCTTGTAGATACGAATGTGACTGAATAGGGGATCTTGGACAAAACAAAAATGAACAAAACTTGTTTCAGAATAATATTTACGGGCCTCTTTAGTTATTTGATTTATTGTTTGAATATTTTAAGACTAGCATAGTTTATCTCCGCAACAACAAATGAATAATATATCAGATTTGTGAAAAGCAAAACTTGAAATAGTTTTCTTAAAACTTTTCTAAGCTTAAATATATCACTGACAAATTTAATGTAAGAGTACACCCATCACAATAGCATCGTCTTACATGCTGATCCTGCAAAGGTCCTTTTACTTGTTGGTTTTGTCTCTTTTGTTATTCATGGCATGCTAATGAGGCATTTTTGTGGGCACCCAGTCAAGGCAACCACAAGCGCTGCTTGCTCGCGATTTATGTGGTTTAAGGTGGTTCTGCTCAGAGGGTTACTTATTCTAAATTTAGTCCATCTGTAAAAATTGCTGGGAAATGTGAAATTGATTTATTTGCAGCTGTTTGCATTACTAAGACATCGGTAAAGGGTAATTTCTAGTCGAGATTATACGTCTAGACTTGAACGATTTCTTTTTTTAATGTCATTCTAAATTGGTAATTCACTTTTTTTTAGTCAATGACTTGCATATCTGCTTATTTACCGCTTGAATATTTTTTTCATCAATTTTTGTTCAATGTAGAATGTTGCAGAAGCCCATGCATAACTGTATTTAAGACAGGTGGGGAGAGCAATAAGTAACGCTATAAATAAGTGGAATTTTCTGGACATAACCAAGTTGCGTCTGGCATCGACAATCAGATGGACGCGATTGGCTATTGACGTTGTGGACCAATGCGGGCGAATTGATTGCAGTGCAATGCCAGTCTTATTTTATTTGTTATGCGATTGAATTGGTGGGCTAAGGCTTACCTGGGACACTTCGCTGCAATGCCAGCCGTGAAAGCAGCTGCACAGGCACAGGTCAATCAATTATTGATGCAATTTGACAAATGGACAGTGCATTGCCAATAGCGCAAAGGATTTAGCTTCTTCTGAGACGGCAAAAAAAAAGTACGCCAAGTTTTGAGGAATTTGATAAGCAATTTACAATACATTTAGTTGCAATTTATGGACAGCACTGTTGCATTTTCGGTCCAGTTTAAGTTTACAGTTTAGTTAATTCTTTTAGTCTGCAATTCGAACATCTTACATATATTGGATGAACATGTAAAGGGTGTCATCTTGCCACGAATAAATCGAATATTTTCAAGTAATTGAGTCAATTTACTATACAATTATTGGCTGATGGTCCTAGGGATAGCGTTGATTACTGCATAATTTACTGATAAGTCTTCGGGTTATGTTGAATACTGTTGAATACTGTTTGTTTGCCAAAATGCTAACGGCGGCCACAATGTTTATATTGCAATTATGTAGTTGCAAAGCAAATAGTAGAGACATGAAGAGAAATGGATTCGTATCAGTGAAACCCGAATGAACTTCTTAAACTTTAAAATCGTTTCAATCGTGACTCAGTTTTTGACGGCTTTCGTTCTCAGTCACTCTTTCCCTTTCCGTGTGTAGTTCTCTCTCGCTCGCTCTCTCTCTCTCTTCATCTCACTCTTTCTCTATTAAAGTCGTTAAGCTTTTTTTTTTGACTAAACAGCAACTCATGATTTTACAATTTGGTCTGAAAAGACAATGAATGATAATTTTGAACTCAACATCTATTCTGTGACAAGGTCATTTTTGGTGCATAAGTCTTGAGCTTCGAAAATGGCACGCAAATCAAATTACATTCTCACAAACGAAGACTAGTTTACACAGCAGGAATCAATTGTCAGCAGTTAACAATCGGCAAAAGGGGGATTGTGTTGGACTTGTGAAACTTTGGCCACAATCAGATGGTCCGCATTTGTGGCTCTTTGTGGTAACTATGTAATGCTAGTCCACAGTTACTTCAATTATGAACTCTTCTATGCAATCAGTTTCCTATCAAATTTCAGTGGTAACCGGTGCAGATATTGAAATTTCATGGACAAATTCAATTGTTTCTAGATAGTCAGATGTGTCCGATGTGTTGAGTGGTGCCTCACTTTGGTACCACAATGTTTTGCCGTGTGCCTGTAGCCAGATAACCTGGTAGGACACCTGCAACTTAATCATTACTAATGTGCTGCCGTAACTTATGGAGGACTACCACTGTGCTAAGGCACAGCTGCGAATTCGAGTTGTCTGTTGCCTCATAATTTGGACCACGAAGCATGGCCAGAAGAGTGGGACAAAAACATGAGAAATGTTTCCGTTGATACATGTGGACTTCTTCAGCACGGTTGGTTTGGGGTTATCTTGTTTGGTAGCCCAATATTGCCAACTCAGCAGGTAATACTACTGCCAAAGCAATCGAACCATACCAAGCACACTGTCAGTGTGTGTGTTCTACAAAGTGACAGACTGCTGGGCTTTAAAAAGTGTGTCTCTATTTGCTTTTGACTGGATTATTGCACTTGTGTTGGTGGCGCCACAGGTTCTGCCACAAATGCTGTTTGCCTCAGGCAACACAATTCTGAAAAATATGTTGCACAAAGCAATAAAACACAAACATTTATCTTCAGTTAATCTTCCAGAGATTGCTCTTTAGGTTTAATAATTTCAATTGATATAAGTGATGACAGCAAACGAGAATTAAATGTAATCGATAATATATATAATAAAGATAATGTTTGACCCTATTTCATGTTTTTATTTTATCTTGTTAAGAAACTCCGTTTACATTCACTTTGTGTACTGCAGTAAAAAAATTCAAATTCTAATTAAATGTAAATTTATACAATTCAATTAATAAACAGCATTTTTTGAGTCAGGAATGATAAATATTGAAGTTTTTTCGATCAATAAAACGAAATTAGTATTAACTATTGTTACTGAGGATGGGGATAATCCAAAATACAATGTATAAGAGAAGGGAAGGCTCGTGAACCACTAAAATTCGCTGAAGTATTTTACAAGTGTGACAATCGCGTAAAACCGCCTAACCAAATCGTACAACAATGTCGACAATAACATTAACAAAACCAACAACACGTTGTTAAAGTTGCGTAAAACACAAGTTTAATGTGCGAAATATGTCACTTTGAAACAGGGCAGAACGAAAACAGTAAAAGTTGTGACAAGTGAAACGACATAGTTCATTGGTTGGTGCTAAAACTCTCAAGTGATAATTCTCTGTGACATTCAGCTAGTTAAAGTATCGTTTGACTGTGATAAGCGAATTGTCGTGTTGTAAATACAAGTTTTAATTGAATTACTGCCAATTTTATCAAAACACAAAAAACTCTGTTCCAACACTAAAAACACTTAGCTAGATGCTGATAAGTAACTGAAACATTGCGTATTCGACTCGCATAAAAACAGACAGCCAAACAAAAACCAAAAGTTCAACTTTGTCCTTTGTTAGGTACTACACTTTTAAGAAAAATTAAAACTCAATCTCAAACTAAAAGTTACTTCAACTATAACTGGAATATCAAAGAGAAACGCAAAAATAATAAGTTTTAATTAAGTAATGAATCTGTACACTTTAAATAACAAACTTTTTTATTATATTTCAAAATGCAAAATGCAATAAGCCGGTTCGAAATTTTTTTATGCTGTGCGAATACATAAACTTTCTTAAATTCTCACTCAAATTTAAGAACTGTGATTTCTGAAACTAACAAGTTTTTTAAATCTGCGTCTAGATTAATTGATAGCTTCCCAATGCAGTTAGATTGCCATATAAAATGATTTTATTTATGCTGTTCTTTGCTTTGCAACGATTTGTGTTTATGTGTTGTGTGTGTGTGTGTGTGCTTTTATAGACGTTGCACATTTGCAAATTAAATTGCGAGGACGCAGTTCGCATACATTTAAAAGTTAATTCATGTCACAGCGGATATTATCGTCAGCGGCATTTCTGGCAGATTTTCATAAGCAATTGTTCACTTCTCTCTCTCTCTCTCTCTCTCTCTCTCTCTCTCCCAATCTATTACTCCCTCCCTCTATCTCTCAATCTCTCTCTCTCTCTCTCTCTCTGTCTCTCTTGAGACGCCTAGAATTCTGATAACGTGAGCTGCAACTAATGATTTTTTGCTGGAGGCTGACACTACTGTCCGGCAGTCACTTCAGCTCAGTCGCTCTGCCAACCAAACACAATGTCCCATAAAGCGCTTAAGCACTTAAGTGCAATGTGGACCATCTCAATCCTCTGGGCGAATGCGGGCGAGGAGAAGCAGCAGCTTGTCGCGCACCGAAAACAAAATTCTGGAATTAGCAACTCAGTATGCTGGCTTGACTAGAAGATATCCACTAACAAGAGTAGTTTAATTTCATCATATATAAAACCACATTAAAACTAAATTCAAATATACAGAGTCGCTGAAAATATTCTAAAATACGAAATGTATATTTGAAGATAAATTTCTCTCATTTTATAGTTGAAATACGTCTTACGATTAATCTCAAAATGAATATACCCATTGCAATATTTGTGTAGTGAGAATTGAAATGACAGCTGTCCACTAAACGGTGACTTGGACTTGGCTGCTGATATTTGCGCGTTTGTATGCAAATGCCAAAAGCGCTGTTCGTTTGCTGGCATTCATCCAGGCATACAAATACACAATACACACACATACACACACCAACACACAGATACATTTATGTATTTATCTTTTACATACATATTCGTATGTAAGAAATTGCATCTATTGCATAAAACACTCTCGCTTCATTTAACCGTCGCCTTCATAGCTATTATACGATTGTAGCCTCATATTGCACCATTTGAGCTTTTGCTCTCATGCGAAATTGATTTCAAAGTGCCATGACATTTGCATATGCCGCTGAAAACCAAAGCCAGCCAAATGCCACAGGCATTTGTGCAGGTTAGCAACAGAAACAGAAACAGAAATAGCAATATGCAAAGTAAAGGATCAGCAGGTTGCACATTTTGCGCCACTATGTTGTCGACAGATAGCTGTGTGGAGTTGAGACTTCAACCTTTTAGTGGATTTTAAGGAAAATTTCAAAGAAGCGAATACCGCTGCAAAAACTGCAAATTTATTCATATATTTAAAGCATAAGTCATTTAAAGAGAGTGTCGACGGTTTAACTCCCTTGTCGTTGTGTATAAAAATAAAGATAAAATCTAAATAAGCATTTACTTTTTAATGTCAACTTTAATGGCTCAGATTGTTGTTGATAAAAGGCTTTAATACAGACAATTGACAATTACTTATACAGACTATAAATGTGTAATGTATCTCTGGTCATTGCTCTGTCAACTATTTACATTTAGTTGGCTATCTAGCCGTTTGTTGTCCCACATTTTTCTTGTGCAATCAGCTTTCACATCCCTTTCCCTCTTTGCCATATGGAAATTTAAGCGATTTGTTCAACACGAGCATATGTTTAATGTTGATTTTTCATTTGCTCTGTTTGGCATTGTGCATATGACTAAATAAAGTTGGGCCTCATGCTCCCAAGTGCTTGACACACACAACACAACAACTGGAACAACATCAACAAGAACAATAAGAGGAACAAGTACAACAAGTGTAACAGGCGGTGAAACCAGAAAAATGGCAAACCAACCAAATCAAGTGAAACCCTTCATCATGTAAAAACATTTTTCGGGGACCAAACCGAATGCCAAAATCGAACACCAAAAAAAAAAAAAAAAAAACAAATTCCAGATTTGACATATGAGCAAGAAACGTGCGTAGAACTTTTTGCCTTTTGCCGTTCCCCAACTTGTTTTGCCGGATCTGCTTGACAACAATGATAGCGACAATGAAGCGCCTGCCACAGGCAGCAGGAGTGGAATGGGACTTAAACGAATCCCTTTCCAATTCCAGCCTGTCAGTCGACCTCCCTCTGTGGCCGACTGCCGTGTCGAAAGCGCAATCGTTTCGGCATATTTGTGGTCTTTGCTGTTAGTTTTTTTTTTCTCTGGCATTCTTGTTATTGTATTTTTGCGTCTAAGGGAATCTAAACAAAGCTGAATGAATCTATAAGCCGAAAAAGCCGGAAATCTACGTAATAAGACTTCAACTACTTTTCATTCTGTCTCTTGTCTTTTAAGTAATTTGTTGGGAGTTAAATTCCTATGCGTACTCAACAACCAAATTTTATGCGATGTCATCTTATATATTATTAAAGCTGCTCAACTCAATCAGATCAGCTGTCAGTGTCAGAATCGATTCATTCGTTTTAGTTTTCCGTCGCTCATAAAATATTGAAGTAATATATTTGCTTATGCCTGAAATACAACATTTTACATTTACTTTAAATATATTGATGTTTTTCTGCGACAATTGCAACTGATATTTTCAACTATCCGGGACAAACAATATCATTTGGATTTGTTACTTATAATAAAACATAGGTGCACATCAAATCAAAGGTAATGTATACATACGAGTACATGTTAATTATTCGACGTAATTTGTAGTATTTTTTCAGGTCGAAAAGAAAACTCATTTATTTAAATTGTACAGCATCCTCTATCGTGAAAAACAAGCCAAAGATCATTAAATAACCAAAATATCCACAAGGACACATACGCATTGTCAGACTAGAGCTCTATCCGATGGTTATAATACGTTGCCGCCAAAGATGCATAACCTAAATGCTACCGGTGACGGAATTTCCCGAAGCTGGGCTGATGAGCAAGTCAATACAGCGGCAGCTGTATTCAAATCTTGGGAGCTTCCTAGGCTTCCCAAGCACCCGACCAGATATAAGACGGAGAAGAGTCCAACTGGAAACCGGTTGCCGCCCAGCAAGCCTATTACTCCACATACCGTTGGCAAACATTTGAATTTCAACAGCGATTGTGGCAGTAGATTCACTGCAACCAGCAACAGCCTGTCAAGCGAATACCCACAAAGCAAAGCAATCGGCGAGCAATGTCATTGGAATGGTCAAGATGCTGATTTCAATGGTTTTCCGGTCGGGCATGGCTCAAATTTACTCTGGGCCTATTGCAAGGTGGAGGGTATGGGTTTGGAGCCCAAACAAAAGTTGGCAAGCCTGCCGCTGGATTCTCAAGAGAATTTAATTCTCAACGATTTAATCTACTGTTTGAGTGGCATACGTGGCGAGTATATTGAGCCGCAGCCGCGGGATTTGCAAGCCAAGGGCATGGACAAGTACAAGACGCACTTCAGCTTAGATAAGGATCTGGACAAATCGCTGAAGGAAATAGTGCATGAAATCTTGCCGCTGGCCTCACACTTTATGGGCATCCAGAGAGCAATTGCGGCAACGGAGCAAAGTGGGCAGGTCATCAATGCGCTCAATGCGGAACTGATTCGAATGAGAAAAGATTTCTATGTGCTGTTGGCGCAGGCTGAGGAGCAGCTTTCCGATAAGAAGCTAACGCTCGCGAAGCTTCACTACTATCTGCAACCGACCACTTGGCTCATGGACGACATCTTCATCACTGTGTCGGAGATACAGTTGAACCATCTCCAAGGCGGTGCCGTTCTTTCGTATCTCTGCGCTCGCATCAAGCAGCTCGAGAGTGATCAGAACACCCGGGATGCGTTCATTGAGCTGGCCAGTAAAGCGGCTGTGCCGTACATGAAGATGCTCAAGCTTTGGATACAAAAGGGCGTTATCGTGGACAGTAAGCGTGAGTTTCTCGTCGAGGACAACAAGAACATACAGCAGGCAGAGCTGTCTCCCGACGAATACTGGGAGAAGCGTTACACACTGCGCTCCAAATGTATACCCACATTCCTTGAGATGCAATCGGACAGAATACTGCGAACTGGCAAGTACATTCAGGTGATCCGGCAGTGCGGTAAACAGGTGATGAACACCAGGGTATTCAATTTGGAGTTCGATCCAACCAATGATCAGCATGTGCCTGTTATCAATGATGCCTATTTTTTTGCGGCACACACGCTCCACGATGTGCTGATCAATGATCATGATCTAATGGGGCATATGCAGTCGATTAAGCGTTATCTGCTACTTAATCAGGGTGATTTTATCATGCAGTTCATGGATGTCTGCGAGGAGGAGCTGTCAAAGAATGTCGGGAGTGTGCAACCCTTGAAGCTGGAGAATCTATTGGGCCTCACGCTTACCCTGTCCTCAGCACGCAGTGATCCCCACAAGAGTAATCTGCATTGTTTACTGCTTCCCTTCGATTATTTCACTCAAATGTCACAGCTCACCAAGCAGGACCATGAAGAGCCCAGTGGCTTCCAGAGCTTTGCCTTTACCTACGAAGTGAACTGGCCCATTTCGCTGGTTATTAATCGCTCCGTTATGGCCCAATACCAGATGCTCTTCCGCCAGCTCTTCTATTGCAAGCATGCCGAACGCCAGCTGTGCAAAAGCTGGAAGGAGTGCTCGATGAAAATTACACCACATGAAAGTTGTGTGCTTATGGTGCGTCAGCGCATGATGAACACCATCCAGGATCTGGAGTACTACATGATGGTTGAGATCATTGAGCCCAATTGGAAGATCTTCATTGAGAAGATGAAGAAGATACAGAATCTGGAAATGCTGCTCACGCTGCAGTCGGATTTTCTCTATCTGTGCCTAAGGGACAACATGCTCGCCGAATCGTCACATTTCAATCGTGCCGTTTTTAAGCTATGTGAGATCTGTCTCAAGTTCTGCAAATTCATTCAGTGCGAAAGCAAGCCGGATGGGATGATTGCGTTTGGGGAACAGGTGAAACGCTTTGATGTGGAATTTACAGATACGCTTATAACATTCCTCAAACAAATCAAAAAACTATCCGGGAATAATATCACCGATCGTTTCATGAACCTCTTACATAGAATCAATTTCAATGGGTTCTATACCGACAAAATCTAAAATGATTATTAACATGCATGCATAAATACCACAATATGTGCATACATATATCAATTGTGAGGAGATATTGAAGCATTCAATAAATCAAAATATTTATTTACGATTGCTGTCTGTTTAAAAATCGTTAGCAATGTGAACCGAACATTTCTCAGCTACTATCTCATATCACTTCTCTTGCATTCTCGCCCTATTTTACAGTATGGACTTTGCTCCTGCCTGTTCATGCCCACTTTGTGTGCGTTTCGGTGTCGCCCCATGTGGCAGGCAAATATTTATATTTGTTTGAAATGTGTTGGCGTTGGCGTTGGTGCTTTCACCAATGCTCCCCGCATTTCCCATTTTGCCAGTGTTTTTGATTGTGTCGTTTTGTGCTGCCTCTGTTTTTGTGGTTTGTATATCGTTGCCACGAAACAAAAAACATCGTGTAATGAAACACATGAATTGAAAATTCAATTTCATAAAAGGCATTTATGGAGTATCATTTATTACAGTGAAAAAATACAGAGTCATAGAAAAAATTGTGTACAATATTTAATAACCCATTGAAAACTTTAGGAATTATGCAGATAAAAAGATTATAGTAACGACAATTTAATTGTGACATTGTAGTTAGTAACTTTACGGATTATAAATCGAAAATTTATTGAAAGCCTGATTGAACACTTGAATAATTACAATCTTATCATAACTTTTGGTGTTGCATAATCAAAGCGACAGGTGAGATGACAAACAAGATTGAATGATTACCAGGTATTGATTAACTGAAGTGGGCCAAGGATCTGTTTATATACAAGTTTGTCTGTATGTATTCCTGGGCAAATATAATGTATAAGTAAACGAGCAATCACAGGGAGGCAAGAAATATGTGCAAATATTTGACAACCTTAATTTGGAACGGTTTCTTAATACTGCGCACACAGCATGAATAATATTATTACTTCTAGATTATAATAAACATTGCCTTGTATGTCTGGCAAAGTACTTCAAACCGATTTGTTTTTCATATTTAAACATAAGCCCCAAATTCCAGTTCATTACATTTATGATTATTATTAAATGAGTAAAAGAATCAGACTTGGCAGATAAAACAATAATAATAACTTTTGTCCCCACTTGCGGGTCAAATTGTTCTAAAACTCTGTCTTAGCGTTTATTCTTGAGAGAAAGCTCCATTAAATTTTAAGCTGCACGTTGACCACAAATCACCAATCTGTCAGTAAGTCAGAACAAACCGAACTGAATATTGATTTTATTCTCATTTCACTTATATGTTTTCTTTCTATCAACGAAGTTTTCATTCAAATCCGAAAGTAACCACAACAATGTTTAAAATAGAAACGCATTGGATTATTTCACTTACTTTACCGACCATAGGCAAAATTTGAAGTCAACACTGTATTAATAATTTGTTGCCTGGCTAGCTATATAATAGCCATTGTTGCTTTCCTTTGCTTGTGGTCTGTCATTTTTTTACTCACTCTTATACCATTTAACGCTTCAATAATTTATATTTCAATTTTACAAATTGGTATTTCAATGTGAAGCTGACAAAATAGAAAAGGTTGTTTAGTTTAAATAGCTGTGTCCTGATGATGGATACCCTATACTCGTATACTCATATGCACATATTTATTATATTAATACATACGATATATCAATATATAGTACACTTTCGTAGCGAAAATACCTACTTCATTTTTCTATAACAGGTTAGACGAACTTGCAAACGACGCAGTTTTCGGCTTTTTAAAAGGAATTGCCTACTTTTGTGCGCATAATTACTTTTACTGCTCAAACTTGGAGAAAGTCGAGAAATTGTTGGAAAGTAAGGGGGATACTAGACTTTTTTTATACTGAAATTTAAAACCAATTTGTTTGAGTTTCCTTTTTGCCGATGCTGTCGGTCTTTTTGTGCTAATTAAGCCAAGCAACCAAAAAGAAAAATGTATTTAAAAAGCGCTTGGCAAAAAAAAAAAAATCGTTTGGCGCTGGAAAAGTATTGTCAATGCCAAAGTTTTCATCGACCCAACTTAGGGTCCCAACAATTCCCCGACACCTAAATATGCTTCCTGTTGCGTCTCGTTTGAAGTTGTCTGCTGTTTGCTTCGTTCAATTTTGTGCTAGCTTAAATGGAAATAAATCAACCGCTTAGCGCTAGCTAGAAGCCATTCCCTTATTCGGTCCCCTTGCCCAACACTTTGACCATCTTATTAATTACTCACAAAATCTTATTAACGATCGTGTAGCGCAGTATTAATGACTACAAAGTGTGTCCTTAAAGCCAAAGCTGCAATATTAAAGTAAACGTCTATTCCAAATGAATGCATACGAGTATATAAAAACTAATCAGGAAAAAAAAATTATTTCACAACTATTTCATTAAAAAGTTTTGTTATAAAATTTTAATTAAAATGTTGCCTTCTCTTTTTTTTTCTTCCACAGGAAAAGGCAGCGGCTTTTGTAAAATAGCATTAATCACAATTAAAAGTTATTCAAATTGTATATTGAAGACATTGAAGTGCTTTAGTGTTTAATTAGTTTAAATCAATTTCCTTTTCAATGTTGGTGTTTCATAGGAAAAACTTGTATATTTTTTAGATTTGATTATATTATAATAATCTAGTTATATTAAAATAAAAAAACATATTAGATATTCAAAATTCATGTGAATACGAGGTGTGTTCAAAAAGTATCGCGAATTTTGAATTTTCGCGGGTTACGTACGAGACACATAAAGGGAAAATTTCAAACAACCAATTAAGATAATTAAAAGCCTATGAGGATTTGTAGTTGCTGCATTCAAAAAGAGCCACTAGAAAAAATACAATTTTTAAGTGCCCCAAAACAGATGAGTAGAACGCACATGCATTCATTCATTTCATGCACAGATGAATTGCAGGTACACTTATTAATTTGTTTGTCCAACCATTGTTTGTGTGTTATAAAAAAAAAAACTTATGAACTATTCTTTGTTGTGCTAACATTGATAAAAAATGAGTATATTTTTCATGAGTCAGTCGATAAATGTTAAAAACTGTATATGTACGTAAAATGCTGTGGATAAAGTCACATGTAGAAATGTGTATATGTGTGAGATGTGCGTATGTGTGAGAGTGATTTGTCATTAAGATATAGCGATGTCTGCATCGTATGCAATAAATACAGGATGTGCATCCTGTACAGGTTATGGCAGGGTTGATGGCATTTTGGCTCAAAGCCCTAACGCTTGGCAACAAGCACGTTGTGCAGTTTCCCAAAATTTGATCATTAAACTAAATGATGCAGATACCAACTGTAGAATAGCTGCTGGACTCGTTTTAAGTGGCGTCCCGATGTGTTGGGATATCAATGGATTTGCTGGTGGCAGATTAAGTGTTGGCATTCATAACGAAAGGTTTGTAAAATTAGTTAGATAAAAATTTTTAATTAGTTTTATGTTACATGAGATCAGGGCACCATATATGTGACTAAGTCGCCGAACTGTTTTTGTTGTACAATCTTACACTTCCAGTAACCATACCCATTATTATTTATACTAGTAAGCTGAGATGGCATCTCTTGAATTGGCAGCAATTTTCTAACTAAGCCAATGTCGAATACCCAGACTCTTAAAAAGTATGCCTTAATATTCAGTTGTTAGCCAACCTCAAAATAGAATCGAGAACGCAATTTCAACAACATAAACGCAAGTGAAGTGACTCTCAACCACTCAAGCGACATTCACTAATTAAACTTAAAAACCCACAAAAGCGCATAATGCTCATTAGCGGCGAGATACCACTCATAGAGATGTTGGCTTCATTTCAGCAAGGATTATGGTCTGTAGGATGTGGCTGGTATTATCTTATGCTCTGTAACCAGCAGCGCGATGAGTAGACTGTGGCTGTATCTCTCTGAAAATATGAAGAATACTTAAGCTTTCTCTTTTATTTCTTACACACAATTGTGTTAAGTGTACCATCCGGACTTGCACAATTTGAATAAACTTCTGTATTCAAATATTAAGCTAAATTCAAGCTTAGTTTAATTATCTGTCGACTCTCAATACTATTAATCTGTCTAAAGGGTATATGTGAGTCGCGCCTGACTCTGGATAGTGCTTGTTACTCCTGCTGCTCTTGGGCTGCACAAAACAAACAGACTCCGCTGTTTGTCATATCACCGCTAATATAGCCAAGCCGGTGGCTGTGGCTTAGCAATTGTGTGTGCTCAATTCCATGGGTCATGTGTGTATATGGTGTATGTAAGTGTGATTGTCGAATGTCAAATGCCAACACAGACTGTCAGCTTGAACTTAATTGCCAGGCGAACACGAAAGCACGAGCACAATTTTCAATATCGGATGAGACATCGAAATAATATTGCGCAAATTCCAATTATATACTCGTATTCATGTAGCACAACATATGTGCATATGCATTTGAAGTGGAATTATTTCAGCATTTGCCTAATTGGAGTTAATCTAAAAAGCGCATTACATCGAATGCCAATGACGACTGCAGTCAGTCGCCAAACCACTTTTTGATTTAAGTATGTAATATTCTTCTTGGGGCTAAGCGGCTTAAATGCCTTTAAAATGTGGAAGAGCATTATTTAACTTCTTAGCAAGTGACTGAATGTGACTCCTAATATGTAGAGATGTGTGTGTGTGTGTGTGTGTGTGTGATTTTTGCTTAGAAGTCCCAAGAGCAGGCCTCAGGCAACTAAGTGCCTTACGCAGGCAAAGATTAAACACAATTATATAATATACAACAAATTATACAAGCTGTTTACAATACTCGAGCTTAAGTAAGCTATGCCAAGAGTATTGACTGCAGGCAAACTTGTTGATAGACTGGCGGCAGTTTCATGTCTCTCGTGCAATCAAATTGTAATTTATTTCGTGTCCTTATTTAGCTTTTAATTTATGACACACACACACACACACGAACCAAGCTGAATGAATGGTCCATGTGTCTTTAATACCCACTGACAGTTTTACACGACTCACCCTGCTGACCAGCGATAAAAGCCACATTTATAACCAACCGAACAAAGACAGAGATATAAACAAAGACAAAGACAAGAGCCCCCGGTAGCTGGCACAACTGGACCAAATGCTGTTCATTGGCGTTGCTGTTCGCCGCCATTTTTTCAATTTCCACTAATTTATGTCAATTTATTTATTTATGTATGTGCCGCAGTGCAGCTCTTGTCGAAAAACATCCACGTGCCCTGTAATTACAATTTGTTATCGCTTTAATTTAATATCGATAGCAAGCGCATGAAATTTACATGAATCGAGAGGCATCATTCCAGCACATGACCCCACTTGTTTTTCCCTGGATGTTTGGAGACGTATGAACTTTGTATATCAGCTTATTTGGGCCGCTCGTACTAATTTGATTTTACTAAATATATTAAGGGATATCAATTTGTTGTGGTTTGCAATGCCCCTGGGTTTGAATATAAAAATCGAAGAAAGTAATAAGAGAAGCGCCTCTTATCATTTATTTTATTACTACGCAGTTATCGGCAATATTTGGGAATTTCAATCAATTCAATTTAGTAATATTAATTTAAGAATATAAATTTGTGTCCATCAAAGAATGCCAGTAACTCAACGGACCCTCGCAGAATTTTCAAGTTCTCCAAGTTTTTTCAGCCACCCACCGAAACAGCTGCCTGTGACAATTCGAGGACTTCATTAGGCATTTCTTGGCCATAGAAAATTAGCCAGACTTACAGTCAAACACCATTTTAGTCTCGTCCCACTTTCCATCGAGTTGGGCGAAGGAGACTTGTTATGTAAATTTGAGGAGGGTCTTCACTTAGGGCGCGTGAAGTTCTAAAAAGTAGTTTTTGGATTTGTTTGCCGTTTGTTGTTTGCTTTCACTTTTTGCGTCCTCAGCTTGGCATGTGTTGTAGATTTATGGCTTAAAATGAAAATGGAATGTGTGTTAGGTACGTTCATAAGATATGTTAATGCATGAGAAGGGCGAAGCAAGTAGCAAGTTATTTAACTTATACAGAATTTAAATTGCCAACAAATATTTGCTGTCAGCAATTTAATAAGGTTCTATATAACCTCCAGATTTTTGCTTTTTGTCGCGAGACAATTAATTCGATTTTGTTTGACCCTAAATAAAAATTTAAAAAATAGACAGACAACATTTTCGCTTAAAATATGTAAAACTGTAGTATTCAACTTTTTTCTTTCTAAGTGTCATAAGCACTTTAAGAACTCAATAACTTTGGCCAGATACAAATCGTATTTATAGTTGAGGCTGGTGAGTAATAGTCTGCATAAAATGCCAGCTTCGTTATGAAAATGAAGGCACTCCAGTTCCGGTCTCCCAAACACATCCCGGAGTGCGTTCTTTACTCTACAGTTTACCTGTCAACTGTCTGCCAACTGTCAAACCTTCGCCGTAAGGCACTTATGTAGCCAAAGCGGAGCAATCTGCTTTTAAATTTCTTCTTTTTGCTCCAGCATTAAAAGGTTGCTATGTGCCGTATAACTGTGTGTTTGTGGTTGTGGCGTGTGCACGTTGATTGATTGATTGAATTTTGATGCACATTGAAAATTGCTTTTCAGTGGCCTGCTGGCGTCGCAGAGAACATTAACACGCATATTCAACAGGAAAACCCTAAATCAAAGTACACAATATAAAGGCTGGAGCTTATTTTAAGGCAAAGGTAAATGCAATTTTCTTAAAAATTATAAATTCGTTACATACAAATTACGAGCCCACAAAACCAAAACGTTTCTCACCCAAATGACCACAATAAATTGTGTGTACTAAACCACAGGCAAAAGCCGTCATACACATCCTGTAATTTTAATTGGCAAATGCAGACATGACTTAGTGTGAATACATACATGCAAACACACGCAACCACAATTCATTAGCCGAATGGCAAAATCATAAACTGTGCGCTGAACTATTGCGAAACTTGACATGAAAATAAATAGAGAACCAAGAGATGTATAATGGAAAGTGCCTCATAGATATTACAGATACATTTGCAAATAGCTAAATAGTATAATAAATATACAAATTAGAGAATTGCCCCAAAATTAATGCGTGCCTAATGAGAATGCTAACACTATTTGGTGCCACAACCTGTCAGTTTTTAATACAATATAGAATTTTTATTACAATTTAGAATTTATAGCTATTAAAGTCTCTGAGAGCATTCATCAAATTTGAGCTAAAATGTCTGAAAATAAATTCAATTTTCGTGAAACAGACTCGCATATAATAAATTTGCGTGCAATGGCGGTCATTGTTGTGGTAACCGAAAAAAACAACTTCTAAAATGCTGATGTAGAATTATAATAATGAGAGCATTGGCGATGACAGGAAATTTCAGACAAAGAATAGTAAATACATATGTATATAATGAAATTGGGTAAAAATACACAGAATTGCAGAAACCAACAGAATTTTTTGCGGTGTTTGCAATTTATGCACCAAGGTTACAAGGCAAACTTTGTGTGTTCTTAAATAGTTTTTTCGGTAGTCTTAAAAGGCAACAGAGCAATAAAAATGACCAGCCTTATGAGCGATTCAAGTCCCACTCTCTACCAAACAAATTTTTATTGCTGCTTGTACATAAAAAACAAAGTTTTATGTGTATTTTTTTCTGTGTCTCTTTTTGATTTTTTTCTTGTTGTCACTTGAATGCATAACAAAGCATAAAGCCGCGCCACGCATCAACAAATCCGGGTAATGTCTGAATCCTCTGCTCATTCCGACATTTTGAGTACTTCGTTTAGCAAAAAAAAGGACTGAAAAAAGGACGAGCTAATGATACAAATGACAAGGCATAAAAATTTGCATAGCACGGTACTCGAAAGAATCGAAATAGAATAAAAGGTTGCACGAGTACAAATCGCTTGCGTCTGAAAGTTAAATTGCCTACTTTGCTATGGATGGATGAAAATCAGCAGAAATCAATCCATATGTTTTAAAGAACTAAAAGATTGTAAGTCTCTCAGAAAACGAAGCAGCTTTAAAGCAAATATCCGCCATGAAGACGAACACAAAATTAACTATGCCACAAATTGCGTCAAATTTCTTTGCAAAGCTCATCAGCCAAAACAGGCCACAGTGGCCGCAACGTGTCAACTCTTTGGCATAAATCACGGCTAGGATAACAGCGGTTCACAATGTTCGCCACAACAATGCCACAAATGTCAAATTAATTTAGCGCGCTGGCAGCAACCGGAAAAACCGCGTGCGCCTTTTGGTTTTTCAATCAAGGTGAAAACAGCTTGAGACTGAATCAGAGCAACTTTGGACTAAGTTGAACTGAATGCTTGGCATTGCCTGTCACGTTTTATGAATTTGCCGTGCTTGCACGAAACTGGAGGACGACAGGCTCACTTGCCTAAGACCGCCGAAAAACGAGCTGACTGCTGAAAGTGTCAATGGCACCCTCTTAGATAGCTCGCCAGGAGGCTGAAACAGCTTTCAGGACCCCGAAAACGAAAGGCGAGTGGGCGCAAAAGTGGGCTGTCGAGTAGCAAGAGACTTGGACCTGCTCTTTGATAACCGAAACGCAACAACAAACACGCATAAATTTCTCAATTAGTAGTCAAGATGCGAAGCAAGAAGGTCGCAGCAAACAGAACAGTCCGATAGGAAGTGGCAAGGATACGGCCACTTCCCATATTGAGTAATCAAATATCAGGGCATTAAGTACGCCTTGCGGTTCTAGCTAGTCCTCTAGCGGCACACACATAAATCAAATGGTGCGCGTGGCCGATTGCTCCTCAAAACTGACACATTATTAATGGAGCCGTTGAGATTTTCTAATTACAGCTAAAGAGTCTGAATCCATGGCAACAACAATGCTCTACACTTGTCTTGTCTGCTGCCAACGTTCACAATCACAAAGGCCAATTTAAAAAGGCGCATGAAAGTTGAAGTTCTCAAGAACGCCCCAAAAAGTATGCTTCAAAAAGTGTATGAAGTAGAAGGAAAAACGCTGGACAAACCAATGCAACTTCAATCTCTGAAAAAATATAGAAATATAATACAGTATGGACAGCTTTATTAGGTAGTTGGCAACATGTTTTACATATATCTTAATACGTCAGAAACTAATTTAATCAGAGCCAAGTATATTAAGAGAATTAGAGGAGATGTGACTAACTAAATATTTAAAAAATATTATAAACTTAAAAGCATCACATTAAATCAAAATAGTCGTTGTAGATTCGAAGTTAATCTATACTTCATTGTCTTCTGGGTAGTGTACATAATTTTCGCTATTGTTGAAACAGAATTTCTTTTTTCGTGATAATTTTTAACGTAATTTGGTTGTCCTGCACAAACAAACGGCCCACGTCAACGTTGTTCAAGCAGTCCGACAGAATAAAGGCCTGCCCAGGCCAGACCTCTGTTCAACTGACCCGTTCGGCAATTGTGACAATGTAGCTGTTAATTTGTTGCCACTGCTGTCTGTTTACCGTTAGCAATTAGAAATTGCACTTAGTTATTATTAGAAATGCCAACGGTATGTACTCAAACCAAGCTAGATATACTTAATAAACCGACTTGGTAAGCTGATTGCTATCATTGTACTGCCTAAGCCAAACTACCCTCGTCACAAGCACGATTTATGACGCATTATTAAGTGGATGAATATGATTGCGGAGCATTCGACCCCATCCAAATGTAACTATGCTTAAGCAAATAAAGAAAAATATACTCACAACAATAAACATTTATATTTTGTGTACTCTTTAATATGAGTGTTAATAAATCACAGAAATATTATGTATATAATAAGACACATTTTTAAACGTTTCATTGGACCGTTTGCGGTTGTGGCATAGTCATAATAATTTCATTTTCAAGTGCAATGAATTATAGTGAAGGTGTGAATCAATGACAATTTTCGCTTCATTATTCACAGTGCACAGTGCAGTAATATGGAATCGATGATTGGGGCAGCCACCGAATGCAGACACACCCCAAACATCTCACTGCTATGGACTATAGAAGGTGCCAGCTGTCAACTCATGTTGCAGCTTCAACACGAGCAAACACACCGAAGCCTTTTACAAATTATTGTCTGTCTTGAGGCGCACCATGGTGCGAATGATTGATGTTGTGGAATACGCAGCTGACAGCGCCCTTTCTGACATGTATGTGCGTGTGAATCAATGTGTATAAGTGTACGTAAAATGCAACATGCGATCAACAACTTCAGCAATGGCAGTATGGCCAGAGCCAAAGAGCCACTGCAAGTGAAAACCGGTTGAAAAAATAAAAGAGGCACGCAAAAAAATGAAAAAATAACCTAAATGCAGCAGTCTCCTGCAATTCGTTATTGTGTTGGCGGCCCACGTTCAAGTTCCAACGCTAGACAGGTCTCTCTCAAACTTATGACAACAAAGAAATGTCCAATAAGAAACGGCAGGTGAAACTCTCGGATCAATCTAACTAAGAAAATAATAAACACAAGATCCTACTCATATTTCTTATTGGTGGTGATGAATATTTAAATTGGAGAACCCATTTACAGTTCGACGCGGGGTTGGTCGCCAAGGGTGTGGTTCGTCATCAAGAAAACTCTGTCCTAATAAATTGCAAAACTCAATGAAATTTGGAAAGCAAGTAAAATTTCTATAATAAAACTCCACTTGCGTATAAAACTTCAGAGTTAATCTACTTTCTTGCTATAAAATCAGAATACCCTCTGCAATGAAGGGAGTCAAAGCAGACTTCAAAAACTCCACTTTGTCATTACAGAATTTCCGCTAGTTACTTTATACATTTTCATGAGTACGTAGCTAATGAATTAAATAATCCAGAATTAATTGAGTTTGGAGCGTTGGGAAATTAACTTAGGTAAATACTTTAATGCTGGCCACTTAACAGGAATACCAGAATGCAGGTCAGGATGCGTCTGTTCATTCATTAACAATTGCGAATAATTGCTGAAGCGTACGTGCTGGACACAGAGTCTCAATTACGCATGTACAAAAAGTATAATTAATGTTTTATTCATTTCAACCAGTTTTTCTCACTGCAGTTGCAGTTGCACTGCATTTTCGTAATGCTCTTTTTTACCCTTGCTTGCATTTTTCACTTCATTATATCCATAAAATGGTATACATTATTTTTATGTACTTTATCGTATATGGCTTTGTGAAGATAAAAGGTTTGCGTGGAGCGAAACTGAGTGGCGGCATTCGCCATGCATTCCATATAAAATAATTTTTTTAATATATATATTTATTGTAGTTGTTGCAGCGAAAAAATGGACAAAAATTGGATCGAGGTTGACAAAAACTGCCTTTGGCAATTAAAGCAACATAACTGCAAGCTGGCAGCATTCAGGAAAAAAATAGTCTGCTTATTCTACATCTTACATAAAATTGAATACAGAATTGTTTACACTTAATTGCATTTATGTTGGCTATCCAATATGTAAAAAATAGTAGTTTTTTGTAGTTAATGGATTTATATATAAGCTTAAATTTACCAATCTGAAAAGTATTGTACTTTTGGAAAGCTACATTTAAAAGAAAATTTAAGCTTAACCGTTTTTAGTGTTTCAAAATATATTTTGAAAATTTTTCACGCCCCATGGCAAACAAATTAATTAATCCATTTGCAAAACTATTGTATTAAAAGCATTTTTGAAATAAACTCAATTATTGTCACTTTTCTGTTGTTTTTAATAATCAGATTCATTGACAGTCATGTTTGAAATTTCCAGTAATTTAACAGTTTTGCATTTGTAGTCTGAAAACCCAAATTAGTTAATGATGATTGGCATTTATTGATTGAGCTGCAAATGCATTTTGTATATAATTCGACGAGTGGCACATAAGGTCAAACTATGCCATTAACTACAGAAACCACTCGTACAAAATTGAAAATGCAACTGATTTTTTTTATTAAATATGAACATATCTAGGATACAGCTGCATCTCGTTTGCCCGACTTATGTAAATCTATTTGCAGCTACTTTACAGCTGTGACTCTAGAGAAGCGCATTCAATATTAAATCAAAGCGGCAACTGAATAATTCATGAATGCAATTGAAATAGCGATGTATCTGAGAAGACAAAAAGACGCAGTCAATTATCTCGTTCGGTACTTTATCGAGATTGCCTAATCCCAAGTACAGATTTCTGTGTTATGTCCATAAATTGAAACCTTCGAAGGCACAAGAAAAAGGACAAAGCCAAGGAAAATAAGTCAGGCAACAAGTCTGCTCTGGAATCCCTCGGGCAACTGGTCACTACTTACCAAAGGATTTTAAAAATTTCAATTTTTTCCTTTGAGAAAATGCTGCGTGTGCCACAAAACCACACGAAATGCTGTCTGGAAAAACGCCTTTGGTGAACAATTCGTAAGCTGTCTGTTTCCCACATAATTGGCAGCGGATCAAAAAGGCTCATTTCGAGCTCTCAGCACGTGCAAAGGGAAATGCAAGAAACCATCCAAACTGCAAATTGGCGAAATAAGTATTTGTAGAGAATCGTACGTTCTCTTGGAGATCATTAAATCAATATAATAATATTAAACAAATACCTACTGCTTCAGTCATTTTTGTACTAAATGAAAAAAGAAAATCGTAACAAAATGTTACCTACTTTTTTGCTTAACCAAAATATGTGGTAGTCAAACAACAGGTTTGGTATATTATATTAAAATCAGAACATGTTGCACAACATTTTTAGAACATCTGCTTAGCAACTGTTGGAGTCTAAAGCAGCGCATGCGCTTTCAGAAAATACTCAATAAATGAGTTGAACTGAAAATTAGTGAGTTTTATTTATTTGATTCTCTTTTGAGTGCAGGCGATTCGGAAAATTGCTCCATTTTTGTGATGCTCAGAGCAACGACCGTAGAGTTAAAAGTTACGCAAACCATATATGATATTTCCGGACCATTAAAGAACACATTGAAACCATAAGTTGGCCGCAATGTGCGTTTGTTGCAGCAGCTGTTGATCTGCAAAAGGATACTCCAAATCATCTACATAACAATTGGGCCACATATATGAATGCGAGTGTGTGTGTTTATATGTGAAGGGTCAGGACAGGATAGAAGTATCTTTTTGATTTCCGTAACAAATTAAATTAAATGTTGCTTGTAATGTGATTGCAGTTGAGCCAACGCCAGCGGAAGCAGCCACCAATTGAACAGCAAACTGCAGGAAGCCAACAATAAAGGCATTCCAACGTTAAGAAGTAGCTAGAGGGAAGGAAGGAACAAGGAAGCATCACTCCTTCTGGGGAGAGCTGTGGTAGCCACTGCAGTCAAAGGCCGGGAAGCAAGTGGTGGACGACCATTTAAGTGCGTCCATGTGACGACTTCTACGACTTGGTCGACACTTTTTATTGTAAGTGCTTTGCTTTAACATTTCATTGAATGTACTTGCTCTCCCATCTTGTTCTTGTTGATGTTATTGTTGCTGCTGCTGCTGTTGTTGATGTTATTGTATGCATTGTTTTGTAGCACTGCTGTTTGCTTTCAACTTGTCGCTTTGTCGCATTCGCCATCGTTGCTTATCGCTCGAGTGTCAAGCGGCTTTGGTGAAGGGGATGCGAATGGCGTCGTCGTCGTCGTCGTCGTCGTCTCAAGTGTCGCCAGGGATAATATAAAAAGTGGATGAGTGTATGTGAATTTGTTTTTTTTTCCAATTCTCAATAGATATGTGCTCGTGAGCTGTTGTCAGAAGAAGAAACCACCCAACGCATATCCAGTGGAAAGTCAAAATGCTACTTTAAGCAACCAGATTTTTTGCATACAACAACAAATATTACTAAAATTGTGAATATGTAAAAAACTTTTTTTCACTTTCTATTACCAACTGTTTGAATTCGTAATAAATGTGGGATATCATAACAATCACGTTTGAGGCAATTTCGTGAATGAAACATACCAAAATGAATCGTGACTGTAATGAATGTCACGTGACTATCTCTGGCACGTGTGTGCCTTGCTGCTCTGTGGCACAATCAGAATTGTGAAAATCTTAAGCATGGCGGCTGCACATTGGGCTTCTATATGTGCCACATAGGTCTGCCTCAAGTATTTCCTTCCTGCTTGTACACTAATTGCCGCACAAATTACTTTTAACCGAGTAGCTTTTGCTCAATGTGTTCTTGAAATTGCTTATATTGTTATTATGATTGGTGTGGGAGACTGAAGCTAGTCTACAAAACATTCAGTGAACAACGAGAAGAAATAGATTTTAATGGCAAAAATATATAATTGTCCGAAGATTAAAAGTAATTGCATCTTATAGCATTTCTTAATTTAATATTTGGGCAACTGAACAATGAGAATTTAGGTTCCAACTTAAGGCCATTCATAAGTCACTCGATGGTACACATCTCTAACTTAAACGTATACTAACTATTTATTATAGTCATAAGCTACAGGTCACTTCGAAATTACTTTCGCTTTTGGAGAGTAGACACAAACTGCTCAGTCCTTGGCCTTCGGCTTCCACAGTTTGTTGCTTAAGGCAGTCAGCATACAAATAGCATCATTTGGCACAAAAAAAAAACTAACTAAAAACTACATCAACTTTCGTAGGAGCTCAGCTGATGACTGCACTCCAGTCGCCTCTTACAAATCTTTACGACTTTTCTTCTTCATTATGCGGCTTTCCGTCAAGTTATATAAATGCGTAACTATTGCAATACGTCAAACGAAAGGACAATTTCAAAAACGCTGCTGCAATCAGTTGAAGTTTATTACGAACGTTATTTTTTTATGAACGTTATCTTAAATGTCTTTCAACCTGATCACAGTTGTTAAAATTTGCAAAATATAAGTGTACCTGCACTTTAAATCTATATAAAAAAATATTATATGAATAATAAGTACCTTAGCTTTTATCTTGAAAGCAGCAAAATAAAGCAATAACCCTTATTGCCCAGAGTAGAACAAGAACAACTGCAATCGTTGTTGATAATATTGCTACTTCGTGATTCTGTTTGACTTTCAATGAGATCAATATAAGCCACAATGAGTACGTCGAAAATCAGTGGAAATCTATATTAAGAACGTATAAAAAAGCTTCAGTTAAGAGTATTCGACTGGAGCATATCCTCTTTTTGTTTTACATGACCTTAACAATATATTGAACGCTCGAACAAATATATAAAGATTGTCTTTTAGTTTTGACACTGTAAAGCATTTAACAAACTCTATTACCATTACAAATTGATGTTTGAACAGTTTATTTTTTAAACAAAATATACAGAAAAGATATATGCATACATAAAACATTTATTTTCTCCAGTTCCAAGATACAAGCAAATATAAACGATTGGTATTTTGTAATAATAATATATGAATGATTTTTATTCGATGCTCGAGAAAGTTCAACATCATGGCACCGCCCAATATTGGCCTTGTACCTACTGATGCATGTTGCTGTTGTTATTGTTGGTTGCTGTCAGTCAAGCAGTCACTGGGCGAACTCATGGCGTGCACGAAATTCCGACTGCAACAAACGGAAATTGCATTTACACGCTTG